>CM052436.1:80862165-80891875 GCA_028533085.1 Varecia variegata | reverse complement strand
GGTTTTTGGATCAAGAGAAGCTATTTCTGGACCTGGTTTGGAGACTAGGATACATCACTCACAATGAAGAGGCTGCTGTTCAGAACTGCTGACTCTTGAGCTTGATATAATATTAAATACTATGTCTGCATGAAATCTTGCATTATTATCTTTCATAGATAATATGAAAGGGAGGGTTAAGTGCATTTTGTCTTCAGGATGACCAAAAGGATGGAGTGTGTTAGTCATAAATGTGGTTCACCAATTATCTCTGGCCCTTTGTGTTCAGGGCAAATTAAACTGCTCTGCCCTCTTCAGAATTAGCTCTGGCCATAGAAATTGCATCACACAGTAACATGTGAATGGAAGTGAAGTTCATTACTTAAGGGTTGATTCTTTGAGGGACAGTGCATTGTTAGCCATATTATTTCTTTCTCCCTCAACAGTGGAAATTTGTGTTAAGATAAATTTTTGTGTGTGTTTTGAAACTTGAATAGCTAGGGACAGACAATCCTCATGGCTGAGCCATGTGGTTAATATATAACATGCAAGAGTTAGATCTTCTTTGTGTTAAGCCATTTAGATTTAGATCATTGTTTGTTTATCATTTATTTGTTCATTACAAGTTTTTAATCACCTGTTAGGGAACTCATCTCTTGATTTATTAAGGAAGACTGGGTTTTTCATTGACTTTGGTTTTGTCAAAATCCATTTATTTGTACATTAAGTTTCATGAAATATTATATATGTTAATTAATGTTTTTATCTTCTCACTGAAGTGGAATTTTTCAATGCATTTCAAAAAATACCCAAAAGAGCTAGGTTTTTTCCTTAATTTAATTAAAATTAATTTAATTATGTGTACATTTGACTTTATTCTTATAGTCTTTATTTTTTACTTTTATATTTTTATAATTGATTATATTTTGAGTAGATGTTTCTGTTTACTGTTTTTATTGCATTGAACATTTTATCTAATTATATTTTTAACATAGGTTATTCATAAATATTTATCAATCATATTTGATCACAAATATCTTTAATAATTATTGATTGAACAGTAACTGGATTACAAAAATCAAATAAAATCCTATATTCAGATTTATTTATCAGTAGAAAACTTTTAAGAATTTTACTTGAATTTTTTGCTTTAAATTAAAAAGTATATATTATCAATAAAGCCTTACTATAATTATTGGTAGTTTCACTTTTTCTCTTTTCTGCCTGCATGTCTTGATTTGTATTTTATTATTTGCTTTTCATTTTACTATATTTATTTTTCAAATATGTGTTCAGATATAGCGAAAATATTTCAATTGTAAGAGGTGGTGAATTTGCCGAGAAGTAGGACATGCCAAAAATGAAATTTATTAGTTCTATTATAATCTGAAATATCAGAAGTAAAGCTATTCATAGAAATAATTTTGTATGTATATATATTTATCTATTTATATCTAAATGTCTATCATTTACTTGTAAATGTATGTTTCTTTTCCTATTATACTTTTGTTGCTAGCTTTATTCTCTCAAGTTAAGGGTCATCACATTCGGCTTTCCTACATTCAGCTTTTTCCGTGACAGTAAATTACACTTTAGCATCCATTATAGCTAGATAAGAGGAATAAATAAGTTCCAGTGTTCTACACCACTGTAGGATGATTGTAATTAACAATAACATAATATATAGTTTCAGATAAGTAGGAAGAGACTATTGAATGTTTTCAACACAAAGAAATGATAAATGTTTGAGATGAAGGATGTGCTAATTACCCTAATCTGATCACTATACATTGTATCTATTAAACATCACTAAGTTCCCCATGAATAGGCAGAATATTATTTGTCAAGTGAAAAAATAATATTAAAAAAGAATCATGTCAGTATTCAATATTCTGAGGGACAGAAATATATTTTTCTATTGCAATTGGCCCTTGTGTGTGATGAAAAAAATAGAGAAAAATGTTATTTATATCTCTCCAAATCTCTTCTTGGGAAGATAGGTTGAACAGGCTTAACATAAGGAAAGTAAAAACTGTAATTAAGCCTCTTAATTACAGGTGACAAAGTGAGCAAAACTGTTTTAGTAAACATCTAGTGTGCTGATATCCCACTCTTGTTCCTAAATCACAATACTATCATTTTCTCGGCACTTTTCTCTGGGATGACTGAGATTATCAACAGTTAGGTTAAATGCCTGTCCTGGACCATATACTGACATTATTTTGTGTGTCTATCAAATGTGTTTGTTCTGAGAAAACAAAAGTGGCACACTAACTCTAAAGGATGTCATTAAAATGAGCAGAACGTTCAATTCTACGTTTACTAGTCCTTGTCCCAACATTTTTTTTTTCCTGAAGTGCTTTCTTCTCATGTTCTGAATCACTCTTAGTGTCTATTTGATTATGCAGACCTAAATTGTCTGGCATCTTTATATCAGTCAGTGAAAAAGAAGTTAATACATATCATTGGGGTTATATCATGCACAAAATTCTTATATTATCTTTTTTTTAGCATATGACAACTTTCCTAAAATCAAAATGAATACAATAGATATTTTACCTATTTAATCATCCACTGGACTGAGAGTTTATGAAAAATATTACTTCCCTATCCATCTGTTTACTCAATCCCAAACTTGTGAATTGTCAAGAGCTTTGTCCAAAGGGAACTATTAATGTGTGTATTGGTAGATTGGGGTATTTGATGTGAGAATTTGGACCTGTTTAGAAGCGTTCCAGCAAATGTTCAAATTCTTCAATCAGGAGTTTGGCTATAGAGTTCCTTAAATGGCATGATCCCTTTTACATTGCTTGCGTATGAAGTGTAGCTTGAGTGTATAGCCTATGGTTAGCTGTTCAGTGTACTGGTCACTGAAAGATACCGTAAATGTCCTGACTGTTCCTCAAGCTACCCAATCTTCAAAACTCTGGAAGATGTTAGAGTTGTTTGTATGCAGATAGAATATTCATTCTCAGAGTCCAATAGGAAAGAAAATACCAGATGATTTTCAATATTTCCCAAATACGCTGAAGCATTTTTTTCTCAAGTCTCATCGATGGCACTCAAATGTTTGCTGTGGTAAATAAATCTCTTCTCATTGTCTCTGCTGTGCACATTGACAAATTTCAACGCCATATCCCTCAGTTCATTTTGAAACAGTCCCTGGCAATTGAGATTTTATCGTCTACCTTGTGTGGGAATAACTAGCTCAGAATCTAAATCCCATCAGTTTCTGACTTATTACCCAACTTGCCTTGCTTTCAATCCTTCTGTTCTGAGCTTCGATTGTTTTCATGGCTCAGTTTAGAAAACCTGCTCATTTATTCCTCCAGGTTTTCCCCTTTTGCCTGCTTTGAATCACAGGCCATTTTGCATGGATCAGCTTTGTCCTCCATCTGTTCCCATCTGCTTCATGTCTTCCAGAAAGTCTTCAAAATTTGGTTCAATGCAGACACTCTTCTATAGCTCAGTGATACTAAAATTTTAAATAACTATTTTCAAATATCTTTTGAGAGGAGGAAAACATGTGTGCTAAGTCATCTACTTTTAAATAAGATAAGTGAATTTTACCCATCATGTCCCTGCCTATGTCTCTACTTTGGCTTATTATCTCTTCTATTTTGTCTTTATATTTGTTCCATAGTATTTAATATAAAAAACAGTGATGAGAAATCTCAAATACTCATGCTCATAATTTTCTTGGATGAGAAGTCTCCATCATTTTTAAATATTAAGAGATATTCCAATAATAAACATGGAATTTTTACTTAACATTGATCTTTCTTTGTACTTTTGATCATATTCTACATAGAAATAATATAACATTTTTATCAATATTCATGTTTGTAGATAATGCATGAAGTTGATTTTCATCAGATTAAATTCTCACAATATACCTGCACATTTCAATATTAATATAAAGAAATGACTTTAGAAGGCAATAAGAAGAGTTCTTGGAATGATGACTATCTGTACATTCTTAGATTATTTGAAACATTTATAAACTTTCTATCAAGACATTTTCAAAGTCTATCTTTGTGTATGTGCATGTGTGTGAGAGAAAGAGAGAGAGAGAGACGAGAGATTCTATTAACAGGGAAGCAGATGTTTCTGGAGTATATGAGTGAATTCCTTGATGAAATAACCTTTCTAGCCTGTGTGATTCTAATCTACAGTAGATCTAAACTAAACTCTCAACCTCTCAAAAAGCTGTAAACTGTAAACATGCCCACTTTTATGCGATTGCTATTGACAATATAAGTGATTGTAAATTGGTATTTGGAAGATTCTGTCATCAGCTGACCTTCACCACCATTAATAATTTGATAATCATCAGTTACTTCTTTGTCATTTTACTTCTTCTGTCCTTGCTGTCACTTTGATCTCACAGTAAATGTTAATTTTTACATTTGAATTTATAGAGATGAAAACAAATTTTTATATTGCCAGATTTTCTTTATATCATTTATACACAATGTTTCAAAGTATCTTTAACTACTTGCAGTGAAATTGTCAAAGTTTCCACCTCTTTTTTTTAACCTTTCATTGACTTAAATAGATCTCCCATGTAGAAACATAAGATAACATGTTTAAAAGCATTGTCTCTTATTTGTCTATTTAATTCAGTAGAAGCATATTCCACTACTTGGTCTGATGTTGAGTAATGTTGCAATTGAATTCAAGCAGCACAATTTCTGTTAAAGTGACAGCATATTGTATTTTATTGTGAATACTTAGAAAGATCCAGATTTTCTAGGCCCCAAACAAATTTTGTTCCAATTTAAAAATAATCGCTAATTTACAAAGTAGACAATTGTAAACATCACCAAAATTTGAGTTTCAGTTTAGCTGTTCTCAGTTTGTTATTTCAGCTTAGAGATTTGTCTAAGTTCACTAAGGTTTTGTCAACTGTTAATATTTTAATTAGTATTAAGAGATCATTGTTGGAGAAAAACTTGAAAATAAAGAACATTATTCAATATGTATTAAACTATTTTACTAAATTATTACTTTACTTTTATAAAATTATTATACCTTCTTCATAGTAGTTTCAACATGTAATAGATGAGATATTGAAACTTAAAAAATATCTAATGACATATTGATAATTCACCATAACACTTTTGACTAAATCCATGCCATATTACATGAGAACCTTTTCCTTCTATAAAGTAAAATTCATTGCTGTTACACTCAAGGAAGTTATTTGAAATTTTCCTTAGAAAATGCTTCCCATGTGTTTATACATCAGTGGCTAAGAGAAGTTGTATTTTTAGAATGTGAGTCTTACATTTTGTGATCTGTAAACTTGAAAAAGTTATTAAAGTTTCTGATTTTCAGTGGTTTATTATAAAATGGGAATCATAAATTTACCTTTTTAAATGGATATTGTAAATACTTATGAAATAATTTAAGTAAAACACTCTTAGAGTGGTACGTGGCATTCTCATATGTGTTCAATAAGTTATCTTCTACTGTTCTACCAGCCTATGTTACTATCCTTCTTAGTTGGCTCAGCTTCTTCTCTTGCTAGTTGAATTAAAAAAAAAAAAAATTGTAAGTTACGTTGTGGTGTCAAGCAAGCCAGTTACTTAACAAAAGTTCACTTCTCACACAATCTGCATGATAGGGCGGTTAGGGAAACTCTCCGTGCAGTTGTGCCCTATATGGGTTCTTTATTTCATGCTATTTTGATGGGGACATTACCACATGAATGCCTACTTGTGAGATCATAGTGGCATGGCAAGAATTATCCTAACTACTTTCACTTAGAAGTGGCATTCATACCTCTGATCACAATTCTTTAGTCAATGAAGTCATCTGGTTATGTCAAACTTTAAGGTGACTAAATATTTTAGTCTTCTGGTATGTTCAGATGAGAAAGATAACTAGAAATATCAAAGAGCAGTAAGAGTGTGTACCACTTTACTTATCCACCATTTACCCTCCTACCTGGAAATTGAAAGCACCATAAATACTGAATCTTCCATACTCATTTTGGGAGGAGAAATTAAAAATGGAGAGAGAAAATTATTTTCTTAGAGTAATGAGATATGTAAGTGACAGAGCTAAGTTTCCTAAGCAGGACATTTTTATCCTTAATTTTCAATACTCTTTCCATTACTAAAACATAAAAATAATTTCAATTGACTCCTATAAAAATCCAGTGGGCTATGAATACCTATTTGGAGTCCACAGAAATAGTGGAGCTTTAAAATGATCAAAATTATACAAAAGTGTTTATAACAAGTATGGAAAAGTAATGATGGCCAATAGGAAAATGCAAATCTGTTCTGAAATACCTAACTGAGAAAAGTGAATTTGTAGTAGCCAGTGTGAAACATACAATTCCCCCAACCTTTGAGAGATGAGCATTCACTTGTCCAATGTTGATTCCTTGCAAGTTGGCTCCTGCAAATCTCAGTGGCAATGACTAGAGAAAACGCTTAAGGCAGTAAGTTCTGCAGAATGCTTAGACATCCACTTAGGCCTCAGATCCCGTAGGGATTAACAGCTTAATATCCTGGCTGGATTCCAAACCCTTGGTCATGTCAGAGAAGGAGTGAGACTTCCTTGAAGATAAAAGCTGATGGTGCTGAATATGTCTGGATCCAAGTTTCTTCTATGCCATAGTGATGATGCATATCTAATCTTGACCTTATATGGAAAGTTCTAGTGCTTCCTTGAATATACTGTTTAACCTCCCATACCCCAGCTGCCTGTTTTCCTGCTAGAAAAGTTAAAAAGAACCAGATGACCTACACACCTATTATTGATCCTAAATACATTAACTTTCCTCAGTAATCATGGATCCCTGGAACCTGATGTGGGTTCACTCAGGTTATGTTGCTTTATTTGTTTAACATCATCACAAGGTAGAATTGAGTGTTATCATGGGAAGAAATTCCCCTATATATAAATCTGAAATTGGAGATGTGAAATTAAAAATCATATCTAATCTGAAAATAAAGATACGGGATTTTTATGTCAGTTTTTGCTTTATGGCTTGTCAGCTCTAAATTTGCACCATTTCACCTGCTTTGTAAAAATGGATCTTGGCCCTTTAAATAATTTGTCTTTCCTAGCTGAAACTGAAGCTTCACCTATAGAGGGTGTCGAAGAGACATGGCAGGAGAAAAGGGTTTTGATTCTTATTTTTTGTGTGCACACTTGCAGGCTCCTGCAGAATGTGGCTTTCTCCAACACCAAGGTTCAGTGGAGCTCTCAGCTTTTCCAGTGTTTGGCTACCAAAGGGCATGGTGGACAGCAGTACTAAGAGGCAAGTAGCTTCCCCGTAACACCCACCTTGGGCAGTTTTGTAGAACACCAGGCTCCTGCAGCCTTCACAGCCTCCCCAATGCCTGGCTCCGGCAGTGCATGGAGAATAGCAGCACCCAATGGTCAGCGCTTTCCTCCACTTCCGCCTTGGACAGTTTTGAAGAGTGTTTCCAGTGATGCACCACTATATGAACATCTTTCCTGAGGACTATAGAAAGCAGATTTCTAGCAAATTCCAAATGGCGGCTTTCCAGCGAGATCTACTGATAGCACCACAGTAACCTTTTCTCCATTTAGGTGAGCTACAAATCTCTTCTCCAACAAGGTCTGGCTCTCAGATGAGGGGTCTCTCCCTTAGATGCTCTATCTTAGTGGTAGTGGTAGTGACTGCTCTTTGTATCTGCTATTCCCATGTTTTGAGAGCCCTTTTTACTTCTTACTAGGCAATTCCTTATCACTGTAATCTCCTGTTATAGATATCAATTATTTATGTTAAACTTTCCCTATTCAAATTATTGTGTGATTTCTCGCTCATGATTAGACTCTGACTGATACACATCAAAGCTAAATTAAATATACAGCTCTGTTTAAGCATAATGCTTGCAAAATTCTGAAAATGTTTACTCAATTGTTTAATAGAAACTTATAATTACTTTACTTACTAAAGACTGAAACAGGATCTGCACTTTTCACCCCTCGCAAAAATGCGCACTTCTCATCTCTGACAATAATAAACTCAAACATAAGACTGACAGAGGACCTGCACTTTCCACCTCTCACAAAGATGCGCACTTCTCATCTCTGAGGGTAATCAACTCAAACAAAAGACTGACAGAGGAACCGCACTTTCTGCCTCTCACAGAAATCAACTCCAACAAAGGATTCTTAAAGTAATGGTGAAAAGTGCTACTGTTCTTAAAATCATGGTGAAACAATGGTGGAATAATACTTAAAATAATGGTTATTTCAAAGGCTGTAGTACCAAGTATTGGAAATATCCAGTATTTGTGCCTCAGCATAGATTTTTCTGCCAAAACTATCTTAGGCTCTGAGCTGATGAAACAAATGATTCTTAAAATAATGGTGAAAAGTGCTACTGTTCTTAAAATAATGGTGAAATGGTGGTGGAATAATACTTAAAATAATGGTGATTTCAAAGGTGCTAGTACCAACTATTATAAATATCCAGTTAGCTAGGCCTCAGCATAGATTTGTATAGTGCTTTAAAAAATCCGAAATAATTCTTAACATAATGGTTATTTCAAAACTTCTGCTACATACTTCTTGGAAATGTATCCAGTCACCTGGGCCTAAACATATATTAGTCTATCAGAATCATTTTCGATTCTGAGCTGATAAATCAAACAATTCTTAAAATAATGATGAAAAGTGTGGATCCTGTTTCAGTCTTTAGATGAGCCACCGGACAGGTGAAAACACAGAATCACAGATACGCTGGCCTTTGTTTCTCCCGACTGAAGCATCTTCCCCACTCTGTGTCTGTCAGAAGCATCTCAAAGGAAATATACCAGCTGCAGCCACCTCTGGCAAGGGATAAAAGTCAGGGCAAACAGCAACAGGAAATTTTGAGAAGTAAGAGGCTGAGGAAGGAGATACATGGGCAAGTAAAGGCTGGGAAAAGTTCCTGTGCACAGTAGGGAATTAGAAGGCCATGATGTGCCCAGGGCTAGACGCATGCTTGAGGAGACCTGAGAAGACCCTAAGCTTTCACTTCAGGCTGACCTTAGGTTCCCTGCAAGCAAGAAATGAAGGCTAACGCAGAATTGCAAATGGCCTGGCTAAGTGTTGAAGGAGTGCCCCAGCACAGAGCCAATATGCAAAGACTGGGAGAGTAGTTTCATTTTTCTTTCTTTCTCCCCCCCACCCCTTGGTTCCAGGTGCTTAGGGATGTCTCTGTCAAATCTTACAAGCAAGAAGAGACTGGGACCCCATTCTCACTCTTCTCAAACAGAACAATGCCCAGCCTAGAATCTTGTACCCTGCAAAACTAAGTTTCGTGTATGAAAGAGAAATAAAGAACTTCTCAGACAAGCAAAGACTGAGGGAATTCATCAAGACAAGAGCTGCCCTCCAGGAAGTACGTCAAAGGCCAGACACCACAATGGCTAGAGGAAGAATGCAAGGCAGCAAAGTTGAACTCAATGGGATGAACAGAAATCTGCCCCTGCTTATCAATTCTCTCAATAAATGTGAATGGCTTTAACGGCACACTAAAGAGACATAGGCCAGCCAAATGGAAAAGTATACACAAGCCAAGTATTTGCTGTCTTCAGGAAACACATATAACACACAAAGATGCATTCAGACTCAAGGTGAGGGGATGGAAAATAATATTTCAAGCAAATGGAAGCCAAAAGAAAGCTTGCATTGCAGTTCTGATTTCAGATAACTTAGTCTTCAAATCAACAAAAGTAATGAAAGACAAAGATGATCACTATATAATGGTGAAGGGTACAATTCAACATGAAGACATAACAATTCTAAATATTTATGCATCTAACCCAGCTTCACCCAGATTCATAAAGCAAGTCCTACTTGATCTAAACAAAATGATAAACGGCAACACAGTAATAGCCAGAGACTTCAACAACCCTCCGACAGAACAGGACAGATACTCCAAACAGAAAATAAACAAAGAAATAATGGTCTTAAACAGAACTCTACAACAAATAGGTCTGGCTGACACTTACAAAGCATTCTACCCCAAAACCACTGAATATATGTTTTCTCATCAGCTCATGGGACATTCTCTAAGATTGACCATATCCCAGGCCACAAAGCATGTCTCAAAAAATTAAAAAAAAAAAAAAAAAAAGAAGTTATACCATGCATATTCTCAGACCACAGAGGAAGAAAATTAGAAATCAACTCCAACAGAAACTCCCATCTTGACACAAAATCATGGAAACTAAACAACTTTCTGCTGAATCATCATTGCATTAAGGAGGAAATCAAGATGAAAATCAAAGGACTGTTTGCACTAAATGATAAAGAAGACACAAGTTGTCAAAATCAGTGGGACACTGCTAAAGCAGTCCCGAGAGGAAAATTTATATCCGTAAATGTCTACATCCAAAAGACAGAAAGATCACAAATAAACAATCAAAGGCATTGTCTCAAAGAATTGGAAAAGGAAGAGCAAACCAACCCCAAACCCAGAAGAAGAAAAGAAATAGCAAAGCTCAGAGCAGAACTAAATGAAATTGATAATAAAAAAAAGCTATATGGAAGATTAATAAAACAGTAAGTTGGTTCTTGGAAAAAATAAACAAAATTGACATGCCTTATGCTAGATTAACGAGAGGAAGAACAGAAAGCACTCTAATAAGGTCCATCAGAAATGAAGAAGGAGAAACTACAACTGATGCCAGGGGGGTACAAAATATCATCTATGAATACTATAAAAACCTCTCTGCACACAAACTTGAAAGTGTGGAGGAAATGGATCAACTCTTAGAAACACACAGCCTCCCTAGGCTCAATCAGGAAGAAATGGAATTCCTGAACAGACCAATATCATGTACTGAAAATGAAGCAGCAATAAAAAAAATCTTCCTAAAAAGAAAAGTCCCAGATCAGATGGTTTCACACCCGAATTTTGCCTGACCCACAGAGAAGAACTGATGCCCATCCTGCACAAATTATTACTCAACATCGAGAAGAAAGAATCCTCCCAAGCACATTTTATGGGGGCAACATCATCCCAATGCCAAAACCAGGAAAGGACGCAACAGAAAAAAGAAAACTACAGACCAATATCCCCTGTGAATATAGATGCAAAAATTCTCAACAAACTCCTAGCAAACCGAATGCAGGTGCTTATCGAAAAAATAATCCATCACCACCAAGTGGGCTTCCTCCCAGGGATGCAGGGATGGTTCAACATAGTCAAATCCATAAATGTAATTCATGACATAAATAGAAGCAAAAACAGAGACCATATAATCCTCTCAGTAGACGCAAAAAAAGCACTCAACAAAAGTCAGCACCCTTTTATGATAAGAATACTTATAAAAACAGGCAGAAACGGGACTTAACCTAAAAATCATACAAGCCATATATGACAAACCCACAGCCAACATCATACCGAATGGGGAAACATTGAAAGCATTCCTGCTTAGAACTTGAACCAGAGAAGGTTGCCCTCGATCCCCGTTTCTCTTCAACATAGTTCTGGAAGTCCTAGCCAGGGCAATCTGACAAAAGAAGGAAATCAAGGGCATCCGAATGGAGACAGAAGAGGTCAAACTATGGCTCTTTGCTAACGATATGATCTTACAACTAGAAAACCCCAAAGATTCTGCCATGGGACTACTGGAACTGATAAACAAGTTCAGCAAAGTCTCAGCTTATGAAATCAACGTACAGAAATCAGTAACATTCCTATACACCAACAACAGTCAAACTGAGAACCAAATCAAAGACTCAATAGCCTTCACAATAGCAACAAAGAAAGTGGAATATGTGGAAATATATTTAACTTAGGGGGTAAAAGACCTCTACAGGGAGAACTACGAAACACTGAGGAAGGAAACAGCATAGGATGTCAACAGATCTTAAATATGCTCAGCACACACTAAAATAGGTAACTATGTCAGGTTATGGCTATGTTAATTAGCTTGATTGTGGTAATCATTTCACAATGTATACATATTAATATATCAAAACATCAGGTTATACACTGTCACTGTAAATATATGCAATTTTTATTTGTCAACAATTAGACTTTAGTGATGCTAGAAAAAATGTAACAAAAAGTGATCAAATTTCTGACTGAATTAAAGAAAAAAAGTTAAATTTATTTAATGAAAAACTAGAATTAATAAGAGTTAGCAAAAACACAGCCCATTCTCTAGATATCCATAAGGCCAGTTCCCCGATTTCCTTTTTTACTTAAATATCATCTGCTTAATGAAGATTTTTCTGCCTCCTTATTTAAAAGTCACATCCAGCTCCTCACCTGTAACTCTTTATTCCATTACCCTACCTTATTTTATACATTCTTTGTTGCATCTATCACTGTTACATTTAATATGTTTATTTTTCATGTTTTTCCCTCAGATTCAGTAGTGAGGGAAATTGACTCTCTTTTGATGAGTAAGGGACGAGGTTACAGGGCAGAAGAGCGTGTGTTGAGAGATACTATGGTGGCCACAGCCAGGTAGATATGGGTATAATTAAGCAAAATGAAACTATTAAAGTACCAATGTGAAAGAATATCCAGCTTATAGATAGACATAACAAATCATCTCTGCAGCTGGTTGGTTTAGTACTGGTGCTTTAGAGAGGAAGTCAAAGTAGGGTGGAAGGTACCCCATGACCACTAGCATCTATGACAATGCCAATATTGTAGAAAGAGAACCTGAAAGATTACCTAGCCTGACTAGCTGTTATGACTGATACCAACATTAGATATAAAATGTAATCCTTTGTAAAGTCAGGCAGAAAATAAAATAAAGTACAAAGGTCAACCTCCTCTCTGGGTAACTGGGGATTTCAGAAGAGAAGCTTAAAAGTACATAGCTGTTTTTTAACAAAACAGAAACACAGAATCCCCAGACAATAGTATTTCTCTTTGTGAAGAAAACTCGGGATATCAGTGGGCTATATTTGAAAAAGATGTCTGTAAAAAATATCTTCTATTCCCTCTGGTCCCAGTGTCTGACTCATAAGTTTGTAAGAATTTGTAGGTTATATTTAAAACAAATTGTTCTATATAAAGGCTTACTGTATTCTGAAATAAAGTTATGGAATGTAGTATAGGGCTGTGAGGGGCTGGGGAATCAATAGTGGTGATTACAAGCTGGAATAATTTCCTAAATTTTAAACATATCCTCCCAAAGATGAAAACTTAACAAATAAATGGTTTCTGTGGGTCACTTTGGAATAGAAATAAAAAGTTTTGTTACTAAAAAAGGTATAATATTCAAATATAATTTAAAATTGAATTTTAACAGCATAGACATTAAAGATTACAGTCTTATTAAAACTGTATGTGTAGATTAGGCATATGAATAAATAAGATGTTTCAAAAAGAAGTAAAAGAAGAATAGAATCTTATAAACACACTTAAGTGATAGTCAAGACAATGATTTATAGTTAAATCAAGGTGTTAAAATGAATATAGACCTGTAAATGTAAGTATTTATAATATAGTTTTAATATATAAATGGAGAAAAGTATGGCCTGCATTCAAAGAATTTAATTTAAACTTTATTAGGTGTTAAGCTGTTATGGGAATTCCTATATAGAGAGATTTTATATGATAAGGGACATAGTAGTAGAAAATGATCTTGGTCTTTTGGAGAAAGAAAACTGAATTTTTAGAGTACACACTGGCATTTGAGCTAGACCTTGGAATATAACATGGGTTATTGCAGTTATAGAAATTGTGGAAGTCCATAAAAAACCATGAAGCCGAGATCAAGTTGAGGCTAGGAAATATGCAGTTGGTGGTTGATGTGTAGTTCAATTGGACTGGGCAGCTCCTAAAAGTCACTGTTGATTTGGGACATGCTGTTAATTTATTAAAATTTATAAATGATCCTGCAGAAAGTTTTATAATGCCAGGGGAGGTAAAGTACCGGCAGTGTTTGACTAAAAAGAAGAAAAAAAAAAAGGACAACAAATAAAGCTTTATTAGAAGTTGCTGATAAGATCCGTATTTTTTCTCCAATTCCAAGATAAGGCTAAGAAACGGAAGTTCTAGGACAATGATAGTAAACACTCCTATTCTAGATTCATTTTTAAAAGTTGACAATTTGGGGAAGCAGTGGAAGGAAATGACAACCTCAAAGAAATAAAGTTTTTACAAAATCCTGTATGTCATGATTGTCCTACAAAATATCTAATATAGAATTACCCTAAGACCTCCATATCTATGCACTGAACTAGATTTAATTTGAACAAAACAATAACCACTGTGATTTTTCTATCCCCATGTATCATGGTAAAATCTATACAATGTAGCTGTCAGACCCAAGAGTCAGTGGTTTGAACTTTGGACTGTAAGGACTAAGGGATAACTTCTCTTTGCCCTCTGAAGTGTGCTGAAAATCAAATGACAAAAGGCAAATTAATAGGAAAAAAGGAATACAAATTTTATTTTAACATGTATAGCATAGGGGATTCACAGGAGAACGATCAGCAAATAACCCAATGCAGTATAGATGTTTATATGCTCTTCTTCATAGGGGAAGGAGAGGGGGGAAATGTAGCAATTTGAGGGATAGTAAATGATTTTTAGGGGAATTCAATGGACTTGGAGAAGACACAATGACCTGTAACAAAGTCTGTTGGGCTCACACAGCAGAAAATGATTTGTGACAAAAGTATGTCCAGTTGTGTTTATAGACTTCAGTCTTTCTTCCTGAGATATGAATTAAGGAAAACTCAGGGAAGGGACCAGAGGCAATTATTATTATTTTTTCTTTGGTGGAATTGGACTTTTGGTGGATAAGAAAGCTTCAGAGAATAGCTTCATCCTGTGCTTTCAGAGAGACAGAGGATTGAGAGACAGGAAAGGGTGGGGGAAGTCATAGAGATTTTTGAGACTGTGTCTTAAATCTAGCATATCAAAGTGCCATATTTGGAGGTTTCGATTTCTGAGCTCCAATAAGACCTATGATGTGGTGGTGCGTGGACCAATCCATGGGGAACAATTCAGAAGGTCTTGTGGCACAGAACTGGCTGTAGATGTGACTTGCAGAAGAGAACATTACATATGACAGTCCTTATGGCACCTCATTCCTGCTCTGAATTACCTAGGTAATCTGATACACTGTCAACATATTTCAGTTTATGATCTTTGAGACAATAAACACCCTAATTATTCAGATCTTTTCAAGAATTGGAACTTCACACACTTTATACATTTCATATATGTAATGAATATTGAGTAAAATGGGAATTAATAATCTTGAGTACACACAATCTGAGGATGCACTGAGGCATTTTCAATGTACCACAAAATTGGAAAAAGACAAGAGATGTACACTTTACTTTTGTACACATTGTAAATGTAACATAAAGTATCCTTTTTCACCTTAGAATGTTAATTCAGGCCCGATCTTGCTTAGCTGACAAGAGTATATTTCCCAAGAATTGCTAAGAGCAGATGAGAATGTCATGTCAGCTAAAGTGTCTCCAGATCTTATAGGCAAGAGTGCTTTGCCATAGGTTTCCAAAAGATGCTTTTCTTCCCAACATTTTGCACCTTGCTCATTTCTAAAACCAGTTATGTTGCTGCTGATAGATAATAAAACTCCCTTGGATTTCTCAATATTCCTATGAAAGACCTAGACTTCGGAACCACAGAGACATATATATTATAAAATTAGAGAGTATTTGCTCTTACTTTTCTAAGAAACATTTTCACATGCTATAAACATTAGATCTCTATCCATTTGTTTAAAATTTCTTTTATCTTCCCAAACCAAAGAGTTATATCCCAGGAGAGATGCCTAAATTAGTTAGAAAGGCTCTGGAGATACCTACCTGGGGATTTACATTGCAATAGGGAATGCTGGCCCCAGAACGAGAAGAGTGGTAAAAGCTAAAACAGTGAGGCTAATGATCTCCTGGAGACGGTATTTACATATGAAAGGGTCAAATTAGGATTTGGCTATGAAGATTCTTTAAGGAGGAAAGGGGAACAGTCGCTTCTTCCCTTTTATAAGCACAAATAGGTCATTTTGCCTCATTTCTTGCCAATAAAGTGTCCAGCTTCTCACATAGAACAACTAACTTGGTTCCCATTGGGTTGCCGTAGGGTTAAGGAGTCAGGCAATGGGCACCAACATACTTATTATTTACTATGAGATATTTAGTAAGAAATATGTCTCTGATTTATAATGCCTTGTGTATACATTCAGGATTAAATTAATAATGATTAATATTAAATCCCAAGAGATAATATCTTTCTCCACTGCCTTTAATTTTATTTTTTCCTGTATTCTTCTTCTGGTTCAAAACTCCTCAGAAAAATATTTCACATTTAAAGAAATATTTCACATTTTGCATATGGTATTTATATACAATTATTTATGTTTTTACATTTGATACAGGTTTTGTAACAAAGGGAATAGCCTGAAAAAGAGCAAAATGTATTACAAGCTGTCTCTTTAAAACCTTCTCCACTCTTTCTGTAAATTAAAACCTGCCTCTCTGCCCCAGGAGGGGCAGGGGAGTATCTTTTGTTTTTTGTACCACAGAAGATGCCTCAACAGAACTGTATGAGCTGAAGTCACGAGATTGTCTTCTCTGGAGATGGGATGGATCAGAACCATCAACTGCAGTTGAACAATAGCACCCTGAAGCTGAAAACTCTCCCTTTAAAAACTCTGTATTTCTGCTTATAGATAGGAAATTGGTACTTTAGACAGGAGTCTGCCTTTTCCTCATTTCCTGGAAGATTAATAAACCTCCTTTCCTTCTCCTCAACCATTTGTCCTTGTTCTTCTGATGTAGCCTGGAAGACGAGTGCTATGCTTTCAGTAACAGTTTCTTTTTTAACAATAAAATATGTTATGGAAATGGGAATATTTCTTCATTAGGGTTGGGGAATCTTGTACTTTGTTGTGCCATCCACAAATAATCACTCCTTGCTCTATATATCATAAATTATGTGATGCCAAAAAATCTTACTTCCTTATCTGAAGAAGTGACAGTGATTTTACTTGCCTTTAGGTTGGTATAACAACAAAATAAGAATTTAGTAATAAATTCCTCAAAGAAATCATGTTACATATTCACAGTTCAATAAATGTAAGATCCTTTTATTTACTAATACAAACTAGTTAAACTTATAACTGGTATCATCCAAGCTTCACTTGCTGGTGAATAGATATACACATAGAGCACTTCTCCAAATATCAATGCTCTTGTTTCCTTACCTTGTAAATCCAATATTTTCCACCATAGTACTTTTTTCTATAAATCTTAGAAAACAGGGACTGGTATTTTCTGTTGCTTCTCTCTGTCCATCTGGACTTCTTCCTCTTCTTATAACCTTCTTTCACAGGGAGTCATAGGTTCCTAAAGGGACACTGTTGCCCTCTTAGTAAAATGTTTTCTTTTTGTTTCAACTGCATCCCAAGCAATAAAATAGTGTGCAAGATTTGAGGCTCGCCCAGCAAAGTCTCAAATGATACCAGTGCTCCTCTGCTAATAATGCCTCACTCTGCAAGATGTCCTCACAAAGGATAATTTCTAAACATGCCTGAATAATAATACGGACCAGGTTCCTGTTTTTCCTATGGGAATCCCAGCTTTCAGGCAAATTATGGGATACAGTTTCTCATCAGTGTTAAGTGTCACTGAATGTTAGCAAACAATTAGAAGATGAAATATACTGAGGAGTAGTGAAAAATATGGTAAACCAATTTGAGTCTGTTTAAAAGAATCTCATCTACACAGATACTAGATAAACATTTGTTCTGTTGGATATAGAGAGGTACTTCTAGTGATAAAAAATTAGGGAAAAAAAAGAGGAATTTACAGTTTGAGTTATAAAAGGAATGAGTTAGAGGGAAAGAGAATAATAGAATGAAGGTATTTGTATTTGATCTGTTAAAAAGGATACAAGCCTAATTGTATTTATAAAATGAACACGGACTTTGTTGTGATATTATCAGGGAGTGCGATGATTACACAATGCATATTGCTTCAAAACTATTGCTTCAGACCAAAATTATTAAAGATATTAATTTTTTTAAATATTTAAGTAATTATGTGTAGTTAGAACATAATGGTGCTATTGATATGGGGATCATAAATTTTAACTACTACTATTAGAATGGTATTCACCATAAACAACATATGATTGAGAAAAAATATTTATAGTCATCTTATTGGAAGTTAAGGAGTCTCTAAATAATTTTTAGAACATAAAGAATGATGAATGGGGATCTTGCATAATAACATATGAGCTCTAAAATAACATGGGTGAAATGCTTATTGCTTTAAATATTCCATCATATTTATTTCATTTTGGGGAAAACATCACTTTTATTCATTAGAGTTACTGAAGATTAACAGATTTTTCCCTAAGGTATTAAATTTAAAAACTACAGACCCTTTTATCACAACAGTTAACACAAATTTTATCTTTACTATCGTGGAAAACTACTTTGTAAGTTTGTTCTTTATCAGTAAAAGTTGATATGAGTATTCTTTCCCATAGGAAACATTCTGTCAGTCCTAGAACTAGAAGATAGACACCCCTAGTGTTTCTTTGTAAGCCATTAATTTTTCTAAAATTTACATGATAATCCATTTTTTAAGGGAATGAGGAAAATATTTTCATATGGAAAACACTCAGAGTAATACTGATGACAACATTGAATGCTATTAATATAAAATATTCTCACATCTAATAAAATAAGTTAAGCTTTTATTTTTACCTTGTATTAAAGTTCGTATATCTTACATTGTGCAAGTTACGTTGTGATTTTCACAAATTTATATCCCTGGATATTTACAAACAAAATTTAAAACTGAGCATCATGTAAGATAATCATACCATAGCAGCTATATTTTATTGAGTATTATGCTCCAAGTACTGACATAAATGTTTTGTTTTTTTTTTTTTTTTGAGACGGAGTCTCGCTTTGTTGCCCGGGCTAGAGTGAGTGCCGTGGCGTCAGCCTAGCTCACAGCAACCTCAAACTCCTGGGCTTAAGCGATCCTTCTGCCTCAGCCTCCCGAGTAGCTGGGACTACAGGCATGCACCACCAGGCCCGGCTCATTTTTTCTATGTATATTTTAGTTGGCCAGATAATTTCTTTCTATTTTTAGTAGAGACGGGGTCTCACTCTTGCTCAGGCTGGTCTCGAACTCCTGACCTCAAGCGATCCACCCGCCTTGGCCTCCCAGAGTGCTAGGATTACAGGTGTGAGCCACCGTGCCCGGCCTAAATGTTCATATTATTAATGATATAATTATCTCAAATCTTCCTTACACTACTTTGTGTATTACGGATTAACATCTTTATATAGGGGTAAGAATTCAAAGGCTTAAGGCGGCTTTAACTAGTTTATCTGAGGTCACATTCCTAATAAGTGGCAGCACATGGATTAACATCTATACATTTTTGACTCACAATGTATTCTTCAAACTCTATATTCAGCTTTATCCTTTAGTTGAATAAATATGGGTCTTAAGTATTTTAAGAAGAAATGTGGAGATATAACTTTTGCCCAAAGCCAGAGGTCTAGAACACTGATCTTCAAAGTGCTTCTTCCAAGAAATGGATGTGTACCTGTAATAACCTGCACCAAGTAGGTCACTGAGCCCTTGCTCAGTGCAACTCCTTAGCTCCTGTGGCTGGGCAGTGGTTAATGATGGTTTTCAAAAAATTATGACACTATGCAATGAAGGATCCATTTTTCAGCTGACACTCAAAAAAGAAATTTAAAACATCCCTCCCATCCTGCCAATATGCTGAACTTTGACCCAAGCAATATACACAGAGAGCCCAAACAAACAAACCAACAACAACAACAAAAAGGAATCTAAAATGCACAGCCACAACACTATAACATGGGCTGCTTGGTTAAAGAGTCAGAGAGCTGAATTTTACCTTCTACCATGTAATTATAAGAGCAGGCAGCCTGCAATTTGGAAAGCCTTCCTTAAAAATCAATGGACAATTTGGTACCTAAAGAGCTATGTATTGAACAAGATAATAAACAATCATGCTTTCAGTAATAAGTTTCCTGATACAACAGACTAGCATTCTTGCACAGATGTAATGAGAAAATGACAGCAAAAGAAGCACTGAAAAGGAATTAGACATTACCAGAATACAGACTATAATAAATTAATTAATGATTTTCAAAAAATTCCTTGTTAACTAGACATTAAAGTACAAGCCTTTTGCATGTTGTCCATATTTAGGAAGACCACATAATTTATCAATTAAACCAGAGTATTTTTGATAATGAAAGGAGGCTCTATTCATATTCCTCTAAGACAACAGACAGAAAGCATAACTCTCCTGGGCATAGTGGGATGTATAGTCATTTTATTAATAGTTTTTATATTTATGTATAGCAAATTCCTATAATTTTATGTTGCTCTAGCATTCATTTTGAATATAGGCTCAACATTTTCCATCCTTGACACACTTTTCAGTTCTCCACCTCCTCCTAGTTCCTCAGTGTGGTCGATCCAAATATCCACCTTATCCACACACCATTTGGTACCACCTCACTGTGGGACATATAAATACAACCTATTTAACTCACCCCAGTGACCATACATCCTGCAAGAACTGTAAGGAGCTGGTGCAGTGACCACTCTCAGCTACAGAGAACCGCACTGAATTCACACCTGCTTGCTCAAAACCCACCAATTAGAACTTCACTTGAAGTCTGCTTGGGTAATGCCCTGAACCCCAGTAAAGGCTTTAACCTGCGGGTGCTCTCTCTGTCTCTCTCCCTACCTGCTGGTTGAGCACATTGATCCTGCCGCCTTCTCATTGACCCTCATCAGTACTCCTCTTCTCTCATGGATCTATAAATAACAAACTGCTTCTGTTATTTCATATGTTTTTGTTGTGTTGCCTCCAAAGGTATCACTTCACGAACACAATAGGACCTGATTTTCCTCCCTGTCAAAGTTGTCCTAGAGGGTGGCTGTCTTGTCAGGAATAAACTGGTCATGGGTCAGACAAGAGCCACAGGGGTGTCTGCCAATATAAACAAGTTTCCCGTGAGATGGATATGCGGTCATGAGTTGGACACTTAGGCATTAGGCCATCCACCAAGATAAACAAGCATCCTTTGAAAGACACGTTTTAAACATCTACAACCACTTCTGGAGCCCAACAAAGGCAAGGCTAGAGTTTATAGCTACTCCCCAGAAAGGCCTCAAGTCAAATTAGAGAAAAGTACAACAATCAGTACAAATAATCAAGAAGCAGCAAAAGGCCTTGGAGTTGAAGAGATCAGGAGTTCTAATAATTGTTCAACCACTAATTATGTGACTTTAGTTAAGTTACTTGAGCACTTTGAACTAAAAAGTGATAAGTAGAAAAATACCTAAATTTCAGGGTTGTGAGAACTACAAATTATATCAGTAGCATAACTAATACAGTACTTGGCATGTTGAAGACTCTCTATAAGTGATTACATTTACAATCATAGTTCACATTGTGTAGCTTAATGTCATACCATCAATCTATTTGTAATATTTATGAAGTTCTGAGTGATTTGACCTCCATCTCTTAAAAGCTGAAAGAGGCAGAAACTCTCTGACTCTAACATACCATATTCTTATGCTCAGATTGGTCAAAAGCAAATCACATCCCTTAAAAATTCTGTCTTCAAAAGATTAATTGTGCATAGGTATACTGATTTTAAGGACAAAAGCAATGCTATTCTACTTTTACTAGTGAAATGCAACAGAATGTTCACATTATTTTATTTATATATTTATTTATTTTGAGACAGAGTCTCACTCTGTTGCCCGGGATAGGGTGCCATGGCGTCAGCCTAGCTCACAGCAACCTCAAACTCCTGGGCTCAAGCGATCCTCCTGCCTCAGCCTCCCGAGTAGCTGGGACTACAGGCATGTGCCACCATGCCCAGCTAATTTTTCTATATATATTTTTAGCTGTCCATATAATTTCTTTCTATTTTTAGTAGAGACTGGATCTCGCTCTTGCTCAAGCTTGTCTCGAACTCCTGAGCTCAAACGATCCGCCCGCCTCAGCCTCCCAGAGTGCTAGGATTACAGGCCTGAGCCACCACGCCCAGCCTTGAATGTTCACATTAATAAGATTAAAGGAATATATAAAGGAATATATAAAAGGTTTAAATTTTTTTAGTAAAGTCCAATTCATTCACTAATCTAAAGTAATAAATATTATTTTATTGTGTAAATAAAGTAATAAAGTTTTATTATTTAATTGTAGTTAAGAAACACAGTAAACATCAATTAATATTGACATCAAAATTTGGAAATATGAATATAAGGTTTAAAAATTGTAGAAAAGTAAAGTATAATTTGTTTCCAACTTTCAGTGATTTACTTCTTTGACCTATTATAGGCCAAAACTGTTGTTGATATGTGAGTTTTTTCTTTTTTTCTTTTTGATATGGGGTTTTGCTCTGTCACCCAGGCTGGAGTGCAGTGGCATGATCATATCTCACTGCATCCTTGAACTCCAGAGCTCATGGGATCCTCTTGCCTCAGCCTCCCAAGTAGTTAAGATTATAGACACACCCACCATGCCTGGATAATTTTTTTTATTGTTCTTTTTTTGTGTCACTATATTGCCTAGATTGATCTTAAACTCCTGGCCTCAAGCAATCTTTCTACCTCAGCCTCCCGAAGGCACTGGGATTACAGGTGTGAGCCACAGCACCTGGCCCGATTATTTTTTCTTCTTAATTTGCTATGAACCTATATTCACATTTGGGCATGTTTATATTGAAGTGATTTTTTCCATATTGCTATAGACTGAATGTTTGTACTCTCTCCTGCCAAAAAAAAAAAAAAATCATATGTTGAAATCTTAAATGTGTATCAAAACCCTATGGCTTTTGGGAGGGAATTAGAGTTAAATTAGGTCATGAGCTTGGGGCACTCATGATGAAATTAATTTTCTTATAAAAAGAGGAAGATACAGGATCTCTCCCTCTCTGTCTCTGTCTGTCTGGGTGCTCTCACCAAGGAAGGCCATGAGAGGACATAACCAGGAAGATGGCCCTCCCCCAAAACCCTACCCTGTGGCACTCTGATCTCAGATGTCCAGCCTCCAGCACTGTGAAAAATAATGTTTGTTGTTTAAACCACTCAGTATTCTGTTATAGCTGCCCAAACAGACTGAGACACATAACTATATTTTGTTTGCCTCTCAGCATTTAATATAATGCCAATTGTGTAATTTCAATCCCAAGAAATTGAATTGGTCGAGCTCTTAATTAAAACATTCTCTGTTCCTCTGTTTTAATCAACATAAGCAGAAGGATCAATATTGCAACAGAAAATGTAAAATTAGTACATATTATTTTCCTAAGATATAACTATTATAACTTGTGTATCCTCATAGCTATAACACAGCAAGTAAAGTACACACATGAGGTAATTTATTTTTTCAAGAAAGTTTTAATATATGCAATTTAAGACCATAGTTTCTTCATTTTTCATGGTGCAATCCATTTGCTAACCCTTTTAGACTTTCCCTTTTCAGGACCCTGAACAACCAAGTCACATCTTACTGTGAACAAATTAGTTTTGACACCTTGAGACATTTAATTATTTGCAACAGTGAGTCAGATGAAGGTGAAGTTGAGAGAAACTTTTCAAGCTCTAGAAAGATATATATGCTAAAAGTGTACTTTCAGGATATTGAGGATATTTTAATCCTGAAAATCCATTTAAGCATAAGAGAAATGTACAAACCAAGTCTCAAATTTCGAGGAAATAAGCATATTACAAATTAAATAGAAATGTTAGATTTAGCAGCAAATCATAGTTTTCGACATCCTACTATTCAAAAGTATTTTTCAGGGGTACAGAAAATATCAGAGATGGAAGTGAGTATAAAGTTCATTTAGTTCAGCCATTCATTTTACAGTTGACAGAACTGAGGTTCAGAGAGGTTAAGTGATTTTCCAAGGTCAATCCCCAGTTGATATTAAACTCAGAGGATCAAAACCTAGATTTATTTGCCCAATATCATTTTATTAATTCCATTGTTTCATTTGCCTATAACAATAGTGATTTGGGAAGATCCAAGTCTGTTCCTGGTGGATAATATTTTTAATGAGAAAGTTGTGCTAATTAAATTGTATTATTATAAAAATGTTACTGTTAATTTTCTCAAGTAAATCTTTAGCTATGCTGATTTATGTGGCTCTAGTTAGAGAATTCTAAGATTTTTTAATCTATTAATTTTTTACTCATTTATTAATTGATAATTACAGAATGTTTATTTTATGAACTATGTCAGGAATATATATATGTGTGCATATATATGTGTGTGTGTGTGTGTGTATGTGTGTGTCTGCATTTTGGTTTGTTTCCACTCACAGATTTTATAATCCTAAAAAAATAAAGATTATGAGAGATTGATGAGAATGATAATTAGCTGGTTTTGAAACATAAAATAAATATTTCAGTTGGTATTTATTCATATTGGTCCATGGTAGGAAAAACATTTTAAGATATGTATCATTCAGTACAAAATATGTCATAAACATATATGATTCTTTTGATTTTTATGTGCTTATATATTTAAGATATAATGTGAAATATAATTAATATAATTGATTAAACTTTTCAGTGTTAAATTGTATAGGTAATGTCTACCATTCCATTTATTTTTACTCTTAGGAGTGTAAGTATATTCCACTTGACACTGTTAAACATAAATAAGTGTATATATGTCTATAAAAAATATAAGCAGAAAAATATAATAGAGATAATGTATTTATGTAAGAACCTATTATTTTAAGGAGAAATATACATCTTATATTTGCTCATTTTTTTCTATAATTCACACATGAATATTCTGCATGAATTACATTTCTCAGCATTGAGATCTTAGATAGAAATTTTTGTAAAAGTGACCGAATCTAAAGTTACTGATTGTTTTAATGAATATATCCTGCAATATTTTTAAATAAAAAGAGAAAATTGTTTTTTTGCATGACTTTTTCATGATAAATTGCCTACCTTAATTATCATAGTCATTTTCATTTTACATGTCATTAATGTATGATGAAATTTTGATAAAGTTTTTCACTGTAATAAAAAAGATAGATATCTAGCCCCTTTATAGGGTGGATAGAAGCATCTTTGTTTTGTAAAAGATTTCTTAAAATTCTCACCCTCTTATACTGAATGATTGATTTGTACGAGTCCTACATCCATGAAAGCTTGTATCATCTATATGTCTAGCTATTCATATCTACATCTATATATTTATTCCTTGTCAATTTATTGTATCACTGATATGTTTTACAAAAAACATCTCAAATGAGGTTATAACTAAATTTAATTTGCTGTTTGAAGAACATCCTTTAATGGCATACAAAATTCTGTGCAGATTTTCCTTAATTTTCATAAAATATATTGATATTGTGTAATTATTCTGAGCATATAAAATCACGTGTGATTGGTAAACAGTTTGCAAATTGTCAACACATTATAGAACCACAGAAAATAGTTAACACATTATATAGGATGGGAGTACTCATTTCTTCAAAGACAATAATTAGAAGCAAATGCTTCAAAACAATCACCGACATTCATAAACACCTTTTCCTGAAATGCCTAAAAGTAATTTGCAAAATTACTTAATTAGCCCTTCCACAACTCTCAGTGATAGCTATTGTATTATAATTACAATGTAATTTGTATTAACAGCACTGATGGAAAGTATTAGTGTGGATAATCTACACAGAGTCTACATGTGCAAAGGAAGCTGTTGTCCAGCCAATAGGAAACCTTGTACCCAGGGTTACACATATAAGTTGTTTTCTAAGGTGACCATGGCAATCAAGATTAAGTTTTGTTTACTCTCTTTTTCTTGTAAATTTAGTTTTCCTCTTGCGTCATCTTAACCACTTTCACATTTTTTTTTTGTACTCTTTGCTCTCTGTCTCAAAGAGCATTATAACAAAATACCTGACAATAGGATAGAATTATTTTTCTTTCCATATAGCCAGAATGTGTCCAACATGTGTGCAAATATATGTGTTTGTATATATATTATATATATATATATTAAGAACAACAATAAAGACAATGATAACAACAAAGTATGGTTTATTTTTTTGTTCTTTATATTACCTGTAAGTCCTGGAGAAAATAATACGATTCTGTGACTTATAGACAGTTTATTTTCATTTATTTTTAAACAACTCTTTGAAGTATAATTAACATCACCATGCATTTAATAATGTATGCATTTAATAATGTGTACATTTAAAGAGTAAAATTTGGTAATATTTGACATATCTATATACCTATGAAACCATCTCTAGTTAAGAGAGTGAATGTATTCATCACTCAAAAACTTTCCTCACATCCCTGTGTAAACCCTCCCTCATAGTCTTCCCACACAACAGTAATGTGTTCTGTTGCTATATTGTTTACATTATTGTATTTTCTGGAGTCATATATAAATTGAATCATAATATACAGAATACAATATGTATTCCTGTTTTCTCATCTGCCTTCATTCACTAGCAAAATTATTTTGGGATTCATACATATTATTATGTGAATCTACATTTTAATTGGTGAATAATGTTCCATTGTATAGATATACTAGAGTTGGTTCATCCATTTATTTGTTGAGGGACTTCAGCATTGTTTCCAGTTCTTGGAACATTACAAATAATGCTCCTATGAATATTTTTGTACAAGTTTTATATGGACATATGTATTCATTTCTCTTGGGTAAATGCCTAGGAGTAAAATCTCTGGATCATATAACAGGTGTATGTTTAACTGTGAAATGGTTTGCCAAAGTGGTTGTACAATTTTATGTTTCCAGAAGCAGCAATTTAGCATATAATGAATTTGCAACCAGGAAGGAATTGCTATAACAGTAAATCATTTTGTTAAAAGTAAAAAGCATGCTGGACCTCGTAACACGTTTATCAATATCTTGAATGAAAATGTAAGGAAATGATCTATCAAATAACAAAAAAATTCTTGGTGGTAGCTTGACTTTTCCTAACTAAAACAATTATAGAAGGGAAAGTTGAATGTTATAATTCACAGTTACAGTCATTTAGTATATCAGTAAAATTAAAGTTTGTCTTTTTCACTTTATGGAACATACTGCAACATAATCCATTCACAATTGTCCATTTGTTTTTCCAAACCTGGCCTTTTAATGCAGTCTAGTGAAAGACATATGATTATGGAGTTTGGGAAAATCATAGGCACTAAAATATCTTTGTAAGAAAACCCAGAGAAGGCAATAAGAAGAGCGAATTCTGGATCTGTCTCTTTGCTAAAACTCAACTTTTATAATTGAAACAAATTAAATGGTTAAGAACTTTGCCACAATTGCACTTTGTAAATATTGTACACTATATCCTGTTCTAGGAAAGCACAAAAGTTCATAAGTGCACTATTAATGAGAATTTTAGTAACTTTCTCTTGAAATTCGCATGAAAATTTGTATTTCCAGGAAGCAAAGCACTCATTCTGTCTCAAAATGTATAAAGCTCTCTTCCACACTTAAACATGAAGAACAAGGAACTGCTAATTTTGCTCCTACCTGGCTTCTCAATGTAAAACAATATTGGTGCTGAACTTAACCATTCACATGTGGGTAGCTGGTCTGTGACTGTAAGGAAGTCTACTCTCTAGCTGCTTGCACTAACTGCCATGACACACCAAGGGAGAATGAGTTTATTCACTGAAGGCTACGGCTTTCTAAGGGAAACGTATACACTGCTCTTAACGTTATGGCTTTTACTGCTTAGTTGCATTTTGTTCTGGTCACCCAATTCTCAGAAGGTGAATTCTCCACCTCACAAATTTGGAGCTGCTGTTTTATTTCTTGGAGGTGGAAACCATACAGGTTTGTGTGGGCAGAGAGAGAATAAATGTGGTGTGGGGAGAGCATAAATGGAAGTGAAAATGGAATGGGGCTGTTAGGGTCTTTAATGCTTTCATTATGAATTGGAATTATATATTTTACATTTAGAATATATATTAGAATTTTATATCTAATATACATTAGAACTTTATATCTAATATATATTAGAATTATATAATATATTCAATATGTATTAGAATCCTTAATATATATTAGAATTTATATTAGAATATTTCTGTTAGAATTATATGTTTATAATATACTGACATATAAAGTAAGCATAATTTGAGGGCATTCTATTATATATGGTGTCTTAACTTTCTAGATTAAAGATCCATACCTGAAAGGGTTATCACAGAAGTCATTAAAGTTTACAAAGTTTACACACTTTATAACAGTAAATAGTAATCAGAGAATAATGATCATTTTATTGAAAGTAATCTTTATATAAAGGTTTTTTTTTTTTTTTTTTTTTGAGACAGAGTCTCGCTCTGTTGCCCAGGCTAGAGTGAGTGCCGTGGTGTCAGCCTAGCTCACAGCAACCTCAAACTCCTGGGCTCAAGCGATCCTACTGCCTCAGCCTCCCGAGTAGCTGGGACTACAGGCATGCACCACCATGCCCGGCTAATCTTTTCTATATATATATTTTAGTTGGCCAGATAATTTCTTTCTATTTTCAGCAGAGACGGGATCTCGCTCTTGCTCAGGCTGGTCTCCAACTCCTGACCTCGAGCGATCCACCCGCCTCAGCCTCCCAGAGTGCTAGGATTACAGGCGTGAGCCACCGCTCCCGGCCTAAAGGTATTTTTAAGGACTGCCAATTGATTCTCATATTCTCAACAAGAAAGAGTTGAATCTGCTGTTAAGAAGTTTAGTCTTAAAATATGTAATACTACGAAAAAGACTTTGGTTGTTTTTAATTGCTCAACTAGTATTAACGTATTATGTATTCTATTTAACATTTTCTGAATGGCACCAGGAAACTGAGCTAGGGGGAAGATGGAATTGAGAAGTTAGAATTGAGAAGTTAATGGTCAAGTAAAGAAGCCAAAACTTTCAAAATTACTTAATATTGAACAATTAGTTTTATTAATGGTGCTAGTCTCAAGAGATATAAGTGTATTAGGCTAATAAAAAAGACATTGGAGTAGGTTAAGAATTTGCCCTATCAACCTACATACCCAATGGCAGACATCTGAACCCTTTGAAATTCTGCAAAAATTCACTGCTAATCATTTGCAGAACAACATTTTATTGAGAAAAATCTGGAGTTCTTTCTTTCTTGCATAATATTAGGACATTTAAATAGCTTTAGCCAGGATCTTTATTAAATACACTTATGTACATATTATATTTTTTGTAATAGATATATTTCTAAAGTGTGTATTACCATGATTATATGGATATATTAGTATTTTAAATTTAAAGTGATCCTCTTGCAAAATGGTTGTAAATACTCATTCAGGCTTTTTTAAGACACTGATTTTTTTATGTGAGAATATGGATTTTGATTTTCTTTCTGTTGCTTATTCCTTATTTATCTAATAAAATTATTAATTGCCTTTCATGTGCAAGAGTGGCAGTAAGAAGCATGAAATGAGGAGTAGCAGGACTCTACCTCTTTTTTTTTTTTTTTTTTTTGAGACAGAGTCTCACTCTGTTCCCTGGGCTAGAGTGAGTGCCGTGGCGTCAGCCTAGCTCACAGCAACCTCAAACTCCTGGGCTTAAGCGATCCTACTGCCTCAGCCTCCCAAGTAGCTGGGACTACAGGCATGCGCCACCATGCCCGGCTAATTTTTTCTATATATATTTTAGTTGGCCAGCTAATTTCTTTCTATTTTTTAGTAGAGACGGGGTCTC
>CM052436.1:80846211-80861665 GCA_028533085.1 Varecia variegata | reverse complement strand
ATCCTACTGCCTCAGCCTCCCAAGTAGCTGGGACTACAGGCATGCGCCACCATGCCCGGCTAATTTTTTCTATATATATTTTAGTTGGCCAGCTAATTTCTTTCTATTTTTTAGTAGAGACGGGGTCTCCCTCATTGCTCAGGCTGGTCTCGAACTCCTGACCTTGAGCGATCCACCCGCCTCGGCCTCCCAGAGTGCTAGGATTACAGGCGTGAGCCACCGCGCCTGGCCAGGACTCTACCTCTTAAAAAAAGAATGAAATGGGATAAAGCTGAATCATGATGAATTTTGCTTATATGTGAGAGGGAAGAATAATATACCTGATATGGGGTACTGGTGGGATGGTTTGAAATATAATTCACTTACAATATACACTTTATGGTAAGTTTTTATAGGCTAAGGTGAGAAGGGGGAGATGGAGAGAGAGATCAAATTGAAGAAAAAGCATGAGCAAAATGAAATTAAATGTCCAAAACATAAAGGTTATTAAAAAGTTCTGGAAATAAATTATTATACTTGGTGAGTCCAGTAGCAGCTACATAGGAGGTGTAGGTAATTTGCTATTAGCCCTAACTCTTCACCTTTTTCTGTTTTCAAATCCTTTGCAATGTAACGCCGCAGTTTGTCTTTGGGCTAGCGCTAGGTTGTGTGGTTTCTTTGGTCTAATGAATGATTGCAGATTTTATGCAAATGAAGGCTTAAAATGGGCTTGTACAGGTTGGACTTCTCTTTGTGCAATTCACTTCACAAAATGAAGTGATAACTCCAACATGATGTTTGATATTGCTGAACTTGCATATTATTAATTATTAATGATTGTGAAATCTTATTGGTTAACTTTATTTCTAATTAGAATAAAAACATCAATACTATGAACAAAGCTTATTCAAAAATACCTTTTTTTTGAAGCAGAGTCTTGATCTGTTACCCTGGCTAGAGTACAGTGGCTGGATCAGAGCTCACTGCAACCTCACGATTCTCCTGCCTCAGCCTCCTGAGTAGCTGGGACCACAGGCACACACCACCATGCCTGGGTAATTTTTCTATTTTTTGTAGAGACGGGGTCTTGCTCTTGCTCAGGCTGCTCTCAAACTCCTGGCCTCAAGCAATCCTCCCACCTTGGCCTCCCAAAGTGCTGGGATTACAGGCGTGAGCCACCATGCCTGGCCAATTCAACGAATTGTTGGTGGTACCTACATATGCACTTTCAGATACTGGTAAAATATTTGATTCATACAAAGTGATGATCATGAAAAAGATATGGCAAAGTCCACTATAAATCATAAGAATTCAATATTTCATTAACTGTTTATTTTTTATCATAACATAGCTAAATGTTAAAATACTGAATGTAAAAAGACAGGGCCATTTTCATTATCTTTCTTCAGCCAAAGGCAAACCAATTGGTGACAAGTGATTTTTAAGCTGTCTTTTCACATACTTACTCAAGATGTTGAAACAAAATGAAAAAGGAATGAATTATAGTTTATGATATGACAATTATGAAGTGTAGTCCCCAAAAATGTTTAATATAAACATAATTAATTCTTTAAATCTTATTTCTAGATTACAGGAAATAAAGGATATTGATAATTAAGAAATTCTTCATACTTCAGCATTGTCTTATTGCCTGCCTGCTGAGTACAATTAGCTTGATACAACCATTCCAGAATGCATATGTACTTCAAAACATCATGTTGTAGATGATAAAAATGTACAATATTATATGTCAATTTAAAACTAATAATAATTAAAAAAGATATATGGCATTCTCAATACAGCTAATTTCAAACTATCTACAAAATTATTATGAACATTTTAATCAGCTATATTTCACCATTAAGCAAATTACGTGAAATTTTATAACTTTCTTCTTCAAGGACTGGGTTTGTGTGTAGGTGGTTTTAAGTGTGTCTACTGGAAATTAGAAAGGTCTTCACGTTTAAATGATGATATCTTTGTTAACAAATGCTATTTGCTATAAGTAGACTTTTATTCATCATAATAAATAAACATAATTCTGCAAAACATGACATTCTTTAAATTTTGAATTATTTGACCTTTTTCAGAGGCACCAGGATTTATGAGATGATTAATATATAAGCACAACCATATGCACTATAATTTTCCTTTTCTTTTCTGAATATCTAGGGTCACAATTAATCCAGAAAGTGAATCACAACATTATAGGTTTATTTATCTATAGGCTTAGCAATTTTTTCTTGAAAATGACCTTGGGGTAAATTTTAGTATGTTGGTCTGCTACAGGTATATGAATACATGAATTAATTTTTAAATCCCAGTTGTATTGACATTTTCAATCAAAATTAGTTTAAAAACTCTTCTACTATTGATACATGATAAATTGAATATGTCTTTAAAATTATCAATTATTTATTTTTCAAAATATTTTATCAGTCTGTACTTGAAGTGCAATGACTATTATAAAATGCATATCCAATTATCCCTTTCATTCTCATGGCAGATGTCTGATTTGGTATTAAATTAATTACCAAATGCCTTTGCTTTCTGACAGTTGGATATTTTAGACTTCAAAGGCAAATAGATTTTGAAGCAATATAATAACAAGCTTAGAAGTGTGAAGTGCAGTAAAGCTGAAAAGTGAAAAATCAACAGGCTGAGCAGTTAATATCTTCCAGAAGAGTTAATCAATCATAGTGTGACAACAGCAAAAAATGCAAATCATATGTAGTACAAATATAACTAACTATAAATCAGATTTTTATTTCTGTATAGGATTAATAGAATTAACATTCAAGATGACACATTATTTTACAAATTTATTTCTGGTCATATTTATTATATTTCTGAATGCTATCCTGGAAGGTCATCATATTTCTGTATAATTTTGGGCTGCAATTAGCAGTAAACATAAAAAGAATGAACATTTTAGAAGTTTACCATTATTTACTGAGGGCAATTCTAACTGTCACTGCTTCCAAATCTTAATTATTTTACAGTCAGTTCAAAGTTAATGAAAACATTTTTTTCTTCATTCATGAACTTTCATTAGATAAAAATCAGATATACTATGACAATTATACTCTATATGAACTATTTTTTACAAATATTAAAATAAGTTCATCTGCATATTATAAAGTTCCTGAATGATGCATTGTTTTGAAGTTTATCTAAAAATAGTTCATCTATTTTGAGTAATTTGATTTTTCGTAGACTTTCCATGAAAGTTGATAAACCAAAAATAAGAAATGATTCTGTCTGTAAGTTAGCTTATTTTAACAAAAATACAACTAAACCACTCATTTTCAAAAATATGTTTGATGCTAGTTATTTTAGAGATTTCTCACAGAAACTTTTATTTAATTAAAATGACTTATGTGTCTTCTACCAGACATTTATAAAAAAAAATTAAGGAAAATAGTTGCAATATATTATTGAATAATATGTTGATTATTTAATTAACATTTATTTAAGTATACTTCAGCATCAAAATTGTTTATTGCTAAATATAAGTATTAATACTTCGAGGAAAAGTTAGCATTGATTATTCTCTTGCCTATGAGTCTATATATTTTCGAGGCTTTTATAAGCATTTCAATTGCACTTTTAGTATTTTGTTTAATGTTTTCTTTCACATCTTCCTCTTTCAAGTCAGTCTCTCTCTCTCTTTCTCTCTCTCTATCTCTCTTTAGCCTCCACTCCCCACTCTGTGTGCCTTTTCTGCCACTTACCTGGCCCTTTCCATTTTACATGGTAGGTATTTAATATAAACTAGTTTAATGAAAACACATTACAAAAAGAACAATATATTTAGTAAATATTCTATAAACTTTAGACAAATGTTAATTTATTAACCATAAAATTTTGTTCAAAATTGAATAAGTAAATTTTAAATAGTTATTTTTTTCAGGCTTAAATATACTCTAGGTACCACAAGTAAAATTTATGTGCCTAGATAAACAGACAATTGTCGTAATGCTCTTATTTTCTGGTGTACACATATCAGGGACCATTTTGAGTTTTATATTTATTAAATAATTCACATATTATCTAAGTAAGTATGGAATGACTTTTCACAAATGCCAATAAATACCTTTCTATGACAGCATAGAATCTTGATTTATGATTTAATAATTATTTAAATTTTATGGCTACTATAAGCAGAGTTAGCTAAAGGCAGATGTAATTATTTTGAGACTGTCCTATATTGTTGTTACTTATCATATTGTTTCTATTTGTAAAAATAAATGCAAAATACATGTTAGGGTACATGGAGCTCACTTAAATTCAAAAATTGCTCAAGGCCAAAAAAATAATAATCTTAAACATAGCATGATATTTTCATGCCATGTCATTCGAATGTAAAATGTTTTTCATTTGCATGATAATTATAACTTATGAATTATATGGCATGATCAGAACTAGTAATGAGCACTTATGAAATAAAAGGTAGTAATAAAAGATTGTGAAAAATGAATAGAAAGCAACAAGTGTGATTTAAACAAGTTATTTTGAAATATATAAATCCTCAACAGAGGGATTTAAAAAGGACAGTGACAGATTTCTGGGAGACATAAGCTCTTCTCTCTCTCTCTCTCTCTCTCTATCTCCATATAACACAGCAAATCCACTTTTAGATATGTATCTAAATGAATTGACAACAAAGACTGAAAGAGATGATTGTATGCTAGTGTTTGTTGCAGCATTATTTAAAATAACCAAAAGTTGGAAGCAATCTGAGTGTCCACCAATAGATGACTGGATAAACAAAATGTAGTATAATGATAATGAAGTACTACTTAAACATAAAAAGGAATGAAGTTCTGATGCATGCTACAACAATAATGACTTAAAAACACTGTGCTAAGTAAAATAAGCCAGTACAAGTATTGTATGGTTTCATTTATATGAGTTATTTAGAATAGGTAAGTTGATAAAGGCAGAAAGTAGACTGCAGGTTACCAGGGACTAGGGAAAGAGGAGAATCAGGAATTACTGCTTAATGGGTGTACAGTTTCTGTTTGGTTGAGGAAAATTTTGGAAATAGATAGTGGTGGTGGTTGTGTAATATTGTGAATGTCATTAAAGCCAAAGTTACTCCAACTTTTTAATTTCATGACCATTGACTTCTTGTGAACTCAGGACAGGTGTCTAGCAGAATGTGCTCTCCCCAACACCCAACCCCTTCCCAAACTATGCTGAAGACTACAATTTGAATAGGTGAGGCTGGCTATGAAAACCAGCAGCTTTGCTGCCAGAAAACATGAACATGATATTTTATGTTGAGGGCAAGGGTAGGCAAAACACATGGCTTTGTCAGATAAAAATGGTAAATGTGTTAGGAAAAGACAGGAAAAACTTACAGCTTTGTTAGACCAAGGCTATGGATAGCTTGGTGTTAGCAGTGAACCAACCAGTAATTTACTATAGTTATCTTGGGAAAACAGCTACAGAAAGACTAGATAAAGTCTCCCTAAACCTTGACTGTCTGGTTAATTAGGTATAAGCACAGTGGAAGCCAGGGTAAGTGTGGCAGTGCCTAAATCCAAGGGAGCAATGAGAACAAACTTAATTTAGAATGTGCTCTCAAACACCCACAAAGATAAGTTTTCAGAGGGTGGAAGCCTTAGGGGTTTGAGCTGTTTCAGCAGAAACTATGTTGAAATCATTGGCTGAAAACAACACTATATAGACACAGGTGCAATCTATTGAAAGCCAGACAAAAAAATTAAATATGGAAAAAAAAAAAAGCAGAGACATCAGCGGCATGGTATAGTCCACGGGAAACATTCCTCAGTTCAGGTTAAGACAAGTTACCAAAGGGGTCAAAAATAAGTAATATAAATCCAGAGTTAGCACAACATATTATCTAATAAGTCCACGCTGGAATGCATGTCTCATATTCAGCAAAAAAATTGTCATAGGTAAGTGCAATGCCTGAGTGGGCTCAAATGTTGTATTTAGCAAACAGACTTCTAAGAAGCTATTATGAATATGATATAATAATTTTAAAATATGATGGTAATGTTTTAAAAATAGAGAATCTAAGTAGAGAATTGAAAATTTTAAAAATAAACCAAATCAAAATTCTAAGTTCAAAAACATGGTAAATAAAATTTAAACAAGAGAAAAAAATATTCTGCAAGTTCTAAAGAAAAGACTTAAAGTGGGAGAAGAAAGAATCAGGTAACTTAAAGATAGATAACTATAAAGTATTTAATATATCAAAGAGAAAAAATACTAAAGAAAAATGAAGGGTCATAGGTAACTACAACAGGATCAAGCACACCAACTTAAAATGAAAGTTCAGAAGGAAAGAAGAAAGGAAAAGAAGCAAAAAATAGTTTAAGAAATAATAGCAGGATGGTCATTATTAAGGAAAAAAAGATAACAAGCGTTGGTAAGGATGTGGAGAAAAAGGACCACTTATATGATGTTAGTGGGAAAGTAAATTGTTGTACCCACTATGGGAAAAAGGAGTTTCCTTAAAAAATTTTAAAAACAGAACTACCATAGCATCTAGCAAATCCACAACTGAGTATATAGTTTAAAAAAATTGAAATCAATATCTTGAAGAGATATCTGCACCTCCATGTTCATTGCAGTAGTATTCACAATAACCAAGAAGGGAAGAAACCTAAATGCACATCAATGAATTAATGCATAAAGAAAATGTGGTAGATTGGTAGGTACATAGGTAGGTAGGTAAGTAGGTAGGTAGATAAATAGATACATAGATAGACATAATGGAATGTTATTTAAACTTAAAGAGAAGAAAATACTGCCATTTTGATAACATGGGCTTTGAAAATATTATGCTAAGTGAAATAGGCCAGACATAGAAAGACAAATAGTACATGATAACACTTATATAGGAATCTAAAATAGTCAACTATTTGTCAAATAGTGGTTTGCAGGGTCTGTGGGAAGGGGTAGTGGTAGGTGTTATTGAAAGGGTGAAAAGTTTCAGTTATGCAAGATGAATAAGCTCTAGAGATCTACTTTACAACAGAGTGCCTATATTTAACAATACTACAATATATTGCATACTTAGAAATTTGCTAAGAGGGTCAATTTTATATTATATGTTATTATTACAAAAAATAATAATAATAAAAGATAACAGGAGGAAACATTTTGAGACAATTCATGTTTATAGAGTAGATTGTGGTGATGGTTTCTTGGGTGTATACTTATCTCCACACTCATCATGTTGTATACACTAAATATATAAAAATTTTTGTATGTTAATCATACATCAATAAAATATTTTTTTTGAAAAAAGAAATAATGGCAGAAAACTTCCCTAGTTTAATGAGAGACATACTAATTAGAATAAACATAGATCTACAGATAGCTACAACAAACTTGTGAACCAAATTAATGTCAAAAATAAGGAGAAAATCTTGAAAGCATCAAGAAAGTAATATTTTATCACAGGAAAGAATCATAAATGTAATTAGTGGTTGACTTCTCTTTAGAAGCAAGGGAGTCCAGAAGTCCATGACATAGAATAGTTGATGTACTAAAAGAAAAAAAAAAAGTGTCAACCAAGAACATTATACCTAGAAAAGTTATCATTCAAGAATTAAGACAAAGTTAAAACATTCCCAGTTAAAGAAAAACTGAGAAATACATGTCTAGGACACTTATCTTACCAAAGTAAGGAAAGGAACCATCAGAATTAAAGGAAAGAACAGATACAAACTCAAATTCGAGTGAAGAAATGAAGAGCAACAAAATTGACAAACATATAGTTGCATATAAAAGATTACTATGTTATGTGTTCCCCAAAATTCATATGTTGAAGACCTCAGCCTCAGTACCTCAGAGAATGACTATATTTGGAGATAGAGCCTTAAAGAAAGGTAATTAAGGTAAAATGAGCTAATATGGATGAGCCCTAATCCAATATGACTGCTGTCCTTATAAGAAGAGGATGTTGGACATACGTAACAAGGACCATGTGAAAATACCAAGAGAAGATGGCCATTTATAAGCCAAGGAGAGAGACCTAAGAAGGAACCAATCCTGCTAACATCTTGATCTCAGACATCTAGTCTCCAGAAGTGTGAGAAAATAAATTTTTGTTGTTTAAGCCATGCAGTCTGTGGTACTTTGTTGTGGCAACACTAGCAATCTAATATAGATAATATAGAAATATTTTCTACATTTATTCTCTTCCTTTATTTTAAAAACAAAAGACTATTTAAAGGAATAATTATAACACTAAATTGTTTATAACATATAGAGATATAACATATGTATGTATGTGTGTGTATATATATATATATATATAACACCAAGTATAATTACATTGAAGCAAAATTGCTATATTTTAGGTTTAAGCTGAAATAAATCAGCTTTAACCTGTTTGACTATAAAAAAATGAAAGCTTTTTATATAATCACTAGAACAACCAAGAAAATAGGACAGAAATATAGTTAAAATTCAACAGAGAAATTAAAATGTTATAGTATAAAATATGTGTAATTTTTAAAAGGCAATAAAAGAGGACTAGAATAACAAAATTACATAAAATATATGAAAAATAAAGAGCAAAATGGCAGATATAAATCTAAACATTGTAATAATTACATGAAATGTGAGTGGAATGATTGTTTCAATTAAAAGCCATCAATTCCCAGACTGAAAATAGTAAGTTCCTACTATGTATTGTCCACAAGTGAGACATTTTATATAAAAAGACACAAATAACTTGAAAATTAAAGGTATTATAAAAATATAGCATGCAAGCATTTACCATAAGAGGGCTATAGTGGCTACATTAATATAAGACAAACCACACATTAAAACAACAAATATTGCTATTGGCCAAAGGTCATTTTTATAATGATAGTAAGGATCAATAACTAGGAAGATATAATTGAAAATGTACGTGTACATTCCAATCAAGTTACTTAACACATGAAACAAAAAATGAAAGAATTAAAAGGATAAGTAAGCAAATAAGGAATTATAGTTTAAGATTTTAATACTCTGTCTCAACAACTGACACAAACCCATTAAGTATTTAGAGGACATGAACCACATCAACCAACTTGTTCTAATTGACAAATATAGAACACTCAATCAGGTAACCACAGACTATATGTTAAGTGCAAATACATCCACCAAAACAGAATATATGTTAAGCAATACACAATCTCTATAAATTTATCACAATATGCATGTTATCTGTCCACAATATGCATGTTATCTGTCCACAATAAATAAAGATTAGAAATAAAATATAGAATATTAGAAATCCTCAAATAATTGAAAATTAAAGAACATATTTCTAAATAGTGTGTGGCTTGAATAAGTAAATCACAAAGGTAATTACAAATATCTTTATGAGATCAATTAATAACTTGAAGTTCCACTTCAAGCAACTATAAAAAGAATAAACTGAACCCAAAGCAAGAAGAGGGCAGAAATAATAAAGTGAAAAAATAATAGAAGATAGAGAAACAATAGAAAACATTAAAACCAAAACTAATTGTGTGAAAATATCAACAAAATTGACAAAATATTAGTTAGACTTACCAAGAAAAAAAGAGAGAAAAATCAATAATCTCAGAGGAAACATCACTACCATATATTTTTATAAATAAATTTAAAAGTCCAGGGTAACAGTATGAACAACTGTGTGTCAACAACATAGATAACTTAGATGAAAAGGACAAATTTCTAGAAAGACATAAATTACCAAAACTAGCTCAAGAATAAATAATCTGAATATGTCTACCAAAATTAACAAAATTGAATTAGTAAATTAAAATCTTTCAATAAAAAAAAAAAAAAAAATCCCAGGCCCATATGACTTCTCTGCTGAATTGTACCAAACATGTGGTAATGTCTAATAAGAACAAGCAATGATGTTCAATATCATTAATCATTGGAGAAATGCTAATTCACACTAATCAAGATACTGTTGCACACCAACTAGATGTCCATGATAAAAAGGACTAAAAATAACGTGTTACTTGCAAATTTATGTTGCTACTCATGTATAACTATTACCCCTGTTACATTTTTTAAACAATAAAACATTTTTAAAGGAAAATATTTTATATTTTATTACCCTTAATGTGACTTTTTCCTACTCTACCAACAAGGAACTTCTACATTTTCATTTTCCTCTTGTAACTGCAGATTATTAAGTTATGTGTGTGTGTGTGTGTGTGTGTGTGTGATTTTTTTTTTAAGACTTAAGTAAAATTAAGTTTAGGTTAACACCTTCTGAAAAAACTGCTGAAACTAAATGATATGCCTTGTAATTTATAGTTCCTATTTCATTTATACAAACATATTTTTAGTTTGAGTCTATATTGCATTTCTAATCTTTTTAAATGCTAAATTATAGTTAGGAAAAATCAGAGAAAAAAAAATTCACCAATCCTGAGTCAATTAAAAAAAAAAAAAGTCATGGTGCAGAGTGAAAGAAATACTTTGGAGAATAGTGAACATAAGTGCTCCACAAACTTTATGAATTAGATATCATTTGAGATAACACTCTCTGACAGTAAAAGTGATACAGTTTTCTGTATCAGGCACTTTGCTCTTCACTACAATGAAGTCTCTCTCAAGGTAAGTACTCTCTCTGTTTTATACACTGCTGTTTCTCTCATGCTAAACAGTGAAAGATACATTAGAAATCCCTCAGTCAATATTTGTTGAGTCAGTGATGGAAATTCACATAAGGTTAAATTTGGCACCAGTTAATATTCCATATATTAATTATGTGGAGCCATATGCCTATTGAAGAGTATGAAGATGGAATATTTCTATAAATGAATAAAGATAATTGAGAAGAGGAAACAAGCTTTTATCATAAATGTATCCTTTGAATTAAATGACATACCATGAGTCTAAAATATTTGTCTATAGAGTTATTAATGGGCAATGACAGTTGCCTGATCTTTGCCCAAAAATCTAATGGAAAAGTATCTTGAACAAAAGCTAAAATCAGTATCAAAATCCACAATATGACTATTTATTTCAATTATAAAATTTTAGAGCATAGTATAAATCTATTATTTATACTCAAATTAGATTTCAAAGCATTACAAAGAGTATAATGAAGGACGTAGACTTAAATGTATTTTTCTAAATGGACCAATCTCTTGTATGGATTGAATTTAAGATAAGATTTCTGTGATTAAAGTATTATAAAAAATTAAAGTTTCCAGCTTCAGATTATTATTATCCTTAATATCTTAAGTATCTTGCATTTACCTTATTCTCTGTATTATACTTGACATTGAAATACAAAATTTAGTTCCCTTTAAAAATAATGTGATGTCTGATCTTACTCTATATATCTTTTTTTCACATATACATACATACTCATGCACAAAATAACCCATATCCTAACTTTAAATTGCATAATGCTTGAGAAGAATAATAGCACATTTTATTACTTGCTATAAAATTTAAATCAAAAAATTATTTCTATGGATTACTTTTTATCTATGTAATTTATGAAATGTTAAGAAATAGCATAGGTCTTATATGGATACACCTCATAGTTAGGAAAAGGTTTCTACTGTTCCTGTCTTAACCCATGGAAAAATTGACAGTTTTGGTTGTATTTTACTTTTGAACAGAATAGTGAATGGCACCTTAGACAAAAATAAGTTCATGTTTCCATTAGGTATTTTTAATTAGTATTGATTTTGTCCATAGTAGCTTCTTATTTTCTTTTTAATGTTTGAAGCATCTATGGTGTTGATATTTTTTCATTTCTGATATTTATAATTTGTGGTAAGTAGTTTGAGAATAACATTTATTTTTTTAATCTGGATACTTGTTCATTTTGAAGTTTCTGTCTCTACAAAACCATTAGCAGTTTATATTTCACCGATGGACTTTTTATTATGGTAAAATATACATAACACAATTTGCAATTTTAATCATTTTTACATGTATGGTTCAGTGGCATTTAATACATTCACATCCTCAAATGATATTTTGTACATGTTAAACAATAACTTCCCATTTCTCCCTTTCTCTAGCCCCTGGAAAACACCATTCTACTTCCCGTCTCTATGAATTCATTTATTCTAGGTACCTCATCGAAGTGGAATCGTATCATTTGTCATTTTGTGATTGATTTATTTCACATAGCATATTGTCTTCAAGAATTATTCATACTGTAGCACGTGTCAGAATTTCCTGCCTTTTTAAGGCTAAATAATAGTCCATTGTATGTATATACCACATTTTATTTATTTATCTATCAATGGACACAGGTTGCTTCCACCTTTTGGGCTATTCTGAATAATGCTGCCATTGGCTGGGTGTGGTGGCTCACGCCTGTTATCCTAGCACTCTGGGAGGCTGAGGCTGGAGGATCACTTGAGGTCAGGAGTTCGAGACCAGCCTGAGCAAGAGCGAGACCCCACCTCTACTAAAAGTAGAAAGAAATTAGCTGGACAACTAAAAATACATAGAAAAAATTAGCCGGGCATGGTGGTGCATGCCTGTAATCCCAGCCACTCAGGAGGCTGAGGCAGAAGGATTGCTTGAGCCCAGGAGTTTGAGGTTGCTGTAGGCTAGGCTGACCCCACAGCACTCTAGCCCGGGCAACAGAGTGAGACTGTCTCAAAAAAAAATAAATAATGCTTCCATAAACATGAGTGTGCGTGGATTTTGTTTCTAAATTGAAAAAAAAAAATCTTATCACATACAAAATAGAAAATCTCTTTAGAGAGGGCTTAAATTGAGGTAATTTTCATTTGTTTCTAGGCATTTTCCTTGACAGGTCATTATAAAAGTTTATATACAGTTATCAAAATAACTTCTGTATTAGATCTTTTTAAAAATATCTTTAATAAAAGTAACATTTATTTTAAATGACTCAAAAGGTATCAATGCATTTATATTGTGCATACACTAATGTGATGATTGTTAAAGCACACTATAAAACATGTACTATTTTAAATATATGATAATATATATTTAATAATATGTTTATTTGTTTTGTTTGAGTATATAACATAATATATAACATATATATATAAATCTTTATGTATATGAATATACATTTCTAGGTATGTATAAAATATATACACATATATACGTGTGTGTGTGTGTGTGTGTGTGTGTGTGTGTTCAGGTAGAGCCTGGTGAATAAATCACATACAAATTGAACTTCTAAATAAGGAAAAGGGAAACAGTGTCCTTGTTCATATCACTTATTCAGTAGTAAAAATGAACTGTTTTAGATGCTTGTACACTTTGGATAGATAGCACAGGGCCCAAAAGAATGACTATATGATACCACCTAACTCTAGGGGTAGGCAGTTGTAAAGACAGCAAATTTCTTTCAGAGTACTTAGAGAAAGGAGTATCTTATGCTTATATACTGTAAAACAATTTGTGAGTTTGTATGTGTGTGCACACACATGCATGATTATATGAACAAGAAACACCAATACAAAGGAGAAGAGGAAATGACAATGTCAGTAGTTTGGAGGAGAGACAGAGGATGATGCAGACCAGAAAGGAAAAATATGATGGCAACAAAAAGTTCAGCATATAAGATATGTTCTAATTTATGTATATTTATAGAAAATATGAAAACTTAAAAAGTATAAAGGCAAATATAGGATTAAAGACTTATAATGATGTCCCCAATTTATTTCTAAATAAAAAAAAAAAATAGGCAGGTAAGGAACTTGAAAGTTATCATTCTTGTCTTTATAAGAAAAAAATCTGAAGAAACTGAAAATTAACAACTCTTATTAGACCCATCAGAAAACTGAGGTCACAGAGCAAATTTCTACACCCCAAATTTGAGAGACAGCTAGGCATATATGAAGAATCACAACTTACTGGAGCAGAAACCCAAGAGTGGAAGCCAGCTGCTAAAGCCAGTAAGGTGGTAGAAAAACTTAAACTGTAATTGATGAATTGCTAGAGGCTTAGTGTGGGCCGCCTTGAGAGTTAAAAACTCTGGGGAGCGGGGTATGAAGAGCACACATTGGTCAGTTTTACCTCAAGGAGCCCTCCCAGATTCTCAAGAAATGATCAGGGAACAAGCCCCTAATGCTCTAGGCAGGGTGAGGGGAAAGGCGGCTGTCTTGAAATACACTTAGAGCACTCTGTTCTCTTCGTGAAGGCCTGCCCTCAAGTGAAATTACTTTACTGTGGACTAACTAACCTGGGGAAGGGAAAGGTTTAACTCCATCCCACTCCAGCCTTCCACATGTGGGAAGGAAAATGCTCAACTCTATTCTCCTCTAGCCTTGGGGCGTCGCCTATGTTGGGAAGGGTGAGGGACTGAGGACTTGTGAAGGTCACAGCCCAGGGGCACAGGCTTACTCAAAGAATGAGATATAAAACTATAAAACACTTACTACCACTCATAACTTACTACCACTTCAATAGGGCTACTGTGTAACAGCAGGGATTAGAACTGAAAGAATTGCACACTTCAGAATTTTTTACAGAAGTCTCTAGGGAAACCCGAAAGCAGCAGGGGAGACGAAAAACAAGGACACAAGGAAATTTTAGCCTCTGACACCTACAGCTGGACGAAACAGTAAACAGCAGCCCAATAAACCGGGGGTGGCTGGTTTTCCAGAATCTTTTGCTCTATCCCCTGTCCCTAACTCTCTCTCTGTCCAGCCCAGGCGTTGAGACATTTCCCCTCCCTCTTCCTCCCCCCAGCTCTTTACGGTGGGGAACAGTGTGTATGCCCAGGGCTGGCTACCTGGACGGTGATGGGCATGGGACAGGATCATAGTTGGCCAAGATGACAGTTTCATCAGGGGAAGCGGAGGGTGGTGGGGAGCCCTCTCTTGTGAACATGTCTTATCCCTGTCACAAGATCACATTTATATTTTTACATTAATATTTAGGGAGGAGAGTTAAAGTGTCTTACAAATCAAATGTGGGCTTCCTGAATGTGACTGATTACACCATCCAACTTAACCTGTTGAACCAGACATTACAGCAGACGAGGCCTTCTGCTGCTTGGCTTAGGCTGTATTGTATACACTGGCCTGAGCCAATCCCAATGGCAAGGGGTATCAGACTTGGCCCAGCTTCTATCATAAGCAAATCCAGAGACATCATTCTACAGGAAACAAAGTCAAGCCCTTTCAAATAGTATAGCTTTTCTACAATTGAGGAGAATAGTCATAATGATGTATACTACAAATGGCAATTTGGTTTTACATTTATTGGACTCATATTAATCACATTATCCAGGCAAAGTAGCCCAAAAACCAATGCCAATAATTACTTGTATTCAATGAGTATAAAGTTCAGTTACAAGGAAAAACAAACATTAGTGAATTGATAGTGATAGATTTAATCACTGTGAGATAAGTGGTCAATATCTAAAGAACAGAGGGGAAAAATTAAGACTAAAGTTGTCAAGTTTTAGGAAAGTTACTTAACTGAATGGAAGTAGAAATTTCATTCAAAAATTTGGAACTTATGGGCCGGGCGCGGTGGC
>CM052436.1:80830773-80845711 GCA_028533085.1 Varecia variegata | reverse complement strand
ATGATTACCCCACTCTGTAGTCAAAAGCAACAACAGACATTAGCTGTGTACTCCTGTCTGGTAGAAAACAATATAAAGCCATTGAAGTCATTGCATCTGTTACCAAATTTTCTAGAGCTTTTTTTATATTTTTAATTTTAGAAACAAATTTGGCAGGACCTCTACTGCATGACAGAATGGAGTAGCTTGTGTGCCTAGGAGAAAAACCATAAAAGCTGCATTAAGAAAATCTATTTAAAATCATCAGAAAAATATTGACGCATCCAAGATAGGAAGAGCCAAATTTCTGGTGATGGGATTATGGCAGACAGCTGAAATGACATTCTGAAGTAACTTTTCTCCCACAGGGATATTTGCTGATTTGGACCTAAGTCATATGAACTTTTCCTAGACAAAGGGCTTCTGCTAGGTACAGAGAAACCAACAGAGATACAAGCATTCTTTGGGGGCTGAAATACAAAATTGTAGAATGAGGGCCAAAATCCTGATGAGAAGAGTGAAGTGGAAAGCTCAGTCTGACAGTCAGACTATCTACCTCCATGCATATATAAAACTCTGGAGTTGCACAGCACCAGAAAACCTCTGAAAGACACCGAATAGCATTTCTGCAAGCTCACCATGCCTAGGAGGAAAGGGTTAGAGACCAGATCCCTCTACTTTGAAGTCCTGAAAGGAATGTTCTGCAAGTGGACTCATCAAAGATAGACACAGCCTAACCAAACATGATAGACTAACAAAGAAATGTCTTCCAACAACCATTTTTGGAATAAATAAATATATGCTGTAAGTTGTATCCACAGAGGACTGGTTCAGCTCATATCTTGGTCCAATAAAGACTATCATGCATTTTAAAATTTAGTCAGGAGGATAAACATATGATGACCATCCTAAGAAAGTTTATCTATAACTGAGGAGTACTTTTTTCTTGCCTAAAGTTTAGATGACTCCCTAATTTGTAACAGCTATACATGTAGGTTAATGTGAACTGGTCACACTGAATCCTAGTGTAAAATGCTCCACAGCACCATTAACCTTAGAATAGCCCATATTTGGAAGAGTCTTCTTTTTCTTCCTATTGCAGAGGGCATTTTCTTTCAGTGTGAACGCCCTGTAAGATTTATATTTAAACTGAAAATTTTTCAGTGGGCAGAAGAGTTGAGTCTACATTGAGGCAATGTTTATTACTCTTTAGATTGTGTTCAGTGTTTACCTTGTAGTTAATTCAATTAAATAAATGTTTATGAGTAAATTCTATGCATCAGAATGCTTTTCATTTCATCAAAAATCATTTATATGATGCTGATCATTACCTTGTGCAAAACTATTCTGTAAATTGGTGCCTAAAGCTATCATTATTCCTTCATAATTCATGCTTTTATTCTCTTCCACCCCCATTCCCTCTCTCTCTCTCTTTCACTCCTTTTGTGTGTGTCTGTTTACGTGTGTGCGCATGTGTGTGTGTTTGTGTGTGTGTATGCATGTGTGTCTCTCCCTCTTTGTCCAAGTCTGTCACCTCTTCAAGGCAATTAACACCCAATTCCATGAATTTTCTACCAAAAACAATACAGTCTGCTAAGACAAATGTTATTATGAGATAGATCACTGCATTGCGAAAATCAACCAGAAAAAGGCCAGATCCAATTCGGTCATGTAGGGAAAATGGTTTTAAAACAAAAGTGAAACAAATTGCTCATTATCTCATTATCCATGGTAAAATAGCTCTTGCTTCAGTGGGGTTTTTTAGATGGGTGAAAATATCTCCCTGTGACACATATTAACCAGAGAGATATTTTAGTTGTGACTTTCTGTTATATTTTTTGTGACAATTTAAGCACCAGAAATCAATAGCCTAGTGTCTTAGAGCAATTGCTGTAATTTTTTCTCTTTCTCTCTCTTAGAGATTGTTTTTAAAGATGGTTCGTAACTAGAAAAAGCACTACTTGAATTGTAGTCAATACTACCTCAGGAGATTATTTGCATTCAATCTCTATAAACTATATCTCATCACTTTAAGACCATTGATCTGTCAACAATCATTTTCTCTGGAATCTCAACTGTCTTCATAAACTTATAAAGTATAACTGTTTTATACTACTCCCAGAAATATTTTGATCTGAAGTCAGATGCCTTATCCATTAGACCATGTGGTTGCAACACAACTCCTAGAAATATTCTGGGAGTTATATACAACTCCCAGAAATATTTTGAAAAAAAAATTATCCTGGAAACATTAATGATATAGTATTATTTATTAGCATAAAACCCTTCAGAAATGTTTCAAAATATTATATTTTAAAAATATTTGAATGTTAGAGATTATTAAATATTATATCTTTTGCTTTTAAGACTTTTTATTGGCTTTTATGTTAAAATATAATATTCAAATAAAAATTTAACTTTTTTCTTGTTAGATTTTAATGTATATGTCATCAATTGGGAGGATATTCACTAAACTCAAAATCATGTCCAGAATGCCAAACCCTATCTTAAGTACTTCAGTTGTAGCATTTTCTAAACCATTTAGAATGATCACAAATTAAATACAGCTTGTGTCTATTAAATTTTTAAATACACGTATGATATGTAGGTAACTAGGAAATAAAGAGACTTTTTTTGCTATTTAATAGTATTAAATTTACAAGCTATTCTTCTGGTCTACATCTGTCTTCCACAATTGGTATTTGTGGGGAGCTGTCCTCATTTTATACTCATTGTAATTTACTTTGCCAGAATCTTTTCTTCCACTCATTCTAGAATACTTTGACTCTCTTCTCATATATCTACAAAACCATCTATTCCTCCTATTATAGTTATCTTCTAACCCCTAGGTCTCCACCTATAATTTCTTAAAGTCTTCACTGTTACCTCACTACTGTTTTATATCTTGGGTATTTCAAAACCCACAAAGATAGCCCTTTCACTGATTGTTACTCAACTCTGTGAGCACATCTTTTCCAAACATAATATGTGAACTAAAATAAAATCTTAAGGCTTCCCTCCTACCGGCTGACTGAATGGACCCCCTCCTGGCCAAGGGGATACCCTAAAACTGAATTGCCTGCCATGAGGAGGGAGGTCAGACATGCCTCATCATGCCCCTTTCCCTTCTTTTTGATATCCTGTGTAACCTACTAACAGAGGTAAGGCTTTGAAATTCAAACCTGTAGGTCCTCAAATTATACAACAAATATTTGGCCAGTAGTCTGTCTCAGATTAACGGACTTCCTTATCTTAACTTAAAACATTCCAAGCCTTCAGACAAAGCTTCATTTCTTTAACCAATTACAAGTAAAAGAGTCTTTAAGCCCACCTATAATCTAGAACCCCCCCTCCCACATCCCCACTTTGAGATGTCCCAGCTTTTTGGGCCAAACCAATGTATGCCTTCCATGTATTGATTTATGACTTTAGCTGTAATCCCTGTCTCCCTGAAATGTATAAAAACAAACTGTAACCCAACCACAGCGAGTCCACTTTCTCAAGGCTTCTTGGATGTGGCTCCAGGTCATGGTCCTCAAATTAGGCTCAGAATAAACCTCTTTAAATAATTTTACAGAGTTTGGCTTCTTTTCTGTTGACAATTACTATTCAACCTTTGAAACTACTCACTCCTATGGTAATTCACTTGTTCTTATCATTTCCTAAAATGTCTCCTCCTTTATCAACTCAATTTCCAGTATTCAACTCTTTACTGACATCTTCTAACTTTCAAGTCATTCTCATATCATTGTACCTTAGGAAACCTTTTGCCTTATTGGGTTCCTTACCCACTGATCTTAATTTTTTATTGTCACTACCTAATATCTTCATTTTGTACTTTTTCCAGCCTAAATGCTACCAGCAATTATTAGGAGAATTATTAAAATTACTTATTTGCATTGCTTCTTTTATATTTTTAACTATGTTCTACTTCTATGTTTGGCAAATCCTCAACATTAGTTAAATTAAAGTGTGTTCAGGGCTACAGGTGTGAGGCTGAACCTGGTTCAGTAAAGAGCATACATCATAATAGTCTGATTCTTCTCACATTATCTTAACTGCTTACTACAATTTAACATGTTCAAAAACAATCCTGAGATTTTTTTATCTTCTACCCTTCCCCAGATGTGCTCCCCCTGTCATTTTTTTTTCAGCCTATTTAATGAAAACACCATCTTTCAATTGTTCATACTGGAAAATTTGACTTATCCCTTAATGTGCCCCTTTTTGTCTTGTTCCAAATCACCAGCCTCATTCACATAATGCTGGCTCAAATCATCAAAATCTGGAAAATTAAATAAAATAAAATAAGCTTCCACTTCATTAGTTTTCTAGGGCTATTGTAACAAATATCATAGGCTGGATGGCTGAAATACCAGAAATTATTGTTTAGCAGTTCTGGAGACCAGAAGTCCAAAATCAAATTGTAGCACAGTTAGTTTTCTCTAAGATTTCTCCTTTGGCTTATAAATGACTACCTTCTCCCTTTTACTTAATATGTTCTTCCCTCAGCATGTGTCTATGTCATAATCTCTTTTTATAAGGACATCAATTGTATTGGATTATGATTTACTACAGTGACTTCATTTCAACCTAATTGCCTACGTATGGACCTCATCTCCAAAAATATTCATATTCCAAGGTGGTAGGATTGTGATGGTTAATTTAATGTGTCAACTTGACTGGGCTAAGGAAAGCCCAAATAGCTGGTAAAACATGATTTCTGGGTGTTTCTATCAGGGTGTTGCTGAAAGAAACAGACATTTGAATCAGTAGCTTGAGTAAAGAAGATTTACCCTGACCAATGTGACTGGACACCATCTAGTCCCTTTAGGGCCAAGAATGAACAAAAAAAGATGGAGGAAAGATAAATTTTTCTCTCTTTTATTGAGTTGGGTCACCTATCTTCTCCTGCACTTGGAAATTGGAGCACTTGGTTCTGAGGCCTTCAAACTCTAGGACAAATACAATGGACACTACAGTTCTCAGATCTTCAGACTCAGATTGAATCACACCATCAGCTTTCCTGGTTCTCCAGCTTGCAGAGATCATATTGCAGGAATTCTCAGCCTCCATATTTGTGTAAGCCAATTCCCATAATAAATTTTCTCTTATCTATGTACATCTACATCTGTATACAGATATATCCGATTGGTTCTCTTTCTTTGGAGAATCCTGACACAGCCATTAAAAAATGGTGAACTAATAACTCTTTTTCTTATATTATTCTGGCTGCAGCTGGAGCCCATTATTCTAACTGAAATATCACAAAAATGGAAAAACAAGCACCACATATGCTAACATTAAATTGGCACTAACTGATCAACATTTATGTGCACATATGGAAGTAACATTCATCAGGTGTCAGGCAGGTAGGAGGGTTGAGTGAATTTACCCATCCCTTCCTAATGGGTGTGGCACACACTTTCTGGGGGATGGCCTAGGTGGAGCAAAGGCAATTTATGCAACCAAAGTGTATCCCCATAATATTCTGGGGAAAAAAAAGATTTTCAATTAACAACTGTCTCTCTGCTTTTCTTCATTTCTTTGGTTTCGTGGTTCTCATAGCCATGCCATTATTTCTCAGTTTCCCTCTTTATTCTTGATAGATGATGGCAGAATTCATAAATTTAAAGAAGTTACTCCTTAAATATTGGTTTTTATTTTATTTTTATTATCATCAATATTCACACAAAGCTTTCTATTAAAAATATACAATAGAATAATGTCAGCAATATGGCAGAATAAGATGCTCTTCACCAACCCTCCTCCCATTGACACACAAAGTAAACACCTACACAAGGCTTAATTCCCTCAGACATGTACTCACTATCAAATTGGTTTTAAATGATCAACACTTATGTGCACATATAGTAGTAACATTCATCGGGTGTCAGGCAGATGGGACAGGGGAAGAGGGGATGGGTATATACACACCTAATGGATGCAGTGTGCACTGTGTGGGGGATGGACATGCTTGAAGCTCTGACTCAGGTGTGGCAAGGGCCATATATGTAATCTAAACATTTGTACCCCCATAATATGCTGAAATAAAAAAAAAGTAAAAAAGAGAGCAAAGAAAAAAAAATTCCCTCTGAGAAAAACGCAAACTCTAAATGAAAGACTCCTACATATCAAGTGAATGAGAAAATACCCATATTAAAACACACAGGAAAAGTGAATATATACTTGTGCACAAATTGTATGCTCAGCACAGTGCCTTATCATTAGGAAAAAGTCCCCAACTGCTAACTTCCTCCTGAGAGGTGACTAGTTTGTACCAAACACATAGTTTTTACCACTCCAATTGTTAAAGTCCCTTACAGAGGGCTTGGTTCTTCTATCATCTTTCTTGATGAGCAGCAGAGATGGCACCAGAGGATTTCACTGAAGCACAAAGAACAAGGGAGGAGGGCATTGAACTGCAGGAGCACTCTCAGCAGCTATAGACTACAGGATTAGTCCACCTTTCAACTTCTCCCTAAATTAACATTTGGATACAAATTTTCCAGCAGTTCTCTGTGGTTCTGGCTTCAAACAAGCCTGCACCTGGGAGCCTACATAGGAAAAATATAGAATAAATGTTCTCAAGCCTAAATAGGAAGGATGACACTTTTTTCACCTTCTACCTCAGCTTGCTCCAGTAATAAATCCCTGCAATCTCTCCCTGGAAGGAGGCTGGGAAACCTAGGCATGCCTGAACAGAAGAGTGAGCATGCCCCACACCTTGTTCACGGCCTTGTTGTAGAGACAACCCCAGCCTAGAAATCTCCTGGAAGGAGGATGTGAGATCTCTGTGAGCCTGAAAATAAGGGTGGGTACTCACTGTGACTTCTTCAATGGCTTGCTCAAATAATTCCAGGTTTGCAGATTCTTTCTACAAGGAGGTTGTGTGACCTTTGCAAGGCTGAACAGAAGAGTATGGAATCCCTATACCTCCCCCCTGCCGGCTTGTCATAGTGAAAAATCTGGGTCCTCAGACTGTTCCTGGAAGTAGTTTCTACATACCTCAAGTACTCCCCACTGTTACTGCTCCCAACCAAGGGACTCCTAAATAAGTTCTGGGAGTTGATGGGGCTCTGCATTCCCGAGTATCTTAGACTACAGAGATCAAAAGGTGATTTTTAAACTTGCAAACATTCAGGGCTATGTCCCCATTTTGAGAGTAAGCAGTCTGAATAAGAGTGCAGGCATCTTCCATGGATGCTTTTTGTGGCATAGGAAAGAATTAGAGGAAGATAAACTTCAGCTGTCTGCTTTTCTACAAGGAAAGAAGGAACTGTGGTATACAGTTACAACTCTCCAATTTTTAGCTATATCCCGAGGTTCTGGCTTCTATCCCACTTTTTTTTTTACCTTTTTCAAGGCAATAACATGACTTGGGGCACCCTAATCTCCTGGGTGCCACTCAGAACAAAGATAGTGGGTTGGGCAAACACAAAGAGTTGAGAGAAACCTAGAATCTCCGGCCAAGGTGATTGGGGAGGAACATCTCCTACATGAGGCCAGTCTAACAAGGCAGGAAGGAGTGGATTTTTATCTAATGCACAGAAACCAACACAGAGAGTCAAGGAAATGAATAAATAGAAAAATATCTTCCAAATAGAAAAACATGATAAATCTCCAGAAACCTACCCTAATGAAATGCAGAGATGTGATTTATTTGAGAAGGAATTTAAATGAATGGGCATAAAATGCTCACAGTGATCAGGAGACTAATGCATGAACAAATTGAGAATTTCAATAAAGAGAAACAAACCATTAAAAGTACTCAGCAGAAAATATATGGCTGAAGAATACAATATCAGAACTCAAAATTCAGTAAAGGCATTCAACAGTGGACTAGATGAGTGGAAGAAAGCATTAGAGAATGTGAAGGAAACGGGTTACTGGAAATCACTGAAACAAAGTTGCAAAAATAAAAAAGAATGTAAAAGAGTTAGAACAGCTTTATCACCAAGCAAAAGAATATATGTATTTTTGTAATTTCTGAACAAGGGAAGAAAAAAGTTACAGAAAACATATTTAAAAGAATAATGGCAGAAAACTTCCTAAGTCCAGAATAGAAAATATAGTCCAGATCCAGGGACCTCAACAGATACCAAATAGGATGAATCCCAAAAGACCCCCACCAAAAGATATAAACAAATTGTAAAATGTTAAAAACAAGAAGAGAGAATCTTGAAAGCAGCAAGGGAAAAGTGACTTTTTACATACAAGGGAAACATTCATAAGACTACTAGGGGATTTTTCAGCAGAAATCTTGCATTACAGAAGAGAGTGAGATGATATATTCAAAAACGTGGAAGAAAAAAAATGCCAATCAAAAATACTGAAGTCAGCAATTCTGCCCTTCAGAAATGAAGGGGAGATAAAATTTTTCTCAGATAAACAAAAGATAAGGTAACTTATCACCATGAAATCTGCCTTAACAAAAATATTTCAGGGAGCTTTAAGGTGAAGGGAAATGTTTTTAATAACTTGAAAACATATGAAAGTATAAAACTCACTGGTAAAACTAAGTACACAGTCAAACTTAAAATCATCTAATACAGTAACATGAATATTAATGGTGATGTGGAAACCAATATTATCTATAGTATGCAGGCCAAAATACAAAACTATTTTAAAAACTATAGTTAACGATATTATGCTGTTTGATTAAATTATAAAACAAATGTAAATTGTGACATCAAAAACATAATATGGAGGTGAGAAAAATAAAATTGTAGAGTTTGTGCAAATGATTAAAGTTTTTATCAGCTGACACTAACATGTTATAACTATAAGATGTTTATGTTATGTAGTTATGTAGTAACTACAAAGCAAAAACCCTTAACAGATACACAAAAAAATAAAAAGAAAATATTCAAAACATACCACCATAGAAAAATCATCAAATCACAAAAGACAACAGCGAGAGAGGATGAGAGGAGCAAATAATCTATGAATCAATCAACCAGGAAACAAATAACAAATGACAATAGTGTTTACCTGTCAATAATTACTTTGAATGAAAATGGATTAAATTCTACAATCAAAAGACATCCAGGGGCTGAATGAATAAAACAAATAAACAAACAAAAACAAAACTCAAGTATATGCTGCCTACCAGAAACTCATTTCACCTTTAAGAACATGCATAGACTGAAAGTGAAGCAGTGAAAAAGATATTTTGTACAAAAAATAAAAACCAAAAGAAAGTAGAAGTCACTATATTTATCTTACACAAAATTGGCTTTAAGTAAAAAAAAAGAACAAAAGCACCACAAGTGTATAGTAAGACTAAGAAAATCATTATATAATGATAAAGGGGTCAATTTATCAAGAGAATATAACAATAGAAAATATATACACATCCAACATTGGAACATATATAAACCAAATATTAGAAGGGGTAAGTAGACTGCAGTGTAAAAATGATAGATGACTTCAGTAGGTCATTTTCAACAATGGACAGATTATGCAGACAGAAAATCAATACAGAAACATTGGACCTGAACTACACTTTAAACCAATGGAACTAAAAAACATATACTGACCATTCTACCCAACAGAAACAGAATGCACATCCTTTCCTAGTGCACACAGAACATTTCCCAGGATAGATCATAGGCCACACAACAAATCTTGAAAAATTTAAGAAAACTGAAATCATATCAAATACCTTTTCCAACCACAACGGTATGAAAGTAGAAACCAATAGCAGTGAAAATCACAGAAAATTCATAATATGTGGAAAATAAACTACATGATCTAGATCAATCAATGATCCAATGAAAAAAAAATTTCTTTTTGCCTTTGGAAGCCCTTCTTTATTGGGAAATAAATACAGAATCAAATAAGTGGGCCAGCCAACAGTTGTAGTTTGGGGGACCAAAAGGAAGGAGTCTGATGTGCTCAGAACTCAAATCTCCATGAGCTACTCATTCCCCATGATCACCTTGTTCACTCGTTTAGCTTTGGCTTCAATCCTCTGGCCACTTCCAATCAAGCAGTTTTTGATGTCTGCTCTCTTCTCAATCACAGCATTGTTGCAGATGACGCTGCCTTGGATGTTGCTTCCTTCCTCCACGGTGACCAAATTCATGAGAAGGCAATTGGTAATAGTGACTCTATCTCTTATGAGACAGGATGAACCAATGACTGAATGCTTAATGGATGACTTCTCTCCAATCTGTGTATCTGGCCCAATGAGGCTGTCAACTCCAACCAGGTGTTTGCTGACAATCTGGGCTGATGAATGGATCAGTGATTCTTCTGGACAAAGAACAGGCAGCAAATTGGGCACCTGTCTGTTTGCTTCCATGTAGAGTCCCAGTGTGCTTACTCGAGAGCAGAGGCCCTCTTTCATGATGTGGACATAGCAGTTCACCTGTGATCTGGACAAGTCTTCCCACCTATCTCCTCGACAGGCATTCCAGCAGGTATCAAAGGGAGCCAAGGTCAGTGTATTTTCTTCTTTTATAAAACTGTAAATATCTAAGGACTTCAGATCCTTTTTCTTCAGATCTTCCTCTTTTTCTTGTCCTTGTTGTGAGGAAGGTGAGGAAAACTGTTTTCTCACTAGATATGGAATAAGTTCACTCTGGATAGAAGTGATTGACTTATTTTCCATTAGGAAATCCACAATGTATTTTTTCATGCAGTAGAGATGGGCATCCACAAGGCCTGTGTGGAAACGTATTCTAGGGTGCTTCTGTAGGATAGATCCCTTAATGACCAGCTCTTCATCCAAGTCCACTTCATTAGCCGTGAAGAGCAGCCTCTTTCCTGTGCTGTCCACTCCAATGAAGTCATGCTGTTCCACTGTTTTTTTTCCCCTTTTGACCGAGAACTTGTTCTAAGCTATCTTGGCCTTTTCTCACTAACATAGCAAGTAATGCATCATAAGCTCTGAACAGGTCCACAACCTCATGTAAAACAACATCTGTTATCAGATCACAGCTCACAACCAGTACATCTGTCTTAAGTTTTGGATATATGTAGTGCAGAGAATCTGCAGTTCCCATGTCAGCCTCATCAGGAAGACACACATCTGCCTTCATTTTCATCTTAAATTCTGCACAGAGAGCCTTTTGGACATCCCTGGTTGTAACCACAATGACTTCTTCAAATCCAACACTCTCAAGCAGGTTCAATGGGTACCAAATTAAAGGTTTGTTCCCAACTGGAAGCAGAGGTTTGGGAATGCTGGAAGTCAAGTCTGTCATCCGAGATCCCCCGCCAACTGCCATCACTACTGCTTGAAATTCCATTTTTACTAACTCAGCTCCCAGCACACTGAAATGCTCCCAGAGCTCCCCACACTGCTTCTGACTCTAAAAAAAATTTTAAATAGTAAATAAGACTTTTTATCTTTTTATTTTTATTATTTCTTTATAAGTCTAGCTAAAGGTTTGCCCATTTTTATCTCAAAAAATCACAGCTTTTTAGTTTCATTTATCTTTTCTATTTTTCTAGTTTCAATTTTATTTGTTTTTGTTCTGACCTTTGTTTTCTCTCCCTTCTACTAAGTTTGAGACTTTATTCTTCTTTTTCTAGTTATTTGACATATAAAGTTAGGTTATTTGAAATATTTCTTTTCTTTTTTCTTTTTTCTTTTTGATGTAGTCATTTATTGCTATAAACTTCCCTCTCAGGACTACTTTTGCTTTATCACATGTTTGAGTGTGTATGATGTGTTTCCATTTTTATTTATGTCAAGATATTTTTAAGTAGAAAAACTCATATTTTATTTCAAACTTATTGGAAAAAAAACAGTAATCAAGATAGTGTGATACTGGCATAGGAATACACATCGACATACGTGTCTTGTTCTGTTGCTTGCCTTGTTCTTTTTGACTTTGTTTTTGTTCCATTTTGAAACACCTTCTAATTTTTAATGTTGTTGTGGTTTAAATCCTGACATAGTGTATTGATTAATGGTATCTAAGGTAAATAGTAAATAAGTCTTCAGTGTGAGAATTTAATTTAACTTGACTGGGGTTGGAATGTGTTTAATACTTGCTATTGCTGTTAGTGACTGAGGCCTTGAAATTTTCTAATGTCTTTATTTTTGTTCTCCTTGTTGACTTGGGCTTCCCTAAGTTCTTCTCCTAAAAAGGAGACTATGTCTTAAAGATGTTTCAGCTATAATCCATTGCTATTATTTTGGAACTCTGTTGGTATCGCGGTAAGGTGTAGGGAAGGAAGAGTGTTCTATAATCTTCTGATTATATCTCATTATTTTTTGGGCCTGAATCTGTGTGTTGTGACCTTCTCAAGTGTTTCCAGTGCTATAAAAATGTTTTTTCCCTTAGTTGAGACAGAAAAATTAAAGAGACTGAATTGGGAGTAATGCTCTTCCTCCTCTTGGGATAGGTCTTTAGAATAATTTTTTGTTGTTCTGGAGAGTAGGTATTTGTTAGCTTGTATGCTGTGGGCATATTTCACCATTGTTACCATTTTCTTCCCCTTGCTAGAGCCATGAGGATAATCTCTTTCAAATATTGACCATAAAAACCTAGTTGGGTTCTTGAAGTTAAAATCGCTAAATTTTGGGGACTTCCTGAGACTGACTCTTCCAGGGTTTTCTTAGTTTCATTCTAGTCCAAACTTAGCCTCTAGCAATGTATCTAAGTGTTCTTACCAGTGCCTTCTTCTCTAGATAAGCAAATTTCAGCTGTGATTTCTGTCTCCAGATTTTGGGGAAGGCAGAGTGAGGTGCTAAATTTGTCTCACAGTCGCAATTCTCTCATGGGTCCTAGAAAAATCATTGAATATCATTAAATATCAGTTTTTTTCAATTTTTTGTAGTTGTCTTTCATGTTTACTATTTCATTATTTGTATTATTGTTTCATCATGTGTTATTGTTTCTGCATGACTTTTTTTTTATTTTATTTCAGCATACTATGGGAGTACAAATGTTTAGGTTATATATATTGCCTTTGCCCCACCCTAGTCAGAGCTTCAAGCATGTCCATCCCCCAGACAGTGTGCACTGCACCCATTAGGTGTGTATATATCCATCCCTTCCTCCCTCTCCCATCTGCCCAACTATCAAGATATGTTGATCTTTTCAAAAACATTTATTTTAATTTTTATTATCCTACATCTATATTATGTTTCATGGATTTTGCTCCTACATTTATTATTTTCTCTGTTCTACTTTATTTGGATATAATTGACCTTTCCTTAAGTATATGTTGGAAGCTTATGTCATTACTTTTCAACTTTTTTATTGAAAATGTATTATTTAATGATATTAAAATTCTTACAACTGAAAATCAAATACATTTTGTTACTTTATCAATTTACTCAAATGCTTTTTAATTTTCACTATTATTTATCCTTTGAGTTATTGTTTAGAGTGTCACTTAATTTTCAAATTTTTGAACATTTTCTATTCTAATTAACTTTTTGTTATTTCTTCTTGATGGAGATATTATTTAATTTTACAGTTGTCAGAGAACTATATAAAACATTTCTTCTAAATTTATTGAAATTTTCTTTATGACTCAGTATATTATTTATTTTGGTAAATGACACATGGGCCTTTGATAAGCATTTGCATGCTATATATTTCAATGAAGTCTATTGTTTACTGGTATTGTTGAATATATGTTCTGATTTAAAGAAAATATTTTTCTATCACTTAATGAGTGAGATATTTGAAAGTACCATAATATAGTTGTAGATTTGGCTCTATTTTCAATTCTAATGTAGTCTCTTTCTATACATTATTATATATAACAATTAGATTATTGATTCCACACACTTAGAATTGTTATACATGCTTCATGAAATGATCCTTTTATAATTATAATCTTTATCTCTCATGTTACTTTTTGCTTTAAGGTTTACTTTACCTCATATGAACATAGCTACAGTAGCTCTTTCAGATGTTTGAAAGGTATAACTTTTCCCCGTACTTTTACATTCTCTGTTCTTACATTTAAAGATTGTTTTTGAAAAATAACATAACCAGGCTTTACACTTTATCTAGATTTACTGTGTTTATTTAATTGGTGTGTACAGGGCTTTATATAGAAAGCAATTACAGCTATAATTGAGGCAGTGGTGTGCTAGTAAATGTTTAGCAAGGAGATCTTATTTAAGTCACAGATGATAGAAACAATGAATATTTTCCTTGATCTGGGACCCTGTGTTCCATCCATATCTTGTTTATCCTTACCACCATTGCTTTCCCTCAAGTATCTGGGAACAAGAGATTGAAATTTGTCAACTCTTCTGTTCTCATTTTGAGGTCTCTTTAGTGAATCCTCTTTCCCATTCTTCATCATGAAAATTCTTTGTGAAAACTTTGCCAGGTACCAGGCCCATCACCTGGAGAACTCTTAGCCTCATAATTTACTCTTTAAGGGAAAAATTTCACAGGACTTGAGCCTAATATTTTGTTGGATAATTTCTTAATTCTGGCTGCTATAACACATTACAACATACTGGGTGACTTAAGCAACAAAAATTTATTTCTCATAATTCTGGAGGTTGGGAGTCCAAGATCAAGGTACAGGCAAAAGCATTGCATGGTGAGGGTCCACCTCCTGGTTTGTCATTTTCTCATTGTGTGCTCGTGTGGTTGATAGCAGAGAAACAGGAAAAATAATCTCTCATGTCACTTTTATAAGAGCAATAACCAACCCTTATAACCTAATTACTGTGCAAACTCCCCATGTTCAAATACCATCACATTGGAGATTAGGATTTCAACATATGAATTTTGGGGCAGAAACAAACATTCATTCCATAGCAGATCAGAATTCCTTCACTCCTTGAACTGAGTTACTTTTGTATATTTTTGTTTTTACTGAGTATTCCCATCATTATCAATTTTGTTATTGTATTACTGAGGTAGGTATGCATTACTAGTTACATATTCATCTTTTCTGATTCAGTCTCCCATATTGGTTGGGGAAAGCAAGCTTTTACTTTTTACCCAATTTCTTTATAAAATTA
>CM052436.1:80808472-80823535 GCA_028533085.1 Varecia variegata | reverse complement strand
CATGAATGGATTAGTAAAATGTGGTATCTGTATACCATGGAGTATTACTCAGCTATAAGAAATAAGGATGATACGACATCTCTTTGGTTCTCCTGGGGAGAGTTGGAACCCATTCTATTAAGCGAAGTATCCCAAGAATGGAAAAATAAGCACCACTTGTACTCACCAGAAAATTGGTTTCCCTGATCAACACCTGGGTGCACATTTAGGAATGACACCAATTGGGTATCGGACAGAGGTGGGGGGAGGAGATGGGTGTATACCTACATGATGAGTGCGATGTGCAATGTGTGGGGATTGGACACTCCTGAAGCTCAGACTTGGGGGGTTGGGAGGGGCATGGGCAATATATTTAACCAGAATGGTTGTACCCCCATAATAAGCTATAATAAATAAATAAATAAATAATGCCTAAAACAAATGTAATTTAGCTTGTTTCTTTCCATTCTTATAAAAAAGTAATAATCCATAATGCTGGAAAACAGTCAAAACATAAATAAATCTTTTATATCAATAAAAAAATTTTCAGTTTTCATGGGATTTCAGTTAAAAATTAACAGTAATATAATCTCATGAAAAGAAAAAGTTCCCCCATGTTCTAGTTGAAGTCAAGAAATGCAATGATGAATTTTAGTATAGTTATGTATATATTGAGATATAATTCTATTTTTCATTATTTCAAATCATTCACACTTACTTTTTTAACTTTCCAGATACAAAAATATAATTTAAAAATCCAAAGTATTGATGCAATTACAATAATGATATTATTTATTCTGTCATAAAAGTAGACTCCCATTATATGTAACAGACTACTTATTACATACTGGAAGAAAGACAAATAGATCACAATAAAATGACAAGGCATGTCAGCAGGTGACACATTTTCAATATAGAGTTGAAGTAACTAGGTAAAACACTTGACGGCTTAAGGAGCAATTGTGTAAAGAACTTCTTTGGAGAGTTTTTTTATACTTGCTGACAATGAATTTTATCAAAATCCTGAAAAGTTAGAATGGATATTTGGCTTTTGATTTTTGGAGTAAGGAACATCAATTTTTTAAAGCACCTGAAAGTTAATGAAATGACAATTTAAAGGTTCAACTTATTTTTGTATCCAAATGATTCTAGCAAATTCCTTCACATGTTTTGGTAATCTTTTGTGACTTTTGGTGATTTTTGTTAAGCCTTGTTCACAACCTAACAGTGCAAGAACTGGGAAACAACAAAAAATGTTAAGTAGGCTATCAGCCCGAAACTCTAAATGATAGCAGAATAAAAAGGGAATTTTTGTTTTTTCTAATAAAATTAGATGCCTCATTGACAATGGAGAATTGGGTGAACAAATACAATGATCTTCTTTTTGTTGTAAAACATCCAGCAATTTTTACCTAGCAAAGGTTGTTTTTTGTTTTTTGTTTTTTTTTTTTTCCCCAGAAAGCACACTACTTTTGCCTTGGGTATTAAATGACAGATGTTTATACTAAAGAATTAACAATTTTTTGAAAAATAACACATTAAATGATTTGATTCCTAGAGTATCTCATTTCCTTTATAATAGGCAGAGATCAGCATATACTAAACTTTTTTCTTGCCAAGTCATCCTGATGCTCTTTACAATTTTCTGTATTTTTGTAGAAATTTGATACAGTTTTTTAGTAATTACTATATAATATTAATAGGATCAACTACTGTTGTTAGGCACCATCCAGTAATGCTGATGTTGAAATGGAAAAGTTATTTTATATTTAGTCAATTTCTATAAAAAAGATTTTTTTGAAATAATGAGGCTTTATTGATTAAAATATTTCAAGTTAATTTTAAAAGCACATGAGATAAACAGTATATTTTACTTCAAACCATTTTACTAAACTTTTCTGTTTACAATACTTTTTGGTAATTTTTTAAATTTAATCAGAAACCAAGTCTCTCTTCCAAACACAATTTTTTAGATTAAGGATATGATTCCACTTACTTTTTCCATTCATCAAGTCTCCTGTACTGACCCAAAGATTTTTCATAGTTTGATTAAATATATAGCATGACTACATTTCTCTGCATTTAAAAAAGTACAAGAGGAAGAAATTAAATTTTAAATACAGCAAAATATATATATATATATTTTTAGGGGCAAGAATTATTTTTGTGGGAGGATCAAAATACATTGTGTTCCATGATCCTCCCACTCTGTGTTCCAATTGAACTATGGAGTCTGAAGCAATTAACCTGAAATGTCGGGAATTGATGGCTAGGACATCCTACAACATGACACATGGAACTGATGCAGAATGGCCCCCTCCTAGGCATATTAAAAATACATAGAAGTTCTGGGATTATTTTTAAATAATCATTCATAGTGGGAAAAAAAAAGCATTTACTTCTAGAATTGGAGAGAAAGGCAAAAATTGTTAGATTAGTAAGAGCAATGTCATAGCAGGCCAGGATATCAGATATAATTAAGGTTTCCTCTTTAACCTGAGGAAAGAGGCCCATTAATAATTACTGTAATCAATTTAGTGTGTTGTGTCAGAAAAAAAAATTATCCAGACATTAGAATTAGGTAAAAGGATTTAGTTAGAAACACTTCGCAGAGTGCTTAGGTAGCACCCTTGTTAACTTTGTATTGACTGAGCTGTTTTCTAGTGGGATATATGCAACTAGAAGTTAACTTGTAGACCTTTTAGCTGGAAAAGATGAAAATAATAGATTACACTAGGTATAATACCCGCCAAAGTTACAGTTTGTTTCCATGCAAGACATTAATCAGTTCCATATTTTACCCAGTGATCTTAACATTTCTTTATAGAATTTCCTATTCATAATTGGTCTCTCAAATTTTCATTTGAGCCTATCTTAACATCTTACTAGATCCTTTTTTAATAAGGTAAGCAAAATTAGCAAAGCACATTTATTTTTTATTTGAATGAATGCCATTTTGTTCAACCTTTTGTAAATTATATTACCAGCATTTATCAAAGTGAATCTCCTATGATAAAGGTTAATTTGATTTTGAAGACATATGGTTGTTTGTGAGTGTGTGTGTGTAAGTGTACTAGATTACAATATAAATGAAACTTTCTTACTACTTCAAAGTCATTGTTTTCAAGTTGAGGGTTTATATGCTAATATTCATCAAAATATTTCTAAAAGTCTATTGGCAAATGTTGAGAACTAAGCTCTTTGCCAAAAACTATTTAATAGAAGCGTAAAATAGCTGTATTTTCTGTGAAACCAGACCTAGAAAAACCTCTTCCTAAACTGGCCCAACAAAGCAGAAAATATAGTGTTATCCATCCAATCCATTGTTACAAAAATAAAAATTATCAAAGAGAAATTTAAAGCACAAGCTTAAATTATGAAAGGGTAGGGGAGGGGGAATTCTAAATTTGTGGTACTTGGTATGTAAGAATTTCAGATATAAAAATAAACATACAATTGATTTAATATTGAAACCTCCACTCCAAAAGCAAATTCAAAACCACTCTGTAGGCTCCTTGAGAGCCTAACCCAAAAAGCAAAGTTAGTTTACAACAGTTAAAATAATACATTAAACAAATTGTTTTAAAAGAGTAAATATAAAAACAAAATAATTAGCATACCAATAAGTAGATATTCTAGAATATCCAGAATGATATTATAGAAATATATATTCCAAGAAAGGAGCAGACAATCGTTATGAAATGAATTAACAATATAAAAATAAATCAAGATATTTAACATTGTAAGTAGGAGAATTACTTTATGTTCGTGGATGAAGTAGATTGAAATAGATATTTAAGTACAAGCTCATCAAACTAGAGCTTATAAGTAATTCTAGTGTGGATAATAAAATCTAGATTAACATTTTTGTTCCCTATTTACTATCTATGGAACCCTGAAAGCTTTATTTAATCCCCCAGGACTCAGCTTTCTTTTTTATAAAAGCAGAATATTAATAACCCATAGAATAAGAATTTACTGGTAAAAAAGAAACACAAAGTAGCATTCAAAATAATCTTAGATATAAATATTATAATTCATGTTAGCATCATTATTCAACTCCTCATGAAAGTCAATTCTGATACCTACAGAGATATAACTATTTACCTAGAGAAAGTAAATTCTTCAGCATTGTTGTTGTCTTTAACTTTTAAGATGCCATTTCTTGAGATAATATATTATCTGAAACTAATTTACACTTAGTACAAAGCAGCTCGATCAGGGTAACATAAATTATAGCCAAATGTAATAAAAAGAAATAGACAGACACAAAGCATTTAAATTTCTCAACTATTAGTTCTAAATCAATTATTTAAAATGGGTGATTTGGGGAATTTTAAATAAAATATCTTGATATTTCTGTATAACATGGATACGAATAGACCTAAGTCAAAGTGTTAGTGTAAGAAAAAAATGTGAGTATAAATATAAAATTAGAGCATTCAGTGTAGTTGTGATTATTAAAGTTTGTTCATTTATTTATGTTTCAGTCTTACTGGGCCTGTAGGCTCATCAGTGAATGATCCACAGAAGCGCATGTAAAAATATTTCCATCATAAAATTACAGATGAATTTTTCTAGGAGTTATGAAATATTTTAAGGGAAATTCAAACAGTTCCTTTCACTTTCTAATTATAAAGGGTTATATAAGATTCAGCATTTATTACCCACAGAGTAATGATAAATCTGACATATCTTTTGTTCCTTTTTGAGTATACAGTTCATTTGGAATGACTTTATCATTATTTTAAACTTTCTAGAGGATTTTATTTATTTGTTTCCTCTCACTTGTATTCTTTTTTTATTATTACTTTCAAAATACTTTTACATTATCAAAATGTGAAATTGATTTTTTTGGTTGAATTTCTCTGTTACTGAATTTTCACACATGAATACATTCATTAAAACTGACACAATCAGAACAGAGAGAAATTCCATCACTGCTAATGACTCCATTGTGTTGTCTTTTAACCCCTGCCTGTCTGTACCCATTGTTATGATCTTTGGAGAATGTCATATTTTGGAATAACAAAGTATATAACTTTTTATACTGGTTTATTTTACTCAGCATAATTCCTTTGAGATTCATCTAAATGATTGAGTGTATCAATAGTTCATTTCTTTTTTTATTACACAGTAGTATTCTACTTTATGGAAATACAACAGTCTATTTACCCATTTACCCATGGGAGGAGGTTTGGGTTACTTCCTATTTAGAGAAACTATAAGTAGACCTAGAGTATAGGTGTAGCTGAGAGATTGCTGTTGCCACTAACTTTATACCTCTTGTTGATCAAATTTCATGGTCCATAGTGATGTCTGACAGGTAAGGGTATTATGCATTTACCTTTGCTGTTCTAATAATTTGAAAAAGTTTGTGGACTGATGTAGCTTTGAGCAATCTGTAATCTGGAAAAATACAAGCAGCCACTGAAATAAGCTGCACAGTAAGTGAAGGGCCAGTCCTGTAGGGCGTTGTTCCTCAGAAGGAAATGTAGCAGTCAATTGGTGCAAGGTCTGGTGAATCCAGTGGATTACAAAAAGTTTCCAAGTCCACCTTGTGTAGTTTGAGCAGTGTCGTTTGTGTGACATGTGGACTAGCATTGTCTTGCAAGCAGATTGGCCTCTCTCTATTGACCAGTCTCTTCTGCTTAATTGCAAGCATCCTCATCCTTTCATCCAGTTGGTTGCAGTAGACATCTGCCGTAATCAATTGACCAGGTCTCATGAAGCTGCAGTGGATAATAACAGCACTGGACCACAAAACACTCACAATTAAATTTTTATGATGAGTATTCAGGTTTGGATTGTGTTTCAGCACTTCATCTTTATCCAGCCATTGTGCCAAAAGTTTATGATTGTCAGAAAAGAATCCATTTTTCATCACACATAATAATACAGTGTGGAAATGGTTCACCTTTATGTCATGACAGCAAAGAAAGGCAAATGTGAGATGATTTCTTTTTTTAAAAATTTCCTTTTATTGATACATAATTGTACATATTCATGGAATACATGTTACATCTTGATACAAGCACACAACATAAATGATCAAATCAGGGTAACTGGGACATGATTCACCTGAAACATTCATCATTGCTTTCCTTTCCCTGTGTGACTAGCATGAGATGATTTCTATTCTGACACTCGTTTAATTCATGAGAAACCCATCTATCCAGATTTTTTATCTTGCCAATTTGTTTCAAAAAGTCCAATATTGTTGGAATAGGAACATCAAATCTTGCTGCTAACTTATGAGTAGGTTAAGATGGATTCACTTCCACTATAGCTTTCAGCTCATCATTATCCACCTTGGATAATCACAAGCTAAAACATGCCTTTGAAAGACTGAGGATGTACCTTCACAGTAAAAATGAAACAAGAAGTGTCAAAGTGAAACATCAGAGATATCAACAGTCAAATTAGTACTTAAGGAAATCAAACATTTCATACTTAATAACCTAATAGATATCTCATGATTCCTAGATAAGTGAATGAGATTGTTATGCAATGAATATTGCAGTGCACTTATATTATTTTGCCCTGTCAAACTTCCTTACTTGTACTGGCACTAAAACTTTCTCATTTTGGTGAAATTTTTTTCCCATCGCTGAAACCTTAAATTTCAAATGGTGTCACCATATTTAAAAAAAGATCTTTTTAAATTAAATATGCACTAATAAAAGTTTCCTCTAGGTCATTTGAATTCATATAAAAAAATAAAAAATCCTCTCTTTGGAATAGGTGTATGGGAAGTTCAGACAATTTAGTTGATCATCTTCACACATATTTGGAAAAAGTTTATCTGTTAGGAAAACAAATGAAGCAACCACATTGAAAAAAGCCAAGATTCGAAAAGGAGACAGAACTCTGATGGCTTTGGCTTCCCTGGTGTCAGTTTTCACTGAAGAATAGCTTTCTTCTGTTCTTCCCTAAGATTTATTCTTTAATCTCTGTTCATGTAAGATATTCCAGCATCCTTTTCAAACCAATACTACATGAACATTAGCTAAAATTTTATTTCAGTATCTTGAAGTCAAAAGAATTATGATTATTATGAATTTACAAAAGTTCCTATCTTAAGAACCTGTCCTATTACTGATGTATATATGGAATCATACTTTTTTTTCTTTTTTTTTTTTAGACAGAGTCTCGCTCTGTTACCCAGGCTAGAGTGAGTGCCATGGCATCAGCCTGGCTCACAGCGACCTCAAACTCCTGGGCTTAAGTGATCCTACTGCCTCAGCCTCCCGAGTACCTGGGACTACAGGCATGCGCCACCATGCCGGGCTAATTTTTTCTCTATATATATTTTTAGTTGGCCAGATAGTTTCTTTCTATTTTTTTAGTAGAGATGGGGTCTTGCTCTTGCTCAGGCTGGTCTTGAACTCCTGACCTTGAGTGATACACCCTCTTCGGCCTCCCAGAGTGCTAGGATTACAGGCGTGAGCCACCGCGCCCAGCCATATGGAATCATACTTTTAATAGTCATTTTGTTAAAAGTAAGATATTCTCCAAAATTGTGTTCATTTCAATGCCCTTATTCACTAAGAGATGACTGAATGAAGAGAACAAAAACCTTTATGACAAGAGTGGTGAAGTGGCCTACTATGTCCTTAAGTGTGGCCATTTGAGTAAATCCAAATTTTACAGAACAAATCCTTTTATTTTTATTAATACATCTTTGTTCATCTTTTATATTTTTATTTTATTTTTAAAATGAATGTACTTAAAATACCAAAGAATGAAATACGTTTCAATCAAATAATCCTCCCAGATTGACCAGCACAATTAGAACATTAGTAAGCCATAAGGGCTAAATTGATGGTTGATATGCTCATGATTTAGTTCTAACTTCCCCCACCTGAGGGGTGCCACTACTACACAAAGCTGGTTGGCAAGAGTTTATGGGGGTTGAGTATGCTGGTCTGTTATCAACTTTTGACATGCACAGTGTTTCTGTTCAAAGTGGAATTTGTGAATAGTTGCACAGCTCAACAGTATTTTTTAATTCTGTCTGCTTAACAGACCATCATGTCAAAGAAGACTAAGAGAACGCTGAAGAAAGAAAACAGATTTTTTAAATGACAATTGGGAATTGCAATATTATCTTGTTTCTGCTAAAGATAAGATGATTTGATTGCTTTGTGATAGCACAATTAAAGAAATTCAGTGCTCAGCAGCATTATAACACTCATAAGGACCACAAATATTTTAAATTAGAGGGAGAGGCATGAAAATTTGTATTGCAGAAATTAAAAGATGAAAAGCAAAATGAAAGACAATTCTTTCAAGCAGCAATAAGACCTGGAAATAATGCCTCTGAAGCAACTTTTAAGGAGCTTATATACTTGGGGGAAAAAAAAGAAGCCATTCAGTGATGTAGAAATTGTGAAAGAATGCATTGTCAAAGTTGTGGGATGCTTAGACTTCAATAACATTTCAATATACAAACAACTGACTCTTTCAAGGAGAACCATAACTGATTGGCAGCATGAATTAGCCTCCAACTTAACAGAACAACTTCATGCAATACTTCAAAAGGAATGTAGGGGCCGCCCCTGGACAGGAAATTAGCTTTTGCCCAAAGTCAGCGAAACTGGATGTGCTTCTTGAGACTAGAGGTCAATAGGTCCGGACATGGCCTCTTGAACAAACAAACCGTTCCCTAGGGCAGATAACCAAGGGCCTTAGGTCTTGCACGCAAACCAAGGCGTCTCATTGTCTGCACACAGTGATGAGATCAAGAGGTAGAGATGCAAACATTCACCTCCCTTGAGCAATTGCCCAGAACGAATGGAACAGGTTACCTCAAGGCATCAAAGAAAGTCACCTACCAGCAGGTAGCTGCTGGGCAGAAAGTATAAAAATAAAACGACTGGTACTTTTGGCACTGCAGTCTTGTACCGTCTTTATGTGTCTGTGTGTTTCTTTCTGTGTTCATCCCCCGCTCTGCTATCGGGCCACAATAAGGAAAATATATATTATTGAATTATTTTGGATGAATCAACTGATACTACCAATTTGGCACAGGTTTCTTACTTCATTTGGATCATAACAGAAGATTTTCTTTTCTACTAAGAGTTGCTCACTTTGGGCACTCTTGTGAACAGAACATGGAAAATAGATATCTTCAACAATTTTCAAGATAACTGCTGTGAAGTTGGACTGAATTTGATAAATTTAGTAAGCATATGTGCAGACAGTGCACCTTCCATGACAGAAAGACATGAAGGGTTTATTGCACAGATAAAAACAAAGTATTAACATATCCAGAAGCTCTCATTTCTTTTCATTGTATCTTCAGCAGCAACATCTCTGTGCTAAAGCTACTATGTTAAGTGACACTTTACAACAAGTTATAAGCATTGTTAACTATATTTGTGCAAATGCAGCATGACATTGTTAGTTTCATAACATGCTAAAGTTGAACAATGAGGTATTCAGTGTGGATTTGCTGTATCATTCTAAAGTGCACTGGCTATTGCAGGGACAGGTGTTAGCCAAAATTTTATCTCTGTGAGAACATACAGTTAAATTTTATGAAGAATAAAATCAGCAATGTGAATTATTGAAAGAAGATTTCTATAGGAATGCAGCATTTCTGTGTGATATCATGTCAAATCAAAATGACTTGAATAATTCTTTGCAAGGTAAAACTAAGCCTATATATGATATATGGCAAAAAATCCAAGCATTTCAAGAAAAGTTATCTTTTTTTCAAAACCTTCTTCAAAAGAAAATTTCAGATGAATATTTTCCCCAGTTAGTAAAGGTCATTGATGAGCAGGATGATATATTGTGAGTCAGTTGAAGAATATGCAGCTATTATAGATCTATTAATTGGAGAATACAATGAAAGTTTCACTGACTTTGAGAATCATGACATCACACTCAAATTAGTGTTTCAGCCTCACCTAGTAACTATTACCAAGGCACCTGAAGAACTACAGATAGAATTGATTGAGCTGTCAGTAGATGACACTTTAAAATCATTGTGATTTTAAGAAATATCCCATTGAAATATGGAAAAATACAGTACAATACCCACACCTTTAGCCACATGCCTGAAAAATGCTTTCTTGCTTTTCAACCACATATTGCTGTGAATCTACAATCTCCTACCTAACCCAAATCAAGTCCTTAAGTTCACAAATGACTAATACCCATCTAGAGCAGTGGTCCTTGACCTTTTTGGCACCAGAGACTGGTTTCACGGAAGACAATTTTTCCAGGGATGCAGGGCAAGGGGCTCAGACAGTGACTCAAGCAATGGGGAGCGACTGTAAATACAGGTGAAGTTTCACTGGCTTGCCTGCTGCTTACCTCCTGCTGTGCGGTACCAGTTCCCTAAGTTTCATGGAAGACAATATTTCTATGGATAGGGGGAGTGGTGGAGCTCTGCATCCCGGTCCCTAACAGGCCACAAACTGGTACTAGTCCATGGCCTAGGGGTTGGGGACCACCGATCTAGAGGATCAACTGAAACTGAAGACCTCCATGCTGCAATCAAATATTCCAATGCTTTCCAACTCAAAGCAGACACAACAAAGCCATTAAAAGGTTAGTTAATTTTAAAGTTAACAAATAGTTTTCATTTTTTGAGGTTATTAAGTATATAGTACTTAATAGTACTATGAGTACTATTAGTAGTTAGATTTTTACAAAATAATGTGCATTTTTAAGAATATGTAATTGATGTTTCTTGGATGTAGCCGTACTTGATTACAGCTAAATTAATGTGGCCTTCTGACATGAAAAGCTTCTCCACCCCTGCTTTATGCATTTTTAAATGCTAACTTTTCCTAACATGAAAGGATGGATTAAAAATTCTTTAGCCTTTGCATTTTCAATATATTTTATTTATCTTGAGGATCAGAAATAGATTCTATAACCAATGTTGTATTTGAAGAATAATAATTTGAATTTGAATATTTTTATTTTAAATGATAAATCTTCCAATTGTATTTGTTGTTAATAGTTGAATGATTTTTTTGAAATTTGTGTCAAGCAAAAATTTTCTTTTAAAATAAGACTTGATTCATTATGTAATATTAAGACATTGTTTTATAGCAATCCCCAGAATTAAAATCATACTAGTCTACATTATCTTGCATCATTATTTGTTGCCATTGGAATCGTTACCAAATATTCTGTCTTTCATTGTCGGAAACAGAAAACATACGTTACACTTCAATACTTTTACAATTGCTGAAGTGCTTAAGAGCTAATGGTATATTTGTACTAGCTTGCTTGACCCACTAAACACCATTTTCAAACTAATGATCTGTAGAATAAACACATGTCAATATGAAATCATTAATTTCTTATTGCATTTGAAAGAGTATTTTCTGACAATGAGAATTTTAAAATATAAAATGAAGCTTTTAATTTTTTTTTAATTAAAAAAATCTTGAGAAATACTTCATGGTACACAAACTTAATTCTGGTTGTTATTGTTGTTAATATTAAAAGTTTCAAATTGCCTGCATCATTTTGAAACCTGTAGAGACAAATTTATATGGGAAACATGTGAAGGAACATTTGGTTTCTCTGTATTGAACCCACAGGAATTTGATACTTTTACATTATACTTTCATATTTTTACTCAAAAATAATACAGTTTATTAAAAAGTGAATATAAGTAATTTTTGTATTTCTTCAACTTTTTTATTATATTCATGCAAAAAATAAAAAAGGAATAATAATAAGATTAAATATAATACAATTTCTCACTTTTGTACTTGAGCCATCTTATGGTGACAATAAGCAGTAATTGCACAGAAATATGTAAACAAACCAAGGAGGATTTGGGGGCAAAATATGGTTATTCAAATGTTAATATAATATCAGAAGTATTGTTGAACTTTAATGTTTTAACTTAAATATACAGTGAGCAATGTTTTTCACACATGGCCAAGGAATTCTTAATCTAAATTTTCTCCAAATCTTCGGCCCTAAAATTACCAGAACCTTACTGCTATGTTAATATGTATTTAGTAAAATCCTTCTGAAAAGAGAAATCTCTGTAGAACTTTTTTACCCTCTGCACCTGACTCCCTAGTCTGGCTACAGCATTTACATTTACATTTACATGTATATTACAGGGTTTTTTTTTTGTTTCATTTCTGAGTATTTTCTTAGGATAGTATAATTAAGTAGACAATCAATAACAAAAAGATTATGAAAATCTAAAAAAAAAATCACTAAATAAATTATAAATATTTTAGTGAATGAATTATCATACAATGTAAAGTGTCAAAACCTGGGAAATTCAGCTGAAGCAGTACTTAATGGATATACATACTCTTTGATCCATACATTTTAAAAATGCTAAAAGTCAATGATATAAGCATCTATCTCAAAAATTAAAATAAAAGAGGAGGTAGGAACTAATAATAAAAAGATAAATGAAAAATGAAAAACCTATAAAATAGGGAGATATAGAGGGTAGATATATAGATAAATAGATATACATACAGCTGGATATAGAAGTAGAGATAGATATAGTTTATTCTCCTTAAGTTTCCAGTGTACAGAATTGTTGAGAAAAAATGGATAGAAGTAGTACTTATAAGTTTAGAATTAATATATATAATATTATTCAATCTAGCCATGAATTAAAAAATTAGCAAACAAAACTCAGCATTTGCTTTAATAAAATATGCAGGGAATAATTGTTAATTTTAAAAATCAGACATCTCTTCTGGATTTATGAAAGAAATATAAGTGACACAGTATGCATTGTTTTTTGACAACCCAGAGTCTTAGCTTTATAAATAATCTGTCTCTTAGCTCTGTATGCATATTTATAAGTCCAATTATGAATATTTTAATTGAATTTTACTCGTTAGAATAAGTCACTAATATTTTTAATTGCATTAGTTAAAGCAATGATTTTTATATACATTACATTTCATGTGCACTATTATTTTCCATCTATTATTTTTAGAAGACAAGAATTTTGACTGTCAAAAGCAGCATTATCACTTAAGGAAATTATCATAGAGGAAAATATAACACTGGGAAACTAAAAAATAAACCTTATCTGTAAGGTTTAATAAAGTACTAATAAAAAAAATAAAAAATAAAAATAAAAAAGTACTAATAGAGTATCTTAGTAATGCTATTATTGAAAGAAAACAACATTTAATTACTAATAACAGAAAATCAAAATCTACGATGAAAAATCTATAATTTCTCACTTTTTTACATGGATTTTAAAATTTATTTCTAATAGTAATCAGATTCTCTATTTTAAAAGATAATAAAAATATGTGATTTAAACCAAAATTTAATTTACCCAGTGATTTGATCAAATGTTTAAGAAAATAATAAATACCTTTCTAAGGTATGTAAAAAGAAAATTTTTACTGTGTAAGAATTTAAAAAAAAACCAAATCTGCTATTTTAAAACTGAATCTGATTTTTAAAATGTTCTAATATTAATGATGATTATGTGAATTAAAAAAGAATAGTATAAATACATGTATGGGAAAACTCTAAAAATAGATGGTAAAAATAAATTGAGTTTTCTCCATGTCACAATGAAATGGAATTTGTGAGATTAACTGAGTTCAAAGCAACTTGCCATATACTTCAGGAATAGAGAACTTCAAATTACACTTAAAAACCAGCACATCCCAAGAAAGAATAAGTAAAATCTTCATTTTATTGAAGGTCCATGTAATATCTGATTAGTTTTTTAATCTTTAAGGTAGTAGGCCTTCCCTTTGACATTGTAAGCATAAGCACTAAAATGGGTTTAATTTTTGGCCCTGGCTGCTAACTTTATATTGGCACTCACAAATCTATCACGAGTTCCTGGAAAGGCACCTATCAAAGGCTATTAAAGTTGAATCATTTTAGCAATTTGTAGAACATTATTGAAAATTTATGTTAGCATGGTAGTATTTTAAACTGTAATATCTTTTAAAATAATAAATTTGAATAACTCAATTTTTCATCCCTGTTTAGGTTTTAATTTTTGTGACTTAGTCCCACAAAAACTCTTTTCTGAAGTTCTCTGTAGAAACAGGATTGGAACTGTAGTCTGTCTTCTTCAATTGGTGAAAAAATACAGTATACACAGAAAATCATAAAGTATGTTTTTATTTGAAAAGTGGTTGTAATTGCATTAGCTTTTCAATGCACTTCAAGAAGGTTGTAAAAGTATCTCAGATGGAAGTAAATATGTATATTAATCTTGGCATGAAGTACATATTTACATTTGTTATAGTTTTGATTTGGCATTTCAACCTATATAAATCCTTTGTAGGTGAAAACACCAGGAGAGCCATCTGCTGGTAAAAATAGGACCTATGGACATGACTTTATTTCTCCTGTTATCTAAGGAATCATAGCACAATTTGTTAACTAAAAGAGTCAAGTTATGTAGAACCATAATACAACAACACTGATAAAGCAGACTATTAAAACAATAAAACACGATGTCTTAAAGCATATTTTGAAACTTTTTTCTTATTTTTAAGGACATTAAAGTTTTTCTATTCCATTTACAAACAATATATTTCTAAAACTATATTTACAGTTATGAGTCCAGTCACCAAGTCCTAAGTAGATTAAGTGTCCCTTCAATTAACTATATTAATTCTATAAAATATGGGTAATTTGTAAATAGAAACTTCCAGCCTTTATGTTTAAATTTTCAACTTGTCATCTCAGTCTAGATTTTAAGAATTGGAAATTTTTTTAAGAAGTTGGTGATTTTTTCATTTTTCAAATGAAATGCTAGTTAAATTAACATTCACTGTTAAACATGTTTATTTTTGTCAATTTAATAGTATATGAAAGCACAGCAAAATGCTATTTTATTAGAAGTGTTTTTATTACCTTGATTTTAGAAGACCTGGATCATAAAGTTTATTTTGTTATTTTTGTATGTTTTATAAACAGATTAATCATTGGCAGAAATGTTTTCTTTCACATTAATATATTCCAGACCCATTATAATAGTTCTATTTCAAATTACTTTAAACTCTCATTATTGGTAGTTGAAATTAATTAAGCATATTAATAAAGGAGTAATTTACAAACATGAATTGAATCTTGGAAGGAAAAATG
>CM052436.1:80779131-80798019 GCA_028533085.1 Varecia variegata | reverse complement strand
GATATCTTATACAAAAATCACAGCAAACAGCAACTATGTAAAACATTAACATACTTTAGAAAACATTTATCCCAACCCCATTATATTATAAATGAGTAAATTAAGGCTCACCACTATCATAAGGTTTGTCCAAAATCAAACTCTAATTAATATCATAACCAACACAATAACATATATTTGCAAAATATTTCTATTCAGAAATTTATGCATATACACAAACTTTAAATACAAATATATTTATCATATTGTATATTGTGATGTATGAGGGAGGGCTTATATATTAGTTTGTACACATGTGAAAGCAATATATGAGGAAGGCAGGAGAGGCCACATCAGAGAAAAACTGAATTAGTGGCTTAGATTTCCACTGTAAATTTAACAGCTCTTGTATATATCCCAGGCGATCAGTTATAAAAGACAAAAAAGGTCAAGTTGACTAATCAGGAGCAAACAAACAAAAAAGACAGAAAAGGGAAGAAAAAAGGTGAGAAGTGGGGTGGGAATAAGAGAAAAAGAAAGGCATAAAGAAGAGACAATAAAGAAAGAATGGACATTAGATCTCCACAATGATTCATCAAATGACTAAATTTTACAGCTTTTGATCCAAATCTTCCCATTTTTTTTCACTGCCCTGCCCTTGGCAACTACTTTTCTACTCTTTCTTTCTATGAGTTCAACTTCTTTAGATTCACATATAAGTGAGATCATGCAGTATTTGTCTTTCTATGTCTGGCTTATGTACAACCTTTCTACAGTAAATAATGGTGGTGTATTGTATATCTGAAATTGAGAAAAGAGTAGATCTTCAATGTTCTCAGCACACACCAAAGAAACAGTAACCGTTTGAGGTGATGGATGTGATAGTTGTGGTAATCGTTTCACAATGTATGCATAGAACAAAACGTCACAATGTAAACCTTAAATTATACAATTTTATTTATCTAAAATGTTTTTTTTTAACTTAAAGATCTAAATTAAAACAACAAAACAATGGACAATAGAAACTGTGGGGAACATAGAAGAATTGATAATATGAAAACAGGAAAATGGTCTTTGCAAAACAATCATAAATCATCTGGCAAAATTCTGACCCATTGTCTGTACTTGGTACATTTAAGTTCCATTCCCTCTGATCAAGAGATTACTTCTGCCAAGCCAGTAAAAACTGCAGTGATAGTTATTTGTATTTATCTAGTATCTCCGAGTTGGCAAAAACATTTTTTATACTGTCCTAATGTGATTTTCATATTACCTTAGAGAAAAACCAAATGATCTGACTAAAGTGCTATAAATAGATAAGCAGACATTTGAGATGTTTTGCATTTTTATTATTTAAATATATTTAAAATGAATATTTCTGCACAAACATCTCTGATGGATTTCTTAATTTCTGTAAGATAATACTTTAGAAATAAAACTAAAATTATAAAAAATATGGAGTCTTTGAGATTGTTCACAGTCTTATTTAGCCTTTTAGGTTAATCTATATAATATTGCAGAATACTAAAAAAACATAAAAAAATCACTAATAGAACAAAATAGAACATAATCTTTAATTGTTAGAACATTATCTGTGTTTTATATACTTTTAGATGAATGTCATATCAATTTTACATATTTATTGAATCAGATATATTTGCATGGTAAATATGATATATAACATGAAATTTTTTTCACTTCTCTAAGGTCTTATAAATTATTTATACTGATAATTTAATGTGAACAAAAAAGCAGCATATTCTATGTACATTATAAAGAACGCATAAAACCTGTTGTAGAATTCCTTTAAAACTATGTACAAGCATGAATGTGCATGTACATGTTTTTAAATTCTGCATGGTTTTGCATTCTTACATAATTTTAATTGTAGATAATTTTTAATTTAATAAGTACCTTTATTGACACCATTACTAATGGCTTTACAAGAATATATCATAAGTCAGATGATGACTTTCACATTGCTAGACTGAAATGAAAAAAGGGTACACACTTCAAATTGTAACAGTAGTTTTCAGTAAGTTATGGGATTGTGTTGATTTGCTTGTTTCCTTTTATATTTTTCTGTGTATAGTATTAAAAATATTAAAAATTTAGTGAAAATAATTTTAAATAGACTTTGTCGACATTTCCATGTGAAACAAATATATATTAAACTATGACTCTGTAAGTTTTCGAAGAGAAGAAAAGAGTAGCCAGGACCCATCTTTGAGATTAAAGTAGCTAAATTTTAATAGGGAAAACATTTTTTAAAGTATGTGACACAAAACTCTTGAATTAAAATGACTGACTCTGAGGATGGGTGAAACAGAGCATAGAATAAATCTTCTCAAACAAAATACCAACACTCTGGAGGATTACTTTCATGCTCTGTTTCCTTCAGTTTGTTCCTGTGGTCTATCGTTGTAATACAAATATAGTCAATAGTCGGTCTCAAATGAATTGGCTAAAATGCCCACCTGGAAAAAAATATTAAAATTGAATAGTTTCTAGCTTCTTATTAATGTCAAATGCTCAAAATTTCACAATTCAAATATACTGAAGGGGAATGAAAAATATATTTTATACATGCTAATCACTTACATGGTTTATATAATTAAAATCTTTAGGCCAATCAAAACTTTTATATGCCTGGAAAAAAATCCACAATATTTGACTAACAGCAAACCTGTAGGATCACCTTTTATGTATTTATATAGGATAAAAATGTATGCATACAGAATTGGCATCTGGAGGAATAGATCATTTTAGGAAAAAAATTATGATGGATGAAATAGTTAAAATGGTAAAAAAATGTTTTACTTCCCCTCCCTCTTTAGTTATTGTATTCCAAAAAATTACCAGAAGGGATATTAAAGCTGCATTAATTTTAGTCAGGGTTCAGACTATTTTTATAAATGATTATCCTTTGTAAAGTACTTTTTTTATTTCCTGTAGTGATGGTTCTGCTTTTATCCCACAAATATTATATTTTCTGACATATTCAGAGATAACAAGACTAGTCCCTCAACTGGAGACTTTTTCCTTATGTTATCTGAACAGCACAGTGATATTGATCTGTTCAGACACTACTATCCACTTCTACCTATCAACAAACATTTACTTTGACAAATTACAAATTTGGATACAGAGTATCTCATCAGATAATCACCCATATAATCACATTTATAAGCTGCTGATATGTTATAGACACTACAGTGCACTTCATCTAATCCAAATTTATTATTTCAAAGATGCAGTCTCAGAAGACTAATGCCATTATTTGCTGAAATGCAAAGCAACAGCCTTATGGATCCCCCTAACATTGTTAAAATATTTAAAAAGTCTGTGTGACCAGTAACCATGGAGACTGTCATCTCCACAGAAACAATGCTCTCAAATTAGATGTGAAAAGAGGTCAAGTTATAATTTCCTTCTTGTTTTACCTTTCTAGGTTGCAGACACAAACACAAGACAAATTATATTCTAACAATTAAAGATAATATTAATTGATTATAAATAAAATTGTGTTATACTAAAAAGGGGAGCTTTAATTAAAATTTTCAGGAAAACTTTTATCACATTTATATATTCCAAATGAACTATTGTGTGTTTCACATGGTGATTCATATTGTTAATTCTCATATACTTGGAAACAAGGCAATATAAAGTCAAACCATGAATAAAAACTACTTATCGAGAATTGGCATATGAATGCTTTAATTAAATGATCTCAAATTCTTTTCTGAAGGACTAAATATTCATCTAATCGTTGAAATACTTTCTAATTCCTAGAATACTGTTTAGCACTATAATTTTTAACTTAAGATAGAAATATTAAATAGTTTTTAAGTCACAGAATACAATCTAATTTTAAAATTTCTCCCTAAAATATTTTAAAGATTCACCCTTGAATTCTTGAATTAAGATTGATCTTGAATTCAAAATATTGAATCCCAATAAACCACAGGAAGATAAAAATCATCACAGATCAAAATGTAAGCAGATCTTGGTTAAAAATGCTAGATCTATGCAAGATTAAATCTTGAAACTGTACACTTGATTAACAACAAATGTGACATTTCACAACTGTGCCTTAATTAGCTTCAAAACACACACTAATTCCCCTTTTAAATTGCCATATCCATTAACATCCAGATGAACTAGCACCCAAGGTCTCCTTTTTTTTTGCAAATATTAAATAGTTGTTTTGGAGTGCTAACAACTCTAATAGCTCTGAATATCTTCATTTTTCCCTCACTCAAAACGTAACATAATCAAACTTTATCCCCCTTTAGATTTCAGGTGCCCAGGGTTGAATTTGTTTGGAATCCTGTAGTCCTCCCTTATCTGTGGGGGATACATTTTAAGACTCCTAGTGGACACTTGAAACCAGGGATAGTATTGAACCCTATATACACATACCTATGATAAAGTTTAATTTATAAATTATGTACAGCAAAAAATTAACAATAATAAATATAAAATAAAACAATTATAACTATATACTATTAATATAATAAAAGTTATCTAAAACATGAATTGTTTATTTCTGGAATTTTTTATTTAATAGTTTTGGACCATGGCTGACTATGTGTAACTGAAATCATGGAAAGTGAAAACATAGATAAGGGGAGGACTATGGTACCAAGATAGAAGACTATCCAACTTGTATCATGAAAGAGTTCTTAGAAACTCATTTAATTAATACAATACTAAGCTTTAGTAGTAAAAAAAAAAAAATCCATCTATTTGACCAAAATAAAACAAAATATATGAAGTCTAGAAGACCTGTGTAACAATGTCAAGCATTACAATGTACGTATAGTGGAAGTTTAAGAAAAAAAAGAGATCCAGAAAATGGAAGAAAAAAATTGAAAATAATGATATAATTGTACTTCTGTTCAAGTAGAATAGCAAAAACTAGATTTGCTCTCCTGTTTGACTTAATAGAAAAAGCTGATCAAAATGAATTCCAGATACCAGACTTCAGGTAAGCCAGTTCAATGATCATTGAGAAAGGAAAAAACAATGAGGCAAGCTCTACAATTGCAAAATCCTATTACTTGGAGAGAGTGTCTGGGTACCAACACTTTCTGTGAAATTTTGCAGGACTAAGAATATGGGTAACCTAAACACCCAGCCCCAGCTTGTTCATAGAGTGAAGTTTCCACATAGAGAGAGGCATCCTGGAAGACCAGAGACTGTTTGCAGCAACTCATAGCAACCCAGTACCAACTTGTAGAAGTCGACATGTCATTCCACTAGAAGAAAATTTCCACTCCCGGCAGCGGCACACTGGGGCAAGGGCTCTGACAAAAGAAAGGAAGGCCATCAGGATGAAGAGCTACAAAGCTCTCTCTGAGAGAGAGGACTGACTTTGTTTGAAAGATGACTGCAAATCATATATTTGAGAGTAGAATGATATCTAGAATAGATTTAAAAACTCTTACAACTCAATAACAAAAAGACACATAAGTCTATCACAATGTGGGCAAAGGACAAGAATAGACATTTCTGCAAAGAATACATACAAATGACCAATAACCACATGAAAAGATGATCCCCATGATTAGTCAGTCATTAGGGGAATGCAAATCAAAACCACAATCAAATAACATTTCATATCCACTGACATCAAAAAGACAGGTTATAACAAGTGTTGGCAAAGATGTGAAGAAATTGGAACCTTCATACATTGCTGGTGGGACTGCAAAATAATCAATTCTTGTTGGAAAACAGTTTGGCAGTTAAGTTATTAAATGTCATTACCATATGACTTAGCAATTCTAGTCCCAGCTATAAATCCAAGAAAAATGAAAGCTATATGTTCACACAAAAATTTGTACACATGTTCATAGCAGAATTTTTTCATAGCCAAGAAATATAAATTATTCAAATGTTTATCAACTGATGAATAGACAAACAAATGTGATATACCCATACAATGAACCATAATTTGGAAATATAAAGGAATAAAATACTGATATATGGTACAACATGGATGAACCTCAAAAACATTCTGTTAAGTGAAATAAATCAGGCCCAGAACTCCATATATTGTATTAATACATTTATATAAAATTTCCAAAAGGTGAATCTACAGAGACAGAAAGTAATTTAGTGGTTGCCTAGGGCTGGGATGTGGGGAGGAATTGGTAATGGGTATGTAGTTTCATTGAGGATGGGGAATGAACATGTTCTAAAATTATATTGTAGTGATTATTTCACTACTCTGTGAATATATTAAAAACATTGAATTATAACTTTAAATGAGTAAATTATTTGGTATGTGAATTATATTGCAATAAAACTGTTTAAAAATATAATCATAGTGTTAAAAAAAACCTATGATTCATGCCAAGCCTGTCTCTCATCTAATTTATTTTCTACCATTTAAAATTACCTTTATGGCTTGAAGCCCTAATATTTACATTACAACAAAACCTACAATTTTCATGTACATACTTACATACACTTATTAGTACTCATCTTTACATTTTATACCAGCTTCTCCTAGCAGCCTTTCACTATTGTGTCTCTTTATACAACAATTATCCATACAATCAACAGCTTGTTGCTTTTCTCTAATTGAGTTAGAAAGTAAGAAGTGTACAGCACAAGGTCTAATATAATGTATATGCTAGAACAGTATATTTACTTATGGGTCTCCATTTAGAAATTATCAAATCAATATGAGTAAAACAATAGTAAAATGCAGGCTCTAAAACTTCCAGTGAAGTAAGCAGTGTCTACTTCCTTATATCATTAAAAAAAATACATGTACAATTTCTGTCATCCTTTTCCCTTGACTAGGAGTGCCCTCAATCTGGATCATGCTTTACCCAGGGATGCCAGAAATATTGTTATTATATTTTTGCTATGGCAAATGAGGATGGAACATGAATATCAATATTTTATAAAGAGAAATTACTGAAAGTCCATCCAGGGAAACATTTCCAAATGGGTCAGTAGGACAAAGGAACATCAGTGTCGATATCAGCATGAGTGTTCTTAGGTTTGCCATAACAAAATATGACAAACTGAGTGGTTTAATGAAAAGAAATTTACCTTCTCATGGTTCTGAAGTCTAGAAATACGAGATCAAGATGTTAGTAGTGCCAAGCTCTCTCTGAAGGCACTAAGGAAGGATCTGTTCCAGAACTTTCTCCTAGCTTCTTTTCATTTCTTGGCTTATGGTAACATAACTCCAACCTTCACATGGCGTTCTCCCTGTGTGCTTGCTTGGATTCACACTTTCTATTTTGTAAGACACCAGTCATAATGGATTACAAACCCACCACACTCCAGCATGATCTCATCTTAAATAATTATATTTGCAGTGATCTTATTTTATAAGGGCACTTTCTGAGGTGCTAGAGGTGAAAACATCAACATATACATTTTAGGGGTACATAATTCAACTTATAACAGAAAGTATCAATAACTAAAATGCAGTATGGTGGGGAGTCACTTTTAGAAAATGGAGGCACATGAATGCCAAAAGTGCTATCTTGAATTGGGTAAAGTGGTTTGTATACCAGAGGTTGGTGGCCACATCAAGGGTTCAAAGTCATTGATTTATAAGGATGGGTGACCTAAAGTAATGCATTCATATAAATAATGTTAAATTGAACACTATCCATGCAAATATTATTTTAAAAGATCTATAGATTTAACTTTACTATTTAAAATATATCCTCTAATCTTGATTTAACCAGCATACACATATTATTACAGAAAATATGGCATGTATTTTAAAATAGAAACATACTTAGTTCTTATAATGACTTATTTACATAATAATTAAAAGTGAATTTCAATTCCTGAAGAAGAAATTGATTCTATTCACTGCACTGGGACTGCCCATAAAAAAGAGCAATTTTAATTTTGCTTTTTAGAAATAATTTCATAATCTATGTTTTCAGACAAGCAAAATAAATATGTGTAATACATTACATTTCAGGAAGAATGAAGATAAGAGCACTTGGTTGATTTTTAAAAAATTGATCTTTGTGTTACCAGCAAAGGCTGTGTCAGTTCAGATTTACATAGGATCAATCCAGCTATCCCAGTTCTCCTAGATACTGTTTGCCAGGAGGTTGCTTAACTGCTCACATAATCATTTTGAAAGAGATCTATTTTGCTCCTCAAATCTTGGACAATCTAAACCATTTACTTTCCTTTTAATAAACAGTCAAATTTGAAACAAAACAAGGCAAAATCTCATACTGTGAGATAGCTGCTAAAACAACCAAAGTGATACTAAGTTTAACTGAAAAATATGATTTCTATATATGTTAATCAAATGAAGCTGTATTCACTAATGGAACTTCTATTTTGATGTTTTCTAATTTTTATTAATTTTGCATTAATTAATTCTATTAATTTGAATTAATTTTGATACTGAGTAAATATATATTTAAGTATTGGCCATTTATTTAATAAAATTCAGTTGGGGTATAAAGGTTTCTTTTGAAAATATAAATGAACAAGTACCATTGGAAATTAAACTGTATAATCAATATATTTTAAAAATTCATAATTCCAGTGTTTGTAAAGAATAAAAACCAACTTTGATATTGTCAGAACATTCCCTACAAATTATTTTAATTGTTACCATAAACTTCTGTTACTTTTTAATTTGGTATAATTTTAAACCTAGGGAAAATGCTCAGGAATAGCTAAACACCCATATGCCTTTTACTAAAATTGAACAACTATTTACATTTTGCCTCATTTACTGTATCATTCTTTCTTTTTACGTATTCATTTGTGTTAACACCTATTTCACCTCAATACAGAGATTTATACAGATAGAGATATTTTAATTTTACTGAAATATTTGAAAATAATTTAGGAAATTATTATCATTGTATCTAAACTCTTTGGTATAATTTAATTTTTTTGTTTTATATTTTTAAATAATCTCTTTTCAAAATTAGCAAGATAAGGAAATTTAACATTGATACAATATATAACATCAATTGATAGAATAATATTACCTAATATTGCAGTCAAATGTTATCTAATGTACAGTCCATATGCAAAGTCAGTAAATTGTTATTAGTAAAATACCCAAAATGATTCTGAAACACAAGAAAAAAAGTAAAACAAAACAAAACAAAACAAAACATTCACTTTCATAGAAACTTATTCTCTTGTGTTTATGTCCTAAATAACTGAATTTTTGAAAATAAAATTTTAAGGGATTGGGCCTAAGGACATCTCCTTAGGTGGGGTTTGGAAGATTCTGGAGCATGGAATTCTTTGACAGAAGGCATGATTGTCTAGGCATTGGGGTGGCCAAAATCAATGTAACCTCACTGAGTCCGAATTGGACAAATGAAACATTAAAATATTATATTACAGTGCGGTTTTACTTTATTTTCCATATAGAGCCACTGACACGAGAATTTATGTGCAATTGATTTATTAAGGAAACACTGACAGAATTACTCAGTAAGGGAGAGAGCAGTTAGATAGGTAAGAGTAAGGAGTCACAAATAATTCCCAGCCCTTACTTGATTTCATAGTGAATACTTTAGCATAAATAACAGCTCAGAGGTTTTTCAACTTTTACATGAGGGAGTTGGGATTTTAATCTCCCTTACCACACCAAGTCATTTATACCTGAGCAGGTATAAACTCTCAGGCCCTTCCAGTTTTTCGCGCCCGATGAGAAGGGGGTCCAGGGACCAAAGGACAAATCAATATAAAGAATGTCAGGCACCAGCCATTAGAAGCAAAGCACACAGGGCCTTAGGTGGGATCTGAGGGGATCTAGATGGGCAATAAAACTGTCTGCGGCAGCACCTGACAAGAGATGGGGAGGAAGATTAATGCAAACTGCACCCATCCTGGGATGTTACTAAAGGTAAGGCTTCCCACTTGAATACTGGATAAAATTTGTACTTTGAGATAGAAGATCAGTGGTTTAACTATTATTTCTGAATTGGAGAGTAGAAGTTAAAGATATTCTTGCATGTTGAATACATTGTGCAACTTTTCACACTGTCATTTGGTCATTCAAATATAGGACACTTTCATAACATCTAACTCTGAACACTTTTTAGCATTAAAATAGAATTGCTTTTGCATATTTCTATTCATAATTTCCAAGGATAAGATTTGAAAAATTCATTGTACTTCCCTCTAAACTGTGGATAATAAGTGATTACTAGTTTGAATGTAAAGGAGTGCTATGTAGGCAAACTTAGGGCCAAATGTTCCAGGGTCAGTCAAATGGAATGTTTAGAGTTCTCACTTGATTGTGTGTGTGTGTGTGTGTGTGTGTGTGTGTGTGTGTGTGGTGTGAGTGAGAGAGAAATAAGCCTTGAAAGGAGTGGAGCCTGTCACATCTAGAATGTAAGCATAAACCATTGTGTGGGTAAGGAAAAAGGAAGGCCTTGGAAGGTAGCAACTGGATAATCCTGCTGGTAGAGGTATTTCCTCTAAGAAGCTTCAATAGCAATTGAGCTAAGATTTTATCTTTTTATCTAAGTAATGGTTAGTTTAACACTCATAGAGGTTGGAAATAGGTGTGGCCCATGAGATGGATCAGTCACAATAAAAACTAATCTTAAAAAGTCTCACCCTTTAGAATCATTCTAATTGATCAATTGTAAATATCTGATATGATATTTCAGGTCCATGGTGTTGATGTGATGTGAAAATTCCAATGCTTCTTGGATCAGTTGTTTCAGCACTGTCACCATATTCTAGAACACAGACATTTTTGGATTATTCTAGCAAAATAAATAGGAGTAGAAGAACAAGCATATGAACTCAACACTCATTTCCAGTAAGGAGTTTTGCCTGTAACGTAAAGTAATGTAGACTTATGAGTGCAATATCATAACAATGAACAGATAAGTAAGAAGCACCATGAAGAAAAATAAAAGTGGGTAGATGTAAAGTGTCAGGGTTTTTTTATATTGGGTGGTCATGGCAGCCTTCTCTGTGGCAATAGCATTTAATAAGAGATCAAAATAAAGAAGCAAGTGATATGACTACTTGGGAAATAGTGTTCTAGGCCAAGGGAACGGTAAGTGCAAAGATTCTGAAACAGCAGCGTGCTTGCTTTGTTTGAGGACCAGAAATGGGTGATGAGTATGATGAAATAAGAGAACCAGAGTCGGAGAGTATGCAAGAGATTGCAGAGGTAGAGAATTGGTTTTTGTGAAACTCACAGGGGGTGGTAAGAATTTTCTATCTGAGTGAGATAGAAATTACTGAAGCAGAGACATGATCTGGTATGTGTTTTAAGTGATTATCCTGGCAGTGGTGTGGTGAATAGATAATAGAAATTGAGTGCTGACTGTATTAAATCAGCTGATCTATAATGCCTTTAATACTCACTTCGTTGGTCTTGGAAAACCTGAGCTTTTGGAAATTCAGCTACATCTTTTGAGAATAGGCAAAAATACTTGTTTTATTGTTTTCCTTTGAGGTTAAATGGCAAGCCATGTTAGATAACCTTGCAAATGATAAAGCATCAAATAAATACTAATTTCACAGAAATGTATGAAATTCTTTATACAAAACAGTGGTGAAATTCAGTAAATAGACCTCTGATTTTTGTTGGAAATTCACTGGGCTCCACATAGTGAATTGTAGCTAAACATCTCACATTTACTAATATTTATCTCCTAATATTACATCATTTTTAACTAAGACATATGACACATATATGTAACAAAAAAGGTTTCTTATTCATTAACTCTTTTTGCTTATTAGCAACCTATGTATTTGAGCAACTGAATGTCTGGAACATCATAGACACGACACTTTTCATTCTGAGAAGGTTAACAAATGAAACCACCAAGTTATTAGTTTTAGAAATAATTGCATTATTTCAAAGCTTTGCATAATAATTCAATTGATTTTAACTGTATTTTAAGTGAAAAGGCTTTTTAATGAAAAGTTAGGCTACTTGTAACATTTCTACTTTATTTTACATTATTGCCAATGACAACTAATGGAGAAATTATAATTATCTGTGCAAATGCTGCCTTTTTTACTCTATCAATACTAATTTCAACATCTTTCAAATAATAAATTAAGCCCATAAGCTTAATTATTAGCATATTATCAAAGCAAACTATGAAATTTGTCATAGTGTTCAAAATAATACCTGATGTTTTGAAGAGTCCTTGGTTGACATCTGCAGAGTAAATAAGAGATTGACACGGGGAGTATTATTCAGTAAAGTGAGTTATTTCACCTACGGAGACAGCATGCCTTTGCCAAACAATGTCGGTGGGTTTCCACCACTTCCTTTCATTTTAGCAATCAATTTGAGAGCTGTACTAAAAGCAGTATAAAGTTAATTGTCCTCTGGCACAAAATCAGACAACACATTTAAATTTGGCTGTGTTATAAAAAGCATGTAAACAATAAATGCTTTTACATGAAAATATGCCCAAAGTAAAATACCTTAAATATTTTATAATGAATTAGAAAATAGAGGTTTTTAAAATTAAAAAAAAAACCTTTCATTTAATTTGGTGGAAAAGGCATAATGTAAAAGATACTCTATTCTCTCTATTCACATTTGCTTATACTTTAGTTTAAAAATTCACTTTTTATAATCAAGCACAATATAATAATATTTGTCCAGTTTATAATTTGCATAATCATACTGTTAAATTGTTATATACATTATTCCAATTAATTCACAAACAAATGTATTTTGAAGTTGGTCCTAGTATTGTACTGAGAAACTGAGGCACTGAATTATTTGCCCAAAATCTCAGGTGATAAATTATGGAGTCATAATTCAAACCCAAAAAGTCTGCACCCCAACCATATATGATTAAACACTCTACTGTATTGCTTATGGAGAACTATAACAGAATGAATGTGAGGTAAAAGTAATCTTCATTTAAACTATTAAAATAATTTTATTTTTATTGCCAAAGTGGTGTGTTTGTAAAAAAATGCTATTTTTCACTTATCAAATTGGAAAGGTTTTTTTTATCCAAATCTCAATTTAACCTGGAATATCATATGCTATAATCTCTCTGAAAGGAATTTTGGCTAATGAATTAAAAGCTTTATAAGAGGCATAACTTTTAACCCAGAACTTCATCATTCAGAAAAGTAATTTTAGATTATTCATGGTTAGGGCATTTGAGAATAGAAAGTCCTGAATGTAGATTGCATAAAGTAAAAAGAATTGGTTGCTCTGTTTATTGAGAGAAAAGAGTCCAGGAACATAAGTCCCTGGTGAGTAAAAATACAAAATTACACCTCATTGGGAAAAAAAAAATAAACAAAAAACTGAAAGTATGGAGTGATGATACACAATTCTTAATATAAATATTGTATAAACTGAACACAGAATTTGTTTCAAGGTGGGGACATAACCACATAGTCATTTAGTTTTCATGGAAGACTTCATGTTCCAGAGTTTGTTCCAGTTGTTCAAAACTAATCAGTGTAGTTGTAATACATGATCTACTGAAATCCTTATCCCTTAGAGCAAATAAGATGTACAATTTCATTCAGGACTAAGATTGTTACCAATAATCCTCCTATATTATTAAGCTGAAATAATGCAGCTCATACACAGAAGAAACCCACCTGATCTTTGGTTGGCTAACCTGGATACCATGATAGAATTGATAAACCTTAATCTTCTGGAGCCCTGGTGCTTCTTTTCCACTTTAAGCCATAGAATTCAGATGGTCAATATTCTGCCAACTCATGTTCTGCAATATCAACAAGAAGTGTGAGGAAGCAAGAAGGTGTTTCCAACTACCCTCAGATTGGTGTACATCTATTAGTCTTCCAACAGGGAGAAATTTTTACCTTTTCATACCTAAGGAACAGACTAATTCTCTATCTCTGAGCAAAATGCTCCTCATAATGTTTCATTGATTTTAGCTGAGCCTGCACCCTCCTCAGAATATCTGCATTTGTTCTTCCCTCTATCTGGGTTATTCATTCTTTTTGTCTATAAATGGCTTAATCCCTCATTTCCCTCAGGTCTTTACTTAAATGCCACCTTCCTAGTAAAGCTTTTGTGGTGATATCATTAGTGCTCATAAATATCTAAAGTGGCTTACTCTCTTGAATACACAGAAAACCACAGTACTCAATCTGGCTACGTATTAAACAGAACTATGTGACTAATTTTGGCTGATGACTGTGAGAAAAAAATAGTGTCATGTCTAGACAGAGACAGTGAAAAGCCCATTACCAATATCCCAATTTACTCATCCCCATCCCAGCAATAAAGAAGGCCATATTTGGTTACGATGGAGCCAGAATTTGTATCTCTGTGTCACCCCTTAGGAGGGAGTTGCTGTAGACAGCTGCCAGACCTACGGAAGGATTGTCATGAGCCAAAAAGACAAAGTTATGTGTCAAACTAAAGAGTTAATTTTTTACTGCAAGTTAATATAACTAATGTTTGTTTCTTAAGCACATAATTTAAAACTACAACTACTACCTTTAAACACTCTCTTCTCCTCCTTTCCTTCTTAATTTTGTTCACAATACTTATTATCTAATGTATTATATATTTTTTGAAAAAAAAATTCATATTAACACCACCACAGGCTCACTAAACTGCAGGCCCACGACAACAGAGATTTTTATCTGTTTTGCTCACTGTTGTATTTCCAGTATCTATGACCATACTCAGCATAAGGCAGATGCTCAATAGATATTTGTGTTTAATAGAAAAGCAAATTAATAAAAATATATGAATTAATTTAAGAATCAAAAAGTTGAATTTATGCTCATATCAAGTATCTAATTTTTGGCTAATTTTCTTCCAGTTTTTTATATATATATTATTTTATATATATATATTTATTTATATATTTTTTTTTTGAGAGAGAGTTTGCCTTCACTATGTAATTCCCCATAGCTTGAGTAAAGCAAAATCTGATTAATCAGATGGTGCTCCTAAGTTGAGAAGTAATTTGACAGTTCCATTTAAATTTTTACTACCAATATGGTTACTATAATTATTATAATTCAGTGTAGTCATATGAGCTAATTTTAAATATCCTTTCTCTGGATTTTATCCAAAATTCATAATCTTCCATATTTATACCTTTACTAGTGATTTTAAATACTTAATCATACTATAAGGAGCAAGTAGGTAGAGATTCTATTTTCCTGAAAAGTGTGAGTGTAAAGAATTATATATATTTTATTGATTCAGTATCCTTCTTTCTCATGTGTGTTTTTTTTTTTTTTAAGAGAGGATGTAATATTCCATCTTTTATTTCTCTTTAGGAAAAAACACATTGTTTATGGGAATATCTATACTGCCACATGCTTGACATATTTCTTACTTCCTGTGAGTAAAATATTGAGAATTTTGCTAAATACCATTCATTGCATCTTTTTTGGAAAGGAAAAAAAATCAAAAATCAGGAAACATTACAAAATGACTGTTAAATATTTGTAATTATTCACATTTCAAAGCAAAAATTACTTGTCTCAAAAACTGAGAGTAATTAGATGGTTATCAATTTGTTTTACTATTTTATTCTAGATTTTGAAAGAAGAGTGAAAAGAACATTTTACCAGTAATTAATGTTATGTAGAAACAACATGGAAATTATGACTTATTTTTATTGATTGAACATTTTTTACTTTTAAAATCCAAACTTAGTCACTTTCCTAAATCATCTTGTTCTGTTATCTCTTTTCACCTACTACTTATAACTTCTCTCTGTCTCTTTTTCTGTCTTTGTCTCTCTCTCTCTCTCTCTTCACCTTGGGAAAGAGAAATCAGTAGCCACTGGACAAATATGCTACTTAAGATCCCCGCCTTGGCCAGGTGTGGTGTTTTACACCTGTAATCCTAGCATTCTCGGAGGCTGAGGCAGGAGGATTGCTTGACGTCAGGAGTTCAAGACCAGCTTGAACAAGAGAAATACCAATCTCCACAAAAAACAGAAAAATAAATTAGACAGGTGTGGTGGCACATGCCTGCAGTCTCAACCACTCAGGAGGCTGAGGCAGGAGGATTACTTGATCCTAAGAGATTGAAGTTGCAGTGAGCTATGATGATGCCACCACACAATAGCCTGGACAACAGAGTGAGACGCTGACTCAAAAAATAAAACAAAACAAAACAAAAAAACCTTTCTTTCCTATATACATATATATAAAATATAATAATACATTATATATTATATGAGTATACTATATATTAATAGCATTTATTCCAAGTATGACTCAATATTTTCATTTTAAAAGTAAATATTACTATTCAGAAAACCTATGATTATATGAATCAAAGAGACAAAAATTGAAGAATGGCTTTATATTTGATTGTTAAAAATTATCTCTCTCTTACCTTTAAGAAAGTGAAAAATGTATAAATATATATTTTTATTGTGTATAGGTTAATAATTGGTAAACATTGGATCATTGTTCTCCAATGTCATATATCTTAATAATAAAATATTAAGCTTTATACAGTATTAACATAACAGGGATACGTTTTATATGCTCAGCTGTACTTTCTGTAAAAATTATGCAAGTTTACAATATGTAATTGACATAAAATGTAATGGGGTAATTTTGTATATGTAATAAATTAATTATTTGATTTGATTTGAAGAGATTCTTCATCATTAGGAAATCACATTTTTTAAAAAAAATGAGATAAAATATTTTCTGTATTTTCTCTTCATTTACTCTCCAAAAGAGGCTAATCATCAAGCTCTCTGGAGCATGGCACCATGTTAGTCATTCATCCATGCAGCCAATTTCATATTATTCAGACTATAAAATTTTTCTTCATTATTTCAGTCACCTTTTAACAATGTTTCCCTTTTCTTTTTTGGCCGCAGATTTTAGTTGATTATCCCCCATTGTGTTTGCCTTTAATAATTTAGACTTACAATTTTAAAACTTGAGAAGTGGAAATGAGAAACTATGAATTATATAATTTTATATAGAGAAATAACATAATGTTTTAAAAACAGACAAAATAACAAAATATTTCTAATGCTAAAACTACCAAAGAAGAACATTCTATAGTTGGTTGTCATAATGTGAGGGACTACTAGAGTTTGAAATTAAATGTTTTAATATGGTTTATTTTTAAAATCTATATTTCAAAACCTCTGTTATATTATATTAATATAATATATTAATAGGAAAACTATTTATTTTCCTATTAATATATTAATATATTCACCCAAATTAACATTCCTATTAATTTTTTAAGAGCAATAAAATTCTCTTTTCCCTATCTTAAGAATTCTTCAGAAAAATTCATTTCTGTATTATAATAACTTTAGAACCTGCTAGTGTTTCACAAAAAAATTAAAGAAAATAATGGAAAATTGCAGGAGAATACAAATGGAAAAAATGAACCAAACCACATTTCAAATAACTAACATAACCACCATGTATCACCATGGGAGACAACTAACCCAAGTGATTTTTAATCAGCATTTAGATGGATGATACATGCTCAGGCCAAGAAAAAAGAACTCTAAAAATATTGGACTCTGTAGTTAATAGATTGACTTTTCATAGAGGCATAGTTAGAAATTCTGAAAATATGTTGGTATTCAAGGATTGAACAATTATGTAAATATATTATGGATAACTGGAGTTTGGTTTCTCACAATGGAGGTGAACGTTATAAATTTAGAACAAGGGAAAAATAAGACTCTGTTCTTGGATTGGAATGGGAGGTGTCAGTGTGAGCTCATGTGTTTATGTAGAAACAAATACCAATACATATTCAGATACAGACATGTGTAGGCATTAATATAGATAGAGTTCTAAATATAGATAGCTTTGTAAGTAGGTACAGATGTCTCTGGATACATATACATGTATGCATACAAATATACACATATTCAGCCTAGAACAACAATCTCCCAGTGTCTGTGAACTCAAATCATGCCCAAGTTATGGATGATAAATATAATTCTTTGCTAAAAAAAATGAGGCCTTTCTGGGCAAAGGCCTCATTCCAGGGCTGGGATAGCAGTTCAAAATGCATTTAGCATTTCTTGTCATCTGGAAAGAGAAAAAATGCTGAGGGAATAAAAGGAACAAGCTAAAACAGACACAAACTAGCTTGAAAGGCCTTCCCTTCAACATGGGGCAATTGGTACAACAGAAAAAAATTATGACCCTTTGAATAAATTAGGGATCTATGAGTACACCCTGATATCCCACCCAGCTGGGATGTTCTGGTATGGTCTGGGAAACCAATGTCCCAAACTATGGCAGGGATATTTGCCTCCCAGTCCTGTTAATCTTGGCCTAAGACATCTGAATCTAATAAGGGGCCTATGATACTGGGTTCCTCCTGAGGGTAGAAAGAAACCTGCACTCACAGTTTCAAAAGCAAGTCATGTGCTAGAAGGTTGATAGGACAAGTAGGAATTACCAGAAATGAATGTTCAATGATCATATCCTCTTACAAACAAAGCAAAGGAAGAGTAAAGAATTGTTTGGTAGGGACCTTGGAGACTCTGGTGACCATACAGGATTGAGTGCTCAGTTTTCCAGAGTAGGTGAGAAGGACAGAATAGGCAGTCCCAGTATCAAAAAGAAAATTTACTGGCCTACCTGCCACCAGAATGGTTGCCCTTGGCTCCAGTCCAGTGATAGTTATCAAGAGGATGATGGGAGTGGGCTCCTTCACTGTTGTGCCATGATCCTGTCTGGGAACTTATTCCCCTCCTGGGACCATCCCAGAGGACAGAGTGCAATCCGGTGACCTGTTTGATGGTAACATTGACAAGGGGCCATGAGTGGCCTATCCTCATTGGGGCAATTCGTAGCCCAATGCCCTTCCTGTTGGCAGATATAAGACTGTTTTTGTGTACCAGAGGTAACCTACTTGAGATTTATTATAAGTCCAGGATAATGAAAACTTTCCTCAAGTAGAGTATAGGTGATTTGCTCCCT
>CM052436.1:80761039-80778631 GCA_028533085.1 Varecia variegata | reverse complement strand
CGCTTGAAGTTCTGACTTGGGGGGGACGGGGGTGGGGGCGGGGATGGGTGTATACCTACAGGAGGAGTGCGATGTGCACTGTCTGGGGAATGGACACGCTTGAGGTTCGGACTCGGGGGATTGGGAGGGACATGGGCAATATATCTATGCAGAACTTTTGTACCCCCATAATAAGCTGAAATAAAAAAAAAAAAAAAAAGAAACTGTAGTTCTTGACCCCCCATAAAAATGTTTCCCTGTGCACAAAGGTAATAGCATCTACTAGACAAATAATTCTGATGACATTTTTAATGAAAATGAAAAAATATCACTTTTAAAGGCTAAGATCATGATGATCAATTGTGCCACTTTATATATTGCTATAATATTAAAAGATAATTAATTGATAATTTTCCCCCTTCATTATTTTGTTTTTCCTCATTGCAAGAAGATAACTTTTTCTGCCACTTGTTCTTTGTAGAGATTTGAGCATTTAGGACACATTCAGAAGCTTTTATTGTATTCCTAAAGCTTACTATAGGAAATTTTATTGAAAAGATTAAGTTTAATGCATTTTAGAGGGATGGAGGAGAATGCAAGTGTAAGGAAACATGATGTCTAAAAAGAAACTGATATTTGAATACATTAAAAATATCAAAAACAGGAACAAAGGTCATTGGGAGAACTCAAATAGATTTTTAAAAATGCAGTGAGGAACCTGCATGAGACATCTTGGGAGACTGAATCCTGGACACTTGGCTCTGAGCCCTGACGCATGTTTTCTTTGCCTTGCCAAACATGAGAACAACAGAACTGATTGGAGAGTCACCTGGATTCTAAAATACTCATTTAAGCACCAGGCATGAAAGAATTTTGTCAGAAGCCTTTCATCTCTTTAAAAAATATATCAAGTGTTTATCATGCATCACGACAGTAAGAAAGATGGACAAAAATTTCCTGCTGTCTTCCTAAAGGGCTAGGGATAGACAATAAACCAATCAGTAAACTATGTAGTGTATTTGAAGATTATAAATCCTAAAAGGAGAAAGGCAAAAGACTAAAAAGTGTTAGGGAAGATAGGGGTGGCATATTGGCACTTTAATAGATTGGTAAGAGAAAGTTTCATTGAGGTAACATGTGAGAGAAGAGTTGAAGGAAATGAAAGTAGGCAGTCATGCAGGTGTCTGGGACCAGATGTTTCTAGGCAGAGAGAACATCAAGTACAAAATCACTTCAGCAGGGGCTTCCCTGGTAGATTTGGAGAATAGATAGGAGATCTACTTGCCTACATATCAGGACCGAAGGAAGCAAGGAGAGAGTGACAGAAGGTAAGCTTGGGCAGGTAACTGAGTGACAATTTGTCTGGAGACTCATAGCCTTTCCAAGAGATTCTGTTGCAACACTTGACAGGAATGATGGCTGCAATGACTGAGACTGAATTTCAAGCTAGCCTAGAAGGGATACTGGAAATCTCCTTGAATTTACTTTGAGATCTAAGATGGGGCCATCAAAGCTTTGGGAAAAAAAAATAAAATGTTACAAGTATTGTTAATGTCCACTGCACAAGCTTACTTGTTGTTATACCCCTGCACTCTCCTCCCAAGAAGTAACCATATCCTGAATTCAGTGTTCATCATTTCTTTAGATTTTAAAATATAATTATGGAGCTATATATAGCTATAATGTATCTATTTTAAATTATTCCCTAGGATTTCATTTTCTGAACATACCACAGCTTATTTACACATATCTCCATTAAGGGGCATTTAAATTATTTCTCATTTTTCTCCAATATAAATAATGCTGGTATGAAAATTTTTGCATTTTTCTATCATCTTTTTATTCATATGTATAAGCACTCTTTTAAGGTATGTATCTAACAGTATAATTGTTGGGTCATAGGGGCATGTGCATTTATTTTAAAATGTACTAAATCAAATCATATATTTTTGTATATATTGTTGCATCAATATCATCCACACTCTATGATAGATCCATTTTTCCAAACCAGTGTTTCCCAATTGGTTCAAAATTTCAACTGAAACAGGTAATATAATAATTTCTTGAACTGTCCTGTGCATGGCCAGGCCCTTGACTATTAAATGTCTTCCGGACCTGCAATATGTCATCTTGAAAACCCAAAAAGAAAATCTATTCCTTCATGTTTCCAGACCTTTGACAATATTTTTTTAACCCTTTTAAGCCCATCACTTTTTTGAGATTCTAGATACACATTTTATGAATGTATGCTGTAATTATCTGGAATTCCTTAGTATTTTATATTAGCATACTCCATCCCCCTGAAATCTAATTAGTCCTATGATGTGTGGCTACATGATATGATGCTTGGCTATATTTTGAAATATTTCCCAGATGATTTTAAATATAATCTCCCTCTGATGAACTCTTGGTTTATCAATTTATCTGTCTCCTTTGCTGCTCTTTTGGCTGAGACAATATATATTTTTGTGGGATCATTATGTTTCATCAGTTTTCTTTTGTCCATTTTAAATTACTTCTGCACAGGATCACCCATTTGATCAAACCACTGTGCATATTCAATGTCTGATTTTAGTCAAATGCCACTCCTTTAATAGATTATATTTGTACAAAGAGTATTTCTTTTTTCTTTGTACTAAGCATCATCCCTTTTAGTGACTGATAATTTTATATGTCAAATAAAATCTAAACTATTATATCAGGAAATTTTATTTTCCTTGGAGAGTTAGATCAGAATAAATCCACACCCATGTTATGCAAGATGGTAAAGGAGTCTGAGTGATCTAAAATTGTTTCCTAAAATTTGTTAGCTATCTGAAGAAAGTGATATTTCAAAAGCTGTTTAAATATTCAAGACTAAACCTAACTTGGAAAGATTTGTGATAGTCTAATCATATTTCTTGAAAGGTTCAAAATCAGGAAGGTTTGAAATAAATTAATAAACAAACTGTTAAGTCAGATGTGCTTGAGATGATGCTCTTAGGGAGAAAAATCAAGGAACAGATAGACCTGGAGAACCTGGTTAAATCAGACTGACAGGCTCATTAAATAGATGACATTAATATCACTCTAGAAAGCAGTTAGTGAGTAAAGTTGAGATACACTTTAAAATCTGCTTTACTTTCCTTCTAATAAGTGTATAAAAATCAATTTCAATGAATAAAGAGAATGCATCCTAATAACACTTCCCAGAAAACCCCTATCATCCTAGCCAGAATTGTTCTAATTTTTAATGTCAGTGTAGTGACAGGAACTGAGATAAAAAAAATCAATTGTGGAAATTTTAATGAATATTTACAGCCAAGTATTAGATAGCATAAGTAGACTTCTGGTTTTAAATACTTGCTGTTATTGTAGTCAATAGATAGATTATAATGGGAGCGGCCTACTGAGTGGCATGTGCATATTTCGTGACATCATTTTCTTCCCTGGGTATTGAGTGGGAGGTTTTGCCAGAACATGAGTTACATACATTTCTATGAGGACTATAGATGGTTTCAAAACCAGTTGACAAAAAATAGAACCTACTTTCTTGATATGAATTAAAACCTAATAAGTTAATCACTAATTTTCACTAAATAACTATTTTAGTAATGAATAGGAATTCTCAGAGCAACAGACAAATGAATAATATCAGTAAATGAAATGTCTTTTAAAATGTCTAGCTTTATTTTTTCTTGTTTTGTTAAAAAAATTGTCATTGACATACATTTACCTAGTCCTGTGATGACAACAGTATATATTATCTTATATATTATTTTTTGTGTGCAAAATCTTTCAAAGGTTTTTTGAATCTGCACATTTATATAATAAAACATTGATATCTATGAAGATAATACACTAATCTTAATGTTTATTACAATTTTTAAATGCTAGTTCCATCAAATGCATTGTAGGCACAAGTCACAAGTGTATTATCTTACAGTTCTGGAGGTTCAAAATTTAAAATGACTCTATGGGGCTTAAGTCAAGGTGTCACCAGGGCTGTATTCTTTTTATAGGCTCCAGGAGAGAGCATATTTCCTTGCCTTTAATTTTTTTCATTATTTTTTAAGATTATATTTTTTTAGAATAGTTTTAGATTCGTAACAAAATTAAGAGGAAGGTACAGAGATCTCCCATAAACCCTCTGCAAGTATTATCTTTTATTTTATAATAGATGGCCCTGTAATTTTTTCTTTAATGAAAGGTTATTTTCATATCAGATAATTTTGTTTCAATTGTAATTCTCATAAAATTAGTTCTTGCAGCTTATGGCAATTTGGTTGATGGTGTCTGTTTTTCTTTCATTCAAATTCAAGGTGTTCACTGGATTTGACAACAAAGAGGAAATCGCAGGATCAAAAGATTGTAAAGAGTAAGGCAAAAAAAAAAAAGACCCACATTTTATTGGCTAGAGATTCAATTGCTAAGTCACTTTGATAATTCTTTTAAGGAGCTGGGCTGTGAAAAGAACACTGAAGAAGAGAGTTATGAAGAAGCGTGAGGGCTGCAAAGGAACAGTTCTGGGAAGCTGCTTGTCTGTGGTTGGTTAGTTAATATTGGTTTAGTTTAGTTTACCCTTTTAGTAAAAATTGTATTTCATTTTTTTAATTTCAATGTAGTTTTGAGTGAAGAAGATATAAATCATGTTTAAATTCTAATTAGTTATACACCAGATGAAAGAAATATTAAGTATTATGTCTTTAGAAACACGTAACATGTCAACATATAAGGATAGAAAAGAGTCATTATTATCATTCTTATAACTATAGTATGAAAAGTAGATTCAGTGAGTTTTGTAAGAAGATTTCAAAGGATGGGAAGGATGATGCAAGAAGTTGAATTAATCGCCACCACATGTCCATCACAACCCTAAAATAAAGGTATAGCAGTAAAAGAAACTGCCCAGGAAATCACGATCACACTGCAGTTTCAAGTCTTTAGACCCTTATGAGAATACTAGCCAAACAAATATTTAGAAGTACAGTCTCCCTCCCAGAATCTACGGAGATATATAGCTCCCTACAGAACCAGAAAATCAACTTGGGGCAATTATTTTTGTGAATACTATATACACAGAAAACATAGTATATGTCTTCCTGTTGGATTCTCAAAATAATAGGCTTTTTTAATAACTTATGACCAGTAATAGGGTGATTACCTGTCCAGGTTTGCCCAAGACTGTTCCAGATTTAAGCGTCTATGTCCTGGGAAACCCCCAAAGTAACAAATTAGGGGATAGTTTCTCTCTTTCTCTTTCTCTCTCTCTCTCCATATATGTATGTTTTTTATTTGTTTTTATTTTTATGTTTTTTTATTTTTGTGCAGCACAGACTCTCAATTGTCCTGAATCACAGAGTTCCCAACTCAAATTCTCTCAAATTTCACAGGTAATTTTTTTAAAGATTACAAATTTCTAACCCTAAGTCTAGATCTCTGAAAGACAGCTGTACTTTTGCTTCTTCAAGGAGAATAAGCAATGCATTTCCTTGGCATTTAATTACATGTGTGGATATAATATTTATATCTCATAGTGCATTGTGGGAGTAAAAACAAAAAAAAAAAGAAAAAGAAATAGAGAGTTGGGGGAGGGGGAGAGAGAGAGAGACATGAGAGAGGCTGATGGGGGTTGATTAGCAAGACTCCATGTACCATAACCAAGAATAGCTATTGTGAGAATAAAACACTTTTTTTTCCCCAAACATTTTTCTTTTGTGGTAGAATCACCCTGATTCATACTTCTGTCATGGTGGAAGAAGGTGACCTAGAGTCACATTTATGATGCATTGGCTGTGCTAAATTGGAGCTTTCTTGCCTGGTATGCAGTAATGATATATAGTTACAGTGACTTTGAGTTCCTTAGAGATCCCACTGTAGAAAAATGCATATAATTTGAATCTTGAATGCATTCATCCAGTTTCTCTATTGTTCATTAAGCAGCACTGGTGGTGAGTTACCAGGGGAAATTCTATAAATATTAATATCTTTTGTCTTTACAAGTAGTAGTTTCCAGCTTATTATTCTCAAATATTTTCTAAAAATGGAATTCTAGGAAAGTTAAAACATTATTCAACCAAGAAAGCGTTGGAAAAGCAAATTAAGCCGAATGATTATTGCTGGTGACAGCAGAAGTTGCTTTACAATTAATGCCATTTTTTAGCCTTTGTTTCAATTAAGTTCTTGCTGAATATACATCATAGTGTAAGGAAAATACCATAACTTTTGCAGTCAGGAAGACTCAAATTCAAGAACTAACTCTTCAATAGGTTTGTTTTATTAGACAATTATATCATTTCTTTAAGCCTCAGTTTCCTCAAGGGTAAAATGTGAACACTTAGGTTTTAAGATTTGTCTTCAAGGTTAAGTGATGACATGTGTTAAGCAAAAATCATACAGCAAGTGCTCATAATTTATCCTTCAAGTCTGTTCAAAACTCACTAGTTAGAAGGAGAGGATCTTTAATTATCTGTTTATTTAATATGTGAGTTTTCTTAGGTGGAAATATTAGTAGAAATATTTCTTTTTAATTTCAAAATATTAAAGGGGTAAAATATTTTAGGTTACATGGATCATTTTTGTAATGTTTGAGTCCCAGCTATAGCTATACCCATCACCTAAACAGTTTTCATATTACCCATTAGGTTGGTTAATTCGCCTCTTCTCCTCTCCCCACCCCCTGGTTAATTTCCACTGATTTTTTACTTCTCTCTGTGCACATGTGTGCTCTTTGGTTAGTTCCAATTTAATAGTGAGTACATATGGTGTTTGTTTTTCCATTCTTGAGATATTATACTTCACTTAGGAGAATAGTTTACATTTCCATCCAGATTGTTGCAAAAGGTATTATTTCATCTGTTTCTCATGGTTGAGTAATACTTCATGGTATAAATATATCACATTTTATTAATTCACTCATGATTTCATGGACACTTAGATTGATTCCACATCTTTGCAATTGTGAATTGTGCTGCAATAAACATTCAAGTGTAAGTGTCTTTTTGTTTAAAAGTCTTCTTTTCCTTTGGGTAGATACCCAGTAGTGGGATTGCTGGATCAAATGGTAGGTCTACTTTTAGTTCTTCGAGGAATCTCCATACTGTTTTCCATAGAGGTTGTACTAATTTGTAGTCCCACCAACAGTGTATAAGCATTCCTTTCTCTCTGCATCCACATAAGCATCTATTGTTCTTAGACTTTTTAATAAAAGCCATTATTATCACAGGTATAAGATGATGTCTCATTGTGGTTTTAATTTGCATTTCCCTGATGATTAGTGATGTTGAGTATTTTTTCATATGTTTATTGGACATTTATCCTTTTTCTTTTGAGAAGCTTTTGTTCATATCCTTTGTCCATTTTTTAATGTTTGTTTTTTTTTTCTTTCTGATTTGCTAGAGTTCTTTATAAATTCTGGTTATTAGCTCTTTATTGGATGTGTAGCTTGTGAATATTTTCTCCCATTTTGTAGGTTGTCTATTTTCTCTGTTGATTATTTCCTTAGCTGTGCAGAAACTAACTTTTTAGTTTAATCAAGTCCCATTTATTAATTTTTGTTGTTGCCATGGTTGAAATAGAAAGTATTTCTTCCCTCAACATATGGAGCCAAAGAAAGATCAGAGGTAGAGGAAAGCAGGGTGGTGGAAGTGCTGTTCTATTGAATGGTGGCTGCCTGTCCTGCCTGATCATAGCTATCTTTCTGACAGAGACCCAGATATCTAGGGCTGTAATAAATGGGGTTTATTATTTTGTCAAAGTGTTTTTCTAAGTCTCCTATGTTATGATTTTATGGATTATTGTATATGCAATATGTATAATACATTATAATATACACAAATATAATGGCTAGCATAGCACAAATATAATACTGTCATGCATCACTTAATGATGGGGATACTTTCTGAGAAATGCATTGTTAGATGACTTCATCTTTGTGCGAACATCATGGAGTGTACTTACATAAATTTAGATGGTATAGCCTACTACACACCTAAGCTATGAGGTATAACCTATTGCTCCTATGCCACAAACCTGTACTGTACTGAATACTGTAGTCAATTGTAATGCAATGGTAAGTATGTGTGTATGTAAACATATCTAAACATAGAAATGTACAGTAAAAATATGGTATTATAATGTTATGGGACCACCATCATATATATGATCCATCATTGAATGATAGGTTGTTATGGGTTGCATGACTGTATAGATATAGCAGGTATATTTATAATACCTGCTCATAAAGAGTAACAAATAACTACAGTTTGCTGAGTTACTAGTATCTGCAAACAGATTTAGAAGCCTTACTGATTTTAATACCCTCTTAAATCCTACAAAATTAGCCTGATTAAATATTATTCCACTCATTCTAAATTTTAAAAATTGACTTAATCTGTTGCAATTACTGCAATTAAATAAATCCTTAATTTTTATAGTTCAATTTGACCATCTATATGATAAATATAACAAGAGTTATAAGCCTGTGTGAGGATCAAGTGAAGTATTACCTTTAAAAATCATAGGAGAACCTTGGTTTGAAGCAATGACTCAATAGTGGTCTGTAACCATTATTAGTTACAGTAACTATTAGTTATTATTAGTCTATAATACACATACTAATAGTATTCATATTATAAATATATTCATTTTATTTTCAATATTTCTTGATTCATATTTCTGTAAGTATATTCAATATTGTTATCTCTCCTCTAGGGATATCTAAAATAATATTATTTGCTCTAGATACATTATCTCTATGTACTAGTTAAATGTAGTTATATATTTCAACCCAGACCTCAGGTTTAAACTTTCTGTATCTATGGTAATTGCTTTAAGACATTTTTGATTGTTTCCAGAGCAATTAATATATTTTTAATTTATCCTTATTATATAGATTATGATTTCACAAATTATATCCTAGAATAAATAAGAACTTCTAGATAGATGAAAACAATTATAAATTAAATACCTATAATTTTTACCAAGTTCTTACTGCATGATTTAGTCAAAGGGCTTATAGGCTTAGGTTGCTGGTAACCAAACCTACATGTATTTCCACATGTGCTCTGATACTGTCATTTGTAATTTTTGTACATATCATTTTGCCTCACCTTTCAGTGCCAGCCACTGTGCCATGATCCTGGGACTTTTAACACAGATATATTTGGATCCGCTGCTTACTCATAATGAGAATTTCAGAAATAAAAATCAATACTGGAAGAAAAGTATAGGCTGAAGTGGAAAAAATCCCTATTTCTGCCCTGCATAAATAGCTTTTCACTTTTTCTATCTCTGTATCAGCTGGCCATTGAAAAATCAAAAGTCCTTAAGGAGCAGAAGTATATTTTTATATTGATTCCTCACAGAATTATGTCTCCCATTCTAATACTGACTCATAAGGATGAAACGTCTTCCCCTTGGTATTCCTGTTTGCTTTTGCCATAGGGTTTTATTTTCTTCTGGCTCTTCCTATTTATCTGGCTTCTTTTCAAAAATCTAGATAACTTTTTAATTTAAGAAAAATATAAATATAAAATGAATTCTATGAATATATTAAAGAATCTGTTGCTTTCAAGTGAAAAAGACAATATCTAGTTTGTGAATACCTTATCTTTTTGGTTGCCAAGATTTCTTGGCAACCTTATTTGAGAAGTGAAACATGTCACTGACAGGTTTTTAGTGTTTTCGCACAGGTATAGCAGAAACATAACTGCATGTGAAGTCATCCTAAATCTCTGTTGCAGGTTAGTAAAGGTGACTGAGTTATAATGCTCAGGAACATTAATAGAAGATATTTCAATAGTAAGAATTTGGAGTGAAGGCTATTGGCAACTAAGAGTATCTAATCCTCTTTCCTCTTAATATCATTTTCTTAATAAAGTATGTAAACATTTTATAACATTACCAAGCATGGAATTATGGAACATCTGCTTTCCCAAAGAGATAACACTATCTTTACCAAATTGACTGAGATTATTAGACATATTTCATCGTCATTGTGTTATCAAATGGTAGTCAATGGTCAATACAGGCTATTTTATTAGTTTTGTATTCTACATGATTTATCTTTCTCTTGACTTTTGAACAATTATTTTATTTAGTTTTGAGTCCATCTTTTCAAAGTAGTTTGTTTTGCTAGTATGGTTTTCTTTTTGCCTCTCCTCATTTATGTTCTTATCTTTTCTTATATATAGTCTAATAATTACTTCTTTTGTTTTATTTGAAATTTATTTTTAAAATATCATGTTTTTCTTCTTTCTTTAATATTACAAATTTCTTAAAGAAAATATTAATATTTATATCTGATAGAAGCTCCCTTTTTAGAAGGTACTACAAATTTAATATGTTACTAACATTGGAAAACATAAAATATTTATTTTGACAAGAAAGTGCTAGCAATTTCCCCACCCCACTCAATATAATCTAATCAAAACCAAATGTTGTCTTATACCTACTGCTTTCTTCACTGTATCATTTTCATTTCCACTTTATTTCATTTTTTGGCAGAAACAGAGAATTTTAATTTTTCAAGAATCTACATAAGTATATACATTAATACTTCTAAATGTGTACAGTGTGCATATATATTTCTATCACATACATTTTAAGCAGGAGAGAAGTGGGGGCCATAGATAGAAAATGCCTGGTAAACATAATTTCACTCTCACACACACAATAGCTGCTAAACTAGATGAAATAAATTTGATGGACAAAATAAGAGAAAGCAGATTCTAGACATTGTATTCACATGGAATCCCACCAAAAAATTATCTAAGATAACAATGCACCACTTGTGTTACAACTCTAAGGTTGTTATCGTTCTTCCTTAGTTCCAGGTATTCTCATTTGTTCAAAATTTCTCTCGAGTCATCTAATATTCTTCTTTTCTTTGTATAACATATAGATCATCTAAATATGACAATGTAAAATTTCCAAGTCTGATTTAAGTAATACATATTATTATTTCATAAAATTATAGAGCATTGTCATATTGGAAGGAAACAAAGATGTGAGGAATGTTATATGCATATTAATAATTATATGATTATTTGGAGTTTGAAATATGTATATAATTATCTATATATTTTAATAATAAACTTGAATTTTATTTTTTCTCCCCCAAATCAAATATTTTTCTGAAAAAAAAAATTTGTGTTATTTTCACTACTTGGTAGCTCACAATATTATCAGCTTGGAAGTAAATAACAAAAGCAAGCCACTTGCAGTCTATAATTAATTTGAAGTCTAACAAAATAATACAGGTTGAATGAACATAGAAATAAAAAAAAAAACATTGCATGGTGAGGATACAAAGAAAAGGGAACTCTTTAACACTGTTGGTGTAAATGTAAATTAGTACAACCTCTATGAAGAACAGGTAGAGATTTCTCAAAGTACTAAAAATAGAACTACGATTCTATTCAGCAATTGCATTACTAAGTATCTACTCAAAGGAAAAGAAATGGATATATCAAAAAAGATATCTGCACTCATACATTTATTGCAGCACTATTCACAATAGCAAAGAAATGGAATCAATCTTAGTTTCCATTAACAGAAGATTGGATAAATAAAATGTGTTATATATACACAGTGGAATACTATTCAGCCATAAAAAATGGAATTATGTCTTTTTAGCAACATTCATGGAACTGGAGGCCATTATCTTAAGTGAAATAAGTCAGACACAGAAAGATAAATATTGTATGTTCTCACTTATAAGTGGGAGCTATTATAAAAATGTGTACACATAGATGTAGACAGTGAAATGATAGACAATGAGACTCAGAAGGGCGGAGGGTGGTGAAAGGGGTGGACAATGAGAAATGACTTAATGAGTACAATATGTGTTATTTGGATAATACATACCCTAAAAGCTCTGACTTGACTACTACACAATCTATGCATGTAACTAATTGTATTTGTACCACATACATTTATACAAATAAAAAAAGAAACAAAAGAAATCAAAAGGCAATAATTCAAATATTGTTGTTAAAGGTAGTAAGATAAATTTCAAAAATTGCTGAAGTTTCCAAAGTAATTTCCATCCTTATAGGTTGTTTTTCTATGATATTGCAATTTTTTTTATTCAAATAGTTATACTATTACATAGAATAATATTAATCACTCTTTTACAATATTTTTAAAGATATCAATTTTCTTTAAACATTTTAATGACTCATATGTTTTAAAATTAATCTTTATGACTGGAATGTTTTAGATTCATTACTAAAAGTATAAAGGAAGTATTATTCATATATTTGCTTTCTAAATTGTTTATCTCTAATATTATCAATGACTTCAAACTGCATAATTTCAAAATGTTTATTCATTATCTGTTATTTCATACATTTTTGAAGTTTTGAGTTAACAGGTGTACCACAATAACATTGTAGCTATTTAAAACCTAATTTTCTTTTTTTTTTTAATCTTTGAGATTCCTGTTTTTTGCCTATTCTCTAGTTCACTTTGACTATTTTTAATAATATTATATATTGACATTAAGAATGACTTTTGTTTAACATGTAATGATATTTCATATAAAATTGCCTAAAAATTTTGTATATCATGCAAGTTTTTCACCTATTTATATCCATTTATGATAAAATATGCCGATGTCTTTGTCCCAGTACCATTTCTTATCACACTTTCATATTCTCTTTGAAAAATACTTTTTCTAAAATATTGTGTTGCAATGATAATTTTCCTAGTTCTTAATTCTTTTTTCATAATTTTCAGGTGTTACCTTAGATATTTGTTGAAAATTGATCATTTTAACATAGTCTAAGTTAATTTCTATATCAGTATGCTATGACATTTCATTAGTCCAAACCAAAATTAGAGTTCCAATCTTATTCTCTGGCAATATGTTTCCTCTCAACTATACTGAAATATAATTTGATATGTGAACACTTAAAATGCATGTAAATATTTCATATGTGTATAGGTGATCAAAAACTAAAGATTAATAAGAAAGACCACGTGCTTGAATATTCAGTATCATTTCAAGAAGAGTTATTACATGATAAAAATTGAACATTGTGCGTTAACAAGCCATTTTTACAATGTGCACCCATAACTCTTCTCACTTTTCTTTTTATCTTTGCTTTTACAGAAGCAATTTATTTCTGTTCATTCATATTCCTATTTATCCAATGTCAATAGTTATTTTTGATGCCTTCCTTTTTTCCTCAGATCCAATTGGTTGCCAAGCTCTGTGCAGTCTTCATTTATATACCTTCTGTGTATATCCTTTCATTTATCATTTGTACTTTTCACACCCTGGGCTAGGCACTCATGGATCCCTGGAATGTCAACAAAGCCTTATAATGCATTTAGCTAGGACTGCTCTTTTTTGCTTCTCCAGTCTGTCCTGTGCAATAGCAACAGATTGATCTTCCAGAAACACTGCTTTGATCATAGCACTTCCCAGCTTCTTCCACAGCATCCTCACTGACTATGAGATAAAGTCCAAACCATCCAGCTAGCATCAAAGATCTTCTTCCAGCCTTTTTACTAATTCCTATATTCAGCTAGAGCAAACCTGGTGCATTTTCACTGTTCCAAATGCAATTGTTGGCTTTCTGCCTCATCATGTTTATTCTCACCATCTTCCTTTCATTGAATGCCATCTATCCCTAACATCATCTACCCAAATTTTGTTATACCCACCCTAGATGCTAGCTCCTTTTTGAATTCTTCCTGATGTACACAAGTCATGTATCATTGCTGTTTCAGTCAATTCAGAAAAAATATTTTAATCTTGCCTCATGGTATGTGAAAATTATACATTTGTATCTATTCTACACATTTTTAGGGCATAAGAACTATTTCATGAATATGTATAAACATACCTCAGTATCTACTCCAATGCTGTTCATATGATCTCTCAAACATTTTTAAATAAGTGACAAGAAAAACTTCAGAGAAATTATTATGGCCAAGAAATAAAGAGAAAATTAAAAGATATTTACTAAAGTTATAGGAAATTATTTCATAACTATAAATTAATATATATAACTGTAAATAAAATATTGTTGCTAACAAAATGATAATAAATGATAAAATCTCTAATGTGTAAAGAATAGTTAGCTATAACACTTATTTTCAATGAAAATTGTGGGATTTCCTGTATAAATATATATCCATTTCTGGGTCATATTGCACTTTATCACATACTATCTCACTTTGTCCTACATAAATATGTGTAGAATGCATTCCTATTCTTATTATCCTGATTAAAAAAACAGTTTGTGGAAGTAAAATAATTAGCCAGAGTTTTAAAGCTAATAAGGAGCAGAGTAAGTATTTTGGAAACAAACAAAAAAAAATTATCTTTGATTACAGGGCTCCTGTTGTTTCTCTTGCACCATGATGACTTTTTGTTTCACCCATGAAGTTTCTGGTGGTCAATGATGTTCTTTTATGTTCAACCAACTATTAGAAAGAGAGGTATTGGTACTAGAGCTCAGAATTTCTTGTTTAGGTCTTTTTTCCATTACGTATGTCATCCATTCTCAAAATATTTATATTTGTGATGTGAATGAGACAGGAATAAGTGGGAATGAAAGGACCAACATGAAATACTCTGCACAGATTTTTTAAAAATATAGAGCTTCTCCAAGAATAAAATTATTACCATATTATCTTGCAAAATCACTCATCCCAACCAGAAGACCTGGCCAATATTTTTACTTCATTTTTTCTCATCTAATATGCTTGTACTGATTTTGTTTTCTTTATAAAGAATGGAGATAGCTGATAGATTTAGTGTCACTAATAGACCTGGAAGCCTAGGAAAAAAAATTACCACTTGGATGTTTCATGAAGAAACAATTGTTTTTCTAAGAACAGATACTGTATACTGAAACTCACTGCAGATTCAATAAGTCATTTATGTACCTAAGTCACTTTTATATAGCAGCATAAATCTACCCCAACAAGACTTGGTAAGACCTTTTCAATGTCCATCCCTTCCTCAAATTTGGCTCTAAAATTAATAATGGTACATACATATTCCATAAAAATTAGAAAATTATACTTGAGAGTAAAAATATAGAAGGGGGAGAATTTTAAAGCTATCAGTGAGATGAGTAATTCAGAAAAGAACAGTACTATTTATTGACTGAGTGCCCAAAATGCTGATTTTCATGGTGTCTTGATTTTTATATATGTGTTACACACATCATACACATATATGTATGTATGTTTTTAATAGTTTTTTTAAGTTTTTATCATTTTAGATTTACAGAAGAGCAGTAAAAATAGTATAGAGTTCTCATATATCTTACATCCACTTTCCCCTTATGCTACAATCTCACATACCCATAGAAGGTTTGTCAACATTAAGAAATTAACCTTGATACCATACTATTAACTGAAGTAGAGAGTTTAAAAAGTAGAGATTTTATTAATCTTTTTCACTCATGTCCTTTTATTATTAAAGGATCCAAGCCAGGATTCCATTTTGCATTTAGTTGTCATATCTCTGTTGTGTCCTCTATTCTGTGACAGTGTATTAAAATAGGAAGTACCTGATGGAATATATTTCTCGTGTTTTCTTTTTTTTTTTTTTTTTTTTTTTTTCTTTTTTTGAGACAGAGTCTCACTCTGTTGCCCGAGTGCCGTGACATCAGCCTAGCTCACAGCAACCTCAAACTCCTGGGCTCAAGCGATCCTCCTGCCTCAGCCTTCCGAGTAGCTGGGACCACAGGCATGCGCCACCATGACTGGCTAATTTTTTCTATATAGATTTTTAGTTATCCAGCTAATTTCTTTATATTTTAGTAGAGAAGGAGTCTCGCTCTTGCTCAGGCTGGTCTTGAACTCCTGACCTTGAGCGATCCTCCCGCCTCAGCCTTCCAGAGTGCTAGGATTACAGGCATGAGCCACCGCGCCCGGCCTTAACTTTGATAACTATGCCAGGCTGGTGTCTGCTGGGATTCTCTGCTGTAAACTTACTATGTTTTCCTTGTTATTACTAAATATTTGTTGGAGATATTTTGAGACTATGCAAATGTCCTGTTTCTGCTTAAACTTTTCCCCAGTCATTTTACTATTCATTGGCAGATGTTGCTTGTGGCAGTCATTACTGTGGTGTTCTAATGGCGACATTTTATTTTATTATTTTTTGAGAGAAGGTCTCTGTCACCCTGGCCAGAGTGCAATGGCATCATCCTAGCTCACTGCAAATTCAAACTCCTGAGCTAAAGCGACCTCCTGCCTCAGCCTCCTGTAGCGCATGCCATGATGCTTGGCTAATTTTTCTGTTTTTAGCAGAGACAGGGTTTCACACTTGCTCAAGCTGGTCTTGAACTTCTTGCTCAAGCAATCCTCCCACCTAAGCCTCCTAGAGTCCTGAAATTATAGGCGTGAGCCAATGTGGCCGATCCTAATGGGGATTTTCTATCTTTCATTCTTCTACATTTATTGATTGGAATTCCTCTGTAAAGAAGAGTTGTTGCTTCTGGATTGATATTTTTAATTACAATAAGAATATTCAGGATAAGTACAAACTTAGAACTTAAAGATGTTAAGCCATGTTAAAATTATTCCAAATACCAATGTCAAAGAAAAGAAAACTAAGCTGGTAAACTTTCTCAAAAAATATAATGAATTTAAAAATGAAAATAGTATTATGATTTGTAGGATTGGTTCAACTTTTGAATTAATATTGACTTTAGCCTGAATTCAAAATTTTCTTGAAATTTCACATCTGGACTTTTAAAAGTGTCTATATTTATACTACTTTGGGGATCATTTTGTCAAAATTTTGAATAAAGTTACCTAGGCCTGGCATGATTAAAAAAAAAAAAATAGAGCTCACAACCATTAGTGGGCAAATGTGTACTGGGTATCTGCAAAAGTTGCAGAGTTAACATTTCTGTAAATAATATCCCGTATAGCAAGGTCTGAACATTTTAAAGCCACATCTCATCTAACCTTAACTCTAAAAGTAAATGGTGTAATAGCATTGTCTCCAAACAGGAACAACTGAAATATTTATATTTTGATTCAAAATGAAATAAGATTTACTACTGCTGATTGCTGGCTGTCATTCAAGTCCATGTTTACAGTTCTTCAAAATATTCACTACACTAACAAAAAAAAAATACTTTTTTGTTTGCTTGTTCTTAACCTTTCAGTTTTCTACACCTTAGAAAAAGCACTATCATGGATTAATAGTGGAGTATAGAAAAAGAGTTTGCATTAGAATTTGTGGCAAAAGTTATTGTAGAGGTAATCTAGTTTCTCATTGCAGCTCTGTTTATATTACTAGTTAGGAATTTAGGTTAGCCATATGTTACTTCCTTTCTTCTTTAATCTATCATTAAAGTCTATTTCCATCTTTTTATCTCACTTATAAATCCCATTCTGTCATATTAACATAACATCTTCAATCACTATGTTCTCTTTGAATAAAAACAGAATCTCAAATGATTTTCTTCTCTTGTCTTTTTTATTTCAGAATATTACGGGGGTACAAATGTTTAGGTTACATATACTGGCTTTGCCCCGCTGGAGTCAAAGCTACAAGCATGCCCACCCCCGAAAAGTGCGCACCGCACCCATCAGGTGTGAATATATCCATCCCCTCTTCCCCACTGCCACCTGCCCGACACCCAATGTATG
>CM052436.1:80728818-80760539 GCA_028533085.1 Varecia variegata | reverse complement strand
AAATTAAAAATATAACAACTAAAAACTAAAAGGGGAAGAAGGGAGAATATGGAAAGTGGAAGAAATGCAAATTATTTTTGCATAGTTAATAAGAAAAGCATATTATAAAAATCCAATATTAGAAGTTTAAGTAAGTATAAAATACAGTACAAGAATTATAAAAGATGTTACTATAAAGCTAAAGTAGAGCAAAAATTAAAATATTAGATAAAAATATCATGAAAATATAAAAAGTAGTAGATAACTTTGAGAAAGAAACATAGTAAATATTTCATAAATCAGTAAATGAAAATGGTCTTAACTCATTAAGAATTTTTATAGTTTTTCAAAGTTTTTATCTGAAAAATTTTCAGATACACAGACAATTGCAAAAATAATAAAAGGAACAGTCTTATGCACTTCACCTATATTTACAAATTATGGCCAATAGGAAACAAAGCTAACTTCAGTATGCTATAAACATCTCCTCCTTTCTTAAGCACTTACTAGCAGAACAATTTTGTGTATGTGCCTTTCATACTTCCCTATACCAGTCTAGAATATGTCATTTCTCTAAGAGACCTGATTCCTCCTGGTGGAGAACAATATTTAGAAATCAAGATCTAGATGTTAGTTTTTTTCCCCTCCATTCTTAGGATATAGATTATATAGCAACATACAAATTATATCATATTATGTTATTTTGAGTTAATTATGATACTTCTTATTCCAATCCAAAATTATAAAGCTCTTTTCCTTTTCTCATTTTATAGTTCTATCCTGTTTCTCTCACCTGCAAACATCTAATTCTTCAAGACATCAGTATATTGCTCATTTGCTCAATCCTACAATTGGCAGAAAATAGTTTCAGAATTGCAACACTGCTACTGACAAAAACATTACTGAGTGACATGCAAAATGTCTTTTCAGTTCTTTTGTTTTTCCCTCTAATATATATACCATTAAGAACATAGTTAAAATAGTATGACAAAAATTTATTTAACTTCCTTAGTGAATTCTTTTTTTAAAATCCTGTGCTTATGTTAAAATTTTATATAAAATCATATTCAACTATTTTTGTTTGTGTTCAGTATAAGGTTTTTCTTTCTTTTCCTCCCATCCTTATTGATTGATTTATTTTACTATGTAAACCATAACATGATTTTAAAATTCACAACTATACTAACAGGTTTACAGTATTTAGAGTAGTATCTTTCATCTTTGCTTTCCTGACTTAGGCCCAACCATACAATGTAACTGAATATATTCATTGACTTCTGATTATTCATATCTTGTGAGCATAAGCAAATACATGCAGTTTTTACCCTATACTCTTTTATTTATGTATGTATTTATTTCATACAAATAAGGTCTTAATGTAGGCAATATTTTTAAGCAGCTTTTTCACTTAACAATGCAGAATCCAGCCTCACCACCTCAACCAGCCATGTCTCAGCACTAAGCCTCTGCAACGGGGGTGGGTGCTGTGCTCTGGGCTCTGCAATCCTGAGGACACAGACTCGCAGGCACTTTCAGCCCTGGGAAGTGGCAGCATCAGTGGGGACCAGGCACACCTACCTCAGCTCCTGTCTTGAGTTTTTCCCATCACCTTGTGGAGATCTTGTCACAGCTGCAGGAACATCCCTTTCTTCTTCTCCTCAAAGCTTACAGGACTAACAGTTGAATATAACAACTGAAAGCCAGACTACAGGCAGTATTGAGAGTCATAGACTAAGAAACATCAGGTTAAAAAAAGCAAAAACTTGTAATTTGGATCTTCTTCTGTCTTGGAAGCAAGTAAAATGGAAAATCAATAAGGGCTAAATTTATTCTGGCATTCATTGAATGCTATTAAACAGTATGCATATCTGCTTGAGAGAATTCCTAGTTGAATGACAAAGATCCTAACAAAAACTACAAATTAGAGAAGTTTCCAAAGTATTCTCGTTACAGCAGAGTGATGTCAGCAAGACAGTAGAATAGGAGGTCCCTGTCTTTGGTCTACCTCACAAAGAGTTTACTAGCAACTATCCACAGACAAAAAAGGCCTATGTGAAAATCCCAGTAAATGAGGGTGAGGCAGAAGCAACCTCTTAGATCACAAAAACTAAGAAAAGCCACATAAGAAGTGTCAGGGGAGCAGTTTCACTTTGTTCACATTGTCCCTTCCTCAGGCCAGCACAACACCACACTGAGAAGGTTCCCTTCAGCCCAAAGTGTTTCCAGTAGGAAAAAGAGAGCCCAAGGAAGATATCCAGCTTCTCCAGCATTCTGAGGCACTTCCTGGGAGGCCTACTTCTGTTTTGCCTTACAGGGAAGACTTAGAAATCAGCAGGGCTAGACTACTTCAGTTCAGCTAGAAACAAAGTAGAGAGACAGGGCTTATATTAACCAGCACTGGGTCTTGGTGGTGGCATCATGTTCTTGCTGGAAGCAATACCTGAATATAGAGACCAATCAGGGGCTTCATCCACACACACAGCTAAGTTGGTGGCACTGTCAGATCAGGAATCACACTAAAAGAATTAAACACCACGATCAAGTGGGATTTATCATTGAAATGCAGGAACAATCCAGTATATCCAATATATATTATATTGGATATATATAAATTGGATATATATATATATATACACATATAATATATATATCCAATAAATGTTATACACCACAATAACAAATAAAGAATCAAAATCATTTGATCATTTTAATAGATGCAGAAAAAGCATTTGACAACATTCAACAACCTTTCATGATATAATAAAAGCCCTGAAAAATTTGATATAGAAAGAATGTACCTCAACATAATGTAGGTTATATAGGACAAGCCCAAAGTTATTAATAGTATCGTACTCAATGATGAAAAACTGAAAGCTTTTCCTCTAATATCAGTCACAAAACAAATATTACCACTCTCTTCACTTCCATTCAACATAGTACTGGAAATTTTAGCCAGAGTAATTAGGCAAGAAAAAGATACAAAGGCATCCAAATAAGAAAGAAAATCTAAAATTGTCTCTGTGTATAGATGACATGATCTAATACGTAGAAATTGCTAGACACCACCCAAAGAACTGTTAGAACTAATAAATGAATTCAATAAAGCTTCAGGATACAAATTCAACATACAAAACTTAGTTAAACTAACACATAATTGTCTAAAAAAGAAATTAAGAAAACAATCCAATTTGAAATAACATAAAAATATGTAGGAATAAATTTAAAGAAGTGAAAGATCTGTACACTGAAGACCATAAGATATTAATAAAAGCAATTGAAGGAGACACAAATAAATGAAAAGAAATTCCATGTTCATAGATCAGAGGAATAAACATTGCCAAGAAATCCCTACTACTCAAAGTGATCTGCAAATTTAATGGAATCACTATCAATATTCCAATAGTATTTTTCAAAGAAATAGAAAAAAATCCTAAAATTCTTATGGAACCACAAAAGATCCCAAATAGCCAAAATAATCTTGATCAAGAAGAACAAAGCTGGAGGCATCATACTTCCTGATTTCAAACTGTATTACAAAAGCTATAATAATTGACACATTATGTTATTGGCACAAAAACAAATTAATGAATGGAATAGTATTGAGAGCCCAAAAATGAACCCACACGTGTATAGTCAACTAATATTTGACAAGAGTGCCAAGAATACACAATAGGAAAAGTATGGGCTCTTCAACAAATGGTGTTGGAAAAACTGGATAATCATATACAAGAGAATAAAATTAGACCCCTATCTCACATCACTTACAAAATTTAACCCAAAATGGATTAAAGATTTAAATATAAGATCTGCAGCCATAAAACTCCTTGAAGAAAACATATAGAAAAAGCTCCTTGGAATTACTCTTGGCAATGATCTCTTTGAGATGACACAAAAAGGAAAAGCAAAAAAAGCCAAAATCAATTAAGTGGGACCACATTGAACTCTTAAAAAAGGCTTCTGCAGAGCACAGGAAGCAGTCAACACAATAAACAAAACAAAACAAAACAAAACAAAAAAACTATGTAATGAGAGAAAATAACTGCAAATGATATACCTGACAAGGATTAACATCCAAAATATATAAGTAACTCATACAAATCCATCACACACACAAACACACAAACCCTACATAAAAACTTGATTTAAAAATGGGCAAAGGACCTAAATAGATATTTTCTAAAGAGAACATACAAATGTCCAACAGATATTTATAAAAATGTTCAACATTATTAGTCATCAGGGAAATGTATATTAAAACTGCAATGAACTATCACCTCATATCTGTTAGATTGTCTATTACCAAATAGATAAGAGATAACAAAGATTGGTGAGAATGCAGAGAAAAGAGAACCATGTCCTCTGTTGGAGGGAATTTAAATTGGTATAGTCATTATGAAAAGAGTGTGGATGATCATCAAAAAATAAAACTAGAACTACTGTATAAGGCGGCAATCCCACATTTGGTTACATATCTGAAGAAAGTGAAGTAATGATCTCAAAGAGATATGTACTCCCATGTTCATTGTAGTATCATTCACAACAGCCTTGATGTGAAAATAAACTAAGTATCCATCAACAGATAAATGGATTAAGAAATGTTGATATATACATATGTAATAAAATATTATTTGGCCATAAAAAGGAATTCTTGCCATTTACAACAGTATGGATAAGTCTTGAGAGCAGTATGCTAAATGGAATAAGTCAGAAAAAGACAAATACTGTAATCTCACGTGTGCAATCTAAAGAAGTCAAACTTACAGAAACTGAATGTAGAATGCTGGTTGCTAGGGGCTAGAGGGTGGGGAAGATGGGAAGAAGTTGGTCAAAGTGTACAAACTTTCAGTTATAAGATGAATAAGTTCTGGGGCTCTAATGTATGGTCACTAATGTACAGTATTGTTTGCTTGAAACAATACTGTATTGTATACTTGAAATTTGTTGAGAAAGTGGATAGTAAATGCTCTCATCATAAAAAAGTGATAACTAGGTGAGGTGATAAATTCATTAACTAACCTGATGTGGTAATCATTTCCTAATGTATACGTATATCAAGTCATGGCATTGTATGCCTTAATTTATACAGTTTTATTTGTCAATTATAGCTAAGTAAAGCTAGAAAAAAATTTAAAAACTGTGCAAGCAATATAACTATATTTTACAATACTGTATCGCATACTAGAATAGATGTTCAGGATAAGTGGATATTTCCCTACCATCATTCATTCATTCATTCATTCAAAGGTTATCAAGGATAACACTGAATTCTGTTATTAAAGATATGAAAAGCCAGAATCTCTTCTACATGGTCTTGTTCTAAGATAGACATAGATATAATTGTAATATATTTAAAAATTAATAATCATAAAGCCAGTGTATATCAAGTAAGTGAAAACACAAAAGTAACATGTAAGTCTGTCAAGGAAATTTTGGGAATTCTTTGTAGGGGAAAAAATGTATCTGATCTAATAATTGGAGAATAAATATACACTTTCAAGGTTAACAGATGAGGAATGTCTGATAATAGAGTAAGTCACATTTAAAAACTCAGTATTTTGGAATTATGAGTCTGTAAAATTCAAAGTGCATAAAAATCCTGTATCTAATTTTCATAGTATTCTATGCTGATGCTTTCTAAAATTGAAGAAGAACCTCTGGTGATAAAGGTCAAGAATCTGTATTTCACATTACAATCTCAAGGAAACTTATGGAAAGCCAGGTTTAGAACCAGAAATCTAAATAACTGTAATAGCTATTATTAGTATAAAGCAGATTAATGAATTTTGAACAGTGACTGCCTCTGAATGATCTTAACAATCTTGACCAACGCTAAAATGAAGGAAGAGGATGAGAATTCTCTGATTCTTCTAGTTAATTTGAATAGCAATTGTCTTTGAAGTTCCATTTAAGGCTAATGTCCCAGTAGCCCTATCCTTTGAATTTCTTACCACCTGTTCGCAGCTGCTGTGAACAATTTACTGTTTATAATGTACACACATTCTTACACTTAGACACATACAAAGAATTGGTTTAATAGGAACTCATGTGGAGAATTGGAATAGACACCCAGAATTCAGGGTTAATCATGATGCTTGGAGTAAAGTCTTAGGAGGAAATTGCTGATTTACAAAGATTAGATGCTAGATCCACATAATAGTTGCTTAAAATCCATGTGATTAAACTCCAGGTGGCTCTGGACTTCAATGTACATTGTTATAGTTCCTTTAGGTCCACACAGATGAAGTAAAGTAATTGTCAGGAGTTGTGCTGAAAACTAAGGGTAAACCAGTTGATTTTGTATTTTTGTGTTTGCTGAGGGGCAGCTGCTAAATTGGAAACATTAAATTGATATATAGTGTAACATCAGGACCAGGGTCTCATTTTAGGACAAATTTAAATCTTCTCAACATTTCTCTGGTAATTGCTCTGACTTTTGAGCTCCATTTTACTTAATGACACTCAGTGAACTGAATTGCTTCAGTGAAATGAGAAAGCAGCAAGGAAATGCAGTGGAAGGTTTGATTACATCCCTTGTTGTAGCCTAGTTTCTGAATAATCTTATACCTTGATTATATAATCTTCTTTTCAGGTTTATCCTCTTTCAAAATGGAAAACTATTCAGGGATGATACCTTTCCCTACCATGTATTTGCAGTACTTATAGCTAGGATGTTAATAAACAAACTATATTATTTGAATTTTAAATTCCTCTGTTGCTGACCCTAGATTTATTACTTTTAAATCTTGCAAGCTGACAAATTTTATACATTGATGGATATTATTTTCTTAATGATCATAATTTCTATATCGTTTCTGATCATTTGGTTAACGTATTAAGTGTTAATGTCATTTCTGCTCTAATCTGTCCATTCAGATTAAAATTTATATTTCAAAAAAAAATTTTACAGGAAGACGTTAAAAGTAGGTTATCAGAAATTTAAGGTTAAGTAAATACTTCATTCTCATGCTTGTATTTAAAGCTCCAATACTAGCTGAAATTTTTATATTTAAGCAGATGATAAAAAGCAAGCCAACAACTGCGCCAATGAGTTGCTAAGCCACCAGAAAAAAGCAAACTGTTCTAAGCATAAGATCCAGTCAAGCTGTGAGCTGTGGAATCCATAAGCTGTGTATAAAATGAAGTCACTGAATTATGATCTCATTCTGAACAAAATCATTTGGATACACATATACATCAAGATGACTTGTTCAAAGTCCAAGAGTTGGTGGTGAAAATTGCATAGTGCAATACAGTGAGATGCATATCCATAAAGATAAAATGAAATCTCTTCATTAGACAAATGTATTTCCATGTATAATCAGTTAAGTTCCAGTTCTTTTTTTCATTTCTACATATTCAGACTGTTATCTTTTTAATTATAACAATTAGAATCTATAAAATCTCAAAACATTTTATAACTAGGCTAATTTCAGAAACCATGTAGAACTACAGGTTCATAATATATTGCTATGAAAGTATCTGAGAAAATAATCCGTTTTTGGTTGGCAATGTTAATTGAGTTACTATGAGCAGAATAAGGTGGTTTTTTAGTTTTGGTAAAGAATAAATAAATTTGTCTCTCAATTAAGTTGCATAATTTAAGCATACGTTGTAAAGTGAAACACAAACCAATTCAGAAAACAGATTATCTGTCAGAACACAAATGACAGATGACACTATCTTGTGAGGTAGAGGGAGGAAAAAGAGAAAATTCCAAGAGCTTTGAAAAAATTAAATTATCTTACACATTATATGGTCACTGATACTCTAGGAAATAAAAAGGGCCTGGATTGCAGAAATAGGAAACTATTCTGGAAGGACTCACTGGAAATAAAACTGTCATTCTTAGTGCAAAAATCAGAAAACCCACCAAATGGTAACATACCTCTCAAATACCGGCTCTAGACAAAAAGAAACTCTGAATGATGATACATTAAAGAAGACTAACAAGTACTTGTAAATTTTAATTTGATAACATAATTTTCCATAAAAATACAGATGAAACTTACTGATTTAGGGCATGAACCTAAAAGGAGTAAAATATTTGTGAAAAGGTAAAACATAATTATTTGCAAGTACATATACCTTTCATTTCAATTTTCTAATTGTTACAGGAAAGAAACCTATGATAAAAAGATAAAGATACTTTATAGCCTATACACTCTGAAAAAGAGCGGACATGTCTTATTGTATTTTTTACACCCAAGATGTAGCATAGATTCTTACTTGTAATAAGCTTCCAAAAATGTTAGAAATAGACTTTATATGATTTTCAAGCATGAAGAAAATAATGTCTTAGAGGATAAGAGAGATTATGTAGATGACTGTGTAAGACCAGATATTTTGAAAACTTAGAAAAAAATTCAATAGAAGATACACGTCCCCTAAAACTCAAGGTACCTGAAAATTCTTGCCTTTTGCAACTTTTTTGTTTCTCTATCTAGAACCTTTGGCAGAGATGAGTTTCCTTTTCCCCTGGGCTGTGACTAAAGATGTTTTCTTAAACCACTCTTTTTTTTTGCTGAGAAAGTAGCCCTACAAAGACATCTGATTGAGATAGATTCTTACTTCTACCTCTCTTCTTCAGATAGGATAAGGTCAGGCCTCTTATATTTGTATGAGAGAGAATCTCAGTATCTCTCTGGTATGATCTGTACTTGGTTGAATTCACCTGGTAATTGATGGCGTTCAAATGAGTCAAGAGAATATAAATGTAAACTTTGAAAACACTTTTTATTTGGCAAAAATATCTCGTCAAATACATATATGTGACACTGTGTCTGAGTATGTATGATATACATGTAAGATATTATTACCTTTCACTTTTTATTATCACAAAGTGATAACATTAATTTATCAAATATGTTCAAGTTTTCCAAATCAAGCAGTTTTTTAGATGTAAGAAACATCTGTATATGTGTTTGATACACAGTTTTTCAATGTCATATTTGCAAGCATGATCAAAGATTTTAAAGTTTTGAAAGTAAGAGTTGACTTCAGGTTGTTTTGGATCAAAGATTTGATTTGCATTTAACTGTAAGCTATTTCTCCATCCGTTATACAAACACATTAGACTTTCAAATGAAACTGTGGGGAAAAAAGGAACAAAATCCTTAATATCTCTCTAGTTAAGGATAAATACTAGAAATAGAAATAGAAATATCCATTTCCCATTGGTATTACAAGTAAAAACATCCATGATAAGATATATTACTGTGGTTGATTGAGCCTAAGTAAGAAGTGCAGCACCTTTATACAATGAAAATAAAATTTAGCTATAGGTTTCCTAGCTCCAGAAATGCTACCTTTAAGTGATAATCTTTACATTTAAAAATTACTTCACATCTTCTCATGAAAACAATAATTAGTAACCTTCATTAACCTAGCAGTTTGTGGAATTATTTTAAAATTCATGGGTTTCCTTGAACAACAGTTTTGCATAAAAAAGCTGAAACTACAGCAGCAGAGAATCAGAAAATATTTGGAGAAAAATTCTGAATGCGATAAGCAATTTGTCAGTCAGAAATGGTCCTTGAAAAGGTAAAAATGATTTGACCTCACCTGTCATTCCTGTTTTGTGTCTTTTTTACTGTCTTCCCAGTTGGTCAGCACTTTCAGACTGCCTTTACCCTTTAAGTCATTCTGTTAAATGTACTTCATGTCCCAGCCATGCTTTTTTCTTGTTATTACCCATCACAATTTATCCATCCTGTATCACATCCCTTCAGGCTTTAGCCTGGTGCTTACTCTATAAAACTAATCAAATTACAGAGTTATGCTTAACAACCATGGTGCCCAAATTTTTTAAATGATAAACTTCAAGTTTTATAAACTGAATGATAGAAGTTAGATTGAGGTTTCTACAAAAGAAGTGATAGCCTGAAAATTTTTAGGGAAGAAGATGCTTTCATATTCTGCACATTACGTAGATCATTAATAATAGTCCACCCACTCTAACTAAGTAAACATCATCTTTACAGAAAACCTCTTACTTTTTCTTGAGTTATCAATTCACAATTCTAATTTATCATGTCAGAATTATTTACCTACATTTAACAGAAAACCTGAACTCAAATATATTTAATAGTAATTAATATTTTTCCACATTAAAAATGATCACACATTGAAGAGTTGACAAGTAGTTTGCTGCACACTGATTTTTAAACAAATCAGTGGCAAGGGGAATGAGATTGAAATAAGTGCCTGTCCAGTCATTATTCATTTTTTACAATTGCATTTGAGATCCACCTCATCTGAGGTCTATGACAGATACCTGCACAAAATTGGAATTATCATATAAATTTCTGCCAATGTATCTCTTATCAATCCTATAAAACATACTTATGTATACTGATATTAATTCATTTTTCCTACCTTTTTAATGTATTGCTTAGACTATTTTCTAAAATTATATAAAATTAATACAAATTTTGCAGAAAACATTTTTGCATTCTATCAGCTAATGAATTCAATGTTTTTTAACCAATATACTTTATAATTCTTAATGATACATTTGTTCAACTTTTATCATTTTTCTCTGCTAATTTCTAATGAAATATGTAATTATATTAGAAGACTTATTCTCATTTTTAAATTATCTGCATTTTTAATCTTACTTTATATATCAATATTTTAGCAAATTTCATACAAAATGATATACTTAATTTATTAATATTTTATATAACCATGTATTTAGAACATTAAGCAAAGACAGTGAGCTAACCATTCTGTTCAAATTTTGCACAGCTTAAGTTAGCAGAGCTCATTTAAGACAGAGGTATTTAATTTAGTCTAAAATAATTTTTGAAGTTATAAGCATAACTAAAAAAATTTAGTAACATTAAAGAAAGTAAAAATATTTGTAAAATTACTATCAATGTAGAACACTGAATTATTGCAAAAACATGCAGGAATACACTTAATTAAAAAAATACATGTATACATAACAGGGATTAAATAGCAATAGACCTACAAAATGGAAAAAGAATCAACATATTAATAGATCGGCACTTTTCACTATAACATAAGCCACATGTAGCTATTGAACACTTGAAATGTGGCTATTGCTATTGAGAAAATAAATGTTTAATTTTATTTAATTTTAAACAATTTTAATTTAAATTTAAAACTTTTAATTTATTGGAAAAAATTTAAAAATATTTAGACAATCAGGTATATGTATCTACTTCTGCAACAACACATTTTATGAAATGTACATTGTATATTTCCAATGTATATTTCCAAATTTACATACATATACATAATTTCCTTCTGAATATACATACATAGGACACATATTTTGTATATATGTGTATTTGTACATATATAAAGAGAGAGAGAAATAGAGATATAGAGATAAATTGTAAACAAACCATTATAGGCATTTTGAAAATTTGAACATTGCAGAAAATGAAAATTAATTTGTGTTTAACCAAAAAAAAAAAAAAGATGTGACCAGAAGTTAGTAATTATAAACAAATATCTCAAACAATAATAGCTGCACTGAGGTTTTTACTGTGTGTTACCATGTGAAAATACTTTAACAGTATAACTGTCAAAAAGCGTATGTAAATTTAGTTTTATGTCTGAAGTGATGAACAATGTGTTCAATGAAAGGTAAGTGAGAAATTTGTAGAGCCTGGAACTTATGAAAAATTGAGGAATCTTTTACCAGTAGAATACAAAGATATCCTACTTTTCAAATTTCATAAAGCAAATGTCTTTCTGAACACATTGCCTGGGCCCAGGGCCTTGGATGGGACTTGTGTGAGTGAAGGGCCCCGAAACCAAATGTTCTATTGAGTACAATTAATAAGAAATCTTTCCCTCTTACACTGGCCACATTTAATATTATATATTATTTACAATTATATATTACAATTATATATTATTTACACTTTACAATTATATAAATTAGGATTTTTAGGCATAATTTTTCTAACAGACAAAAAGGTTACTCTTTGGATGAGTTAAAACAAGCTCTACTGTAAAATAGCAGTAACAACTAGCGTCTTTATCACTTTATTTGAATTGTTAGCAAACACAACAAAGAAAACCTGTTATTTCTGACAAAGAAATGCATATTCTAAGTTAATTTTATTTTATAACTTTACAACAGTCTAATTACAAAAATAAAAGCTTTTAAAAATGAACTTCCTGGCTAATACACTTCCTGCAACTTGCTGCTTTCTCTGAAGCACATCTCATTAAATAGCAGTAAGCTTAAATATTATTGGTATGTTAGATTGCCAAAGTTCATACATAAGTAGTTTCATTCAATTTTGATGAATTTTGATGTGGTTTTACACAATTTCACCTCTGAATTTTATAAAATAATAAATTTTGAAGAAATATAACCTTTTTTAAAATTTTATATAGCATTGGCTATATAAATTGCTACTAGTTTTACAAAGCTATACGTGGTCATTTAATGTTCTTTTTTTTTATTTATTATAGCTTATTATGGGGGTACAACAGTTCTGGTTAAATATATTGCCCATGCCTCTCCCAACCCCCCGAGTCTGAGCTTCAAGAGTGTCCATTCCCCAGACAGTGCACATCGCACTCATCATGTAGGTATACACCCATCCTCTCCCCCATCCCACTCACCAGAAAATTGGTTTCCCTGATCAACACCTGGGTGCACATTTGGGAATGATACCAATTGGGTGTCGGACAGAGGTTGGGGGAGGGGATGGGTGTATATCTACATGATGAGTGCGATGCGCACTGTCTGGGGAATGGACATGCTTAATGTTCTTTCATATCAACTAAAAATTTTAGCTCTTCCCACATGCTTGGTATTGTTCTCAATGCTGGAATTATAAATTAGACGGAAAATATCCTTGTTCTTCTGTAGTTTACACTCTGGTAGAATGAGACAGATTAAAAACGTGGTTTCTACTTTGCATATTTTCCAGAGGAAACATCTTCATTTCTTAATTACTATAAATATGGTCCTAATGCCCAGATTCTTCATATAATCCAAAATGAGTTTGTTTTTATATTTGAATGAATATTGACAGTATGCTTGTTATACTTTTTATTAAGAATTGTGTCTGGTAAATGCAGGAATAACCAATAAATTTAATATCCCCATGGCCCAATATTATTGGAATTAACTTGACATTTCTCCAGTCAAAACAATAATAAACATTTTCAGCTGTTTGCTTTCTTCATACGCAGAAAAGTATAACCTAAAAAGAGCTGAAGACCAGACAAAAATAGACCAAACAATACATGAAGAGGATCTCATCCTACAAGGACAAGAGGTAGAAGAAAAGGAGCATAAATTCAGGCAATGGAAAGAGAGAAATGATTAACTCTCCCAGACTGTGTTGCATCTGCCTAACATTTATATATATATATATAAATATACACATACACACATGTGTGTATATATGCATATATATAATTATTAGATTATCATTACCATTCATCTTTCATAAAATTTTAAATTTAGAGTTAATTTAATGTGTACAGTGGAAAAGATTTTCATTATATTTTTTTGGAGGGGATGAAAGAGTCTTTTTCTAGGTAAATGGAGTTGATCCTTGAATAATGCATGGTTTAAGGGTGTCAACACCCTGCACAGTCAAAAATCTGCACATAATGTTTGACTTTCCCAAAACATAAGAAAATCATAATTAAGAAAAATGTATTTAATGTTCATTAAATGGAAGTGCATCATCACAAAGGTCTTCATGCTCATCATCTTCACATTGACTAGACTGAGGAAAAGGAGGAAGAGGAGGGGTTAGTCTTGCTGGCTCATGGATGGCAGAGGCAGAACAGGTGGAGGCAGTGGAAAGGGATGCAGGAAAGACAGGCACACTCAGTATAACTTTATAAAAATATATCATAATTTCTATCCTGACATTTTTGCCTTTTCACTTTTCTAAAAATGTTTTTATATGGTACCAATCATTCTTCTACCATTTGCTTTAGTTTCAATGCCTATATCATTAAAGGGTCCATGTTATAAAAGAAGTCAAAATCAGTCTTGATTAATCAGAACCCTTCTCCCAGATTGTTTAATGTCAGTTCATTTTCTGGCACTGATTCTTGTATGTCTTTTTCCTCATGTCTGGCACTGGTTCAGAAGCACTCATCTGCATCAAATCATCTTCTGCTCATTCCTCTGGTGTGGTGTCTATTAGTTCTGAAATTTCTCTGCAATCCATATCTTGAAACACAACACTCGCCCAACTTTTTTTTTTTTTTTTTTTTTGCTTTTTTCCATACCCACAGTCTTTTTCATGATATTCTTGACTGGCTCTCTTGTAAATCCCATGAGTCATGCATCACATCTGGACATAGTTTTCTCCAGTGGGAATTCATTGTTTCAAATTTGATGGCTTTCACACTTTTTTCTATATCACTGATAGTATTGTCAACAGTGTAATCATTCTGGACTTTCATCATGTTCTGTCTGGGTTCTCTTCCAAAGCGTTGACTGTCCTTTCCATAGAGCACTGCGTATAATAAGCCTTAAAGGTACTTACGACCCCTGCTCTAGAGGCTGAATTAGAGATGCTGTGTTGAAGGCAAGTAGACCATTTTGACACATTCAGTGTTGAACTCATGAATTTCTGAGTGGCCAAGGGCATTGTCCAATATTAAAAGAACTTTAAAAGAGTGTCCATTACTGGCAAGGTACTTCTTAAATTCAGGGACAAAGCACTGATGGAAAAAGTGTTCTCCTTGTCCAGGCTTTTTTGTTGTAGAACCAAAAGACTGGCAACTTGTGTTAATCTTTTCTCTTCAAGGCTTGGGAATTAGCAGCTTTATAGCACTCTTGATCATAAGACTGACTGCATTTGCACAAAACAGTAGAGTTAGCCTATCCCTTCCTGCCTTAAATCCTGTTGCTCACTTCTCTTCTTTAGTGATAAATGTTCTCTGTGGCATTGTTTCCCCCCCTCCCCCCAGGATAGGGCACTTTCATCAGCGTTAAAAATCTGCTCTTGTAGATATCTTTTCTTATCAAGGATTTTCTTACCAGTATCTAGAAACTCATCTGCTGCCTCTTAGTCAGCAAAAGCTGCTTCTCCTGTTATCTTGATATTTTTTAAGCCAGATCTCTTTCTAAAATTATCAAACCATCCCTTGCTGGCACAAAATTCTCCAGCTTTAGATCTTTCAGTTGTCATATAATGAATACTTTATCTCAAATCATATTACAATTTATAGGTATGACTTTCTTAATAGCAATTCTACACCCATATAGAAGTTACATTTTCAATATGAGATAAAAATGTATTTTGCAAAAAAGGCAAGGTTTTCACACCTGCTGGTATAGCTTCAGCAAAGACTTCACAAATTTATTTTTCTTTTTTTATAATGGTTTAAGCTGGATTCATTCATCTTGAAATGGCAGGCAGCCACAGCTGCAGACCTCAATCTATGGTATATATCAAGCAATTCAACTTTTTCTTGTAATGTCATGACTTAACTTTGCTTCTTAGTAACACTATCAGCACCACTAGTGGCACTTCCTATGGGTCGCATGGTGTTCTACAAGGTTTATGGAATTGCCCTAAACATGATAAAAAATATGTGAGAATCATGAGAGATCACTTTTTATTGCCACATACAATTTTCTAGGGAGAAAAACTTCTCACGTGGAGATAATTAACATTGCAGAGTATTTTAAGCAGATACTTGAGCTCACCACAATAACAAAAGGAAGTGGCTATAAAACTATTACAGTAGTGCAGTGTGCACTACAGTAAATTTAATGTAGTTATGATTTATTACTGCATCTTTACATTTGTTTACATTTCTCTCAACTGCAAATGGCACCATGTAAAATCTGTATTTAAATGCATACATTTCAATAAATTTTAACTTTTTGTAATAGATTTGTCTATATTTTATGGTAGTAAATGATAAAACAGGCTAGTATCTACACATATTTATGCATTTACGACATATCCAAATTTTTCCTTATATATATTTCTAGGCTATGTGGTTTGTTTGTTTTTTTCAAATTGTTGCAAGGATCCAAAAAATTCTCCAATGTTTATTGTAAAAAAACACACATAAGTGGACCTGCACAGTTAAAAATCCATGTTGTTCAAGGAACTTGTATTTCCAACCTATTGATGTGTTTAAGATAGTATGACCTGGACTAATGTTGCTTGAATCTCAAATGGTCCTTAAGTGTTTGTTTAAATTTAAATGTACATTTTCTTAAGAATAACAACTTTTTAATACTAATCTATTATGAAGACTAGTGCACATTGGAAAGAACTTTGTAAAATATTATGATAGAAAACTTTTTAGGGAGAATGCTGATTATATGTTATAATCCTATAGTAGCACAAATTTTTAATGCAGTTCATTATTTTTATTATTGTACAATTTTAACTAAAGTATAATAAATATAGTTTGCTATAACTTGATTTACATTTTCATGTTTCTTTAACATAGCAAATCTATGTGGTATGGAAAAAATGAGTCATTTATATGAAGAAGAGCCACATTTTCTTGTTGGTCCTATCGTGCAAATGCTTTGAACAATGTATTTAACTGTTGTTAGTCTTAGTTTTATCATATGTAATCCTTTGTTAATTCTTCTGAGCTCACAGAGTTGAGGATTAAATAAAGCTGTCAATTCAAGCATTTATTTATTCATTTATTTATTATTGAATGAATGTTCATTGGGTTATTATTATGTGAGAAGCACTGCTAAGTAATGAGCATAAAATAATGAAAAAGTGAACTATTGGTTTCTACTCTCATGAAATCTGGAGCATAATGGGTGAGACAGACCTCAGTAAAATAATTACACAAATAAAAATTTAATTTAGTAAACTTTAGTAAGAGTGAAGGAGGAAAGGTGTGCAGTAATATTTAACAGAATATAATAAAGCTGGAGTCTAAGCGTCAGGCAGGAATACTCTTAAATATTAATATTTCCATAGTACTTAACACTTAGGGACTTATTCATTGCATGTGTCACTCTCTCTATATGAGAATATAACCTCCTTGAGGGGAAGGGTTTCAGTATTTTGTTCACTTTATCCCCAAGTGCCTAAAATACTACATTAATGAATAGATGGTTGAAATTAGTAGTGCTTATTATGTTGGTAAATTGAATAGTGACATTTTCCCATTGTCATATGGTGGTACTAACAGACACTCAATTTTTTCCCTAAGATTAATCCAGTTTTAAGCAATTTCAGATTCAATAAACATTAATTTATTCATTCAACATCCTTTCAAAACACATGAAGTACCTAGTATTGCCAAACACTATAACTTACTAGAAATAGAAAATTAATAAGTCACAATCTTTGCATTTAAAAAGTTCATACACTTTCACAAAGATCTAGTCCTGTAAAAGAATAAGTAACATAATGTTTAAGGTATTGTATCAATAAGAGCTGCTATTGATTGGTCATCTAAAAATAACTCAAACTTTAACTGAATTTCAACATCTCTAATTTCTCATCAATCCTAAACATAAGTATCCGGAGTTTGCAACATCCCTGATAAAGATAGGGTCCCTGGGCAGAATGTGTTGCAAGAGATGAAAGAAACACAGACACAGACACAGAAATAATATTTAAAAGAGCAGGGAAATCAGGGGACCATGAGCACTTCGGTGCCAAGGTGGCAGTGACTGAAACCCAGAACTTTCTTTTTATTCTCTTTGCCATACTGCAAAATACAATGATCTCATGTGAAAAAAAATCACAGGATACAATGATCAAAAGTCTCGGGGCTCCCCACAAAATCACAAGGTGTCCTAGCTAATTTCCTTCTCCTTTCTAGAAGTGAAAAACACATAATTCTTCAGTAGGTACAACCCTTTCAATCAAGATAAACTAACTACTTTTATCCAAAGTTCAAGCTATGTACATGGATATCAATCTTTAAATTCAGTAGCTGTGACCCATTTGACCAAGGAACAAAGAAACTACAGGCTTTCCACTGGGAGACTGGTTTTACATTAACTGAGGCATTGTGGAGAGAAAGGGAGAGAAGGAATTTGGTCCAGTGTTCTAACAATGGAAGCCTTAAGGGCCTTCTCCCAGGGTGACATATTGCAATCTACCTCTACAGCCATGAGAAGTTTTCATGTAAGGCCGCTCTGTGGCTTTTCATGCATCAGTCCCCTTAGGCTTTGAGGTTGGAGCATGCTTTGCTGTACTCCCAGATCGCTGATATATGTCCCCCAACTAGGCAGTTAACATCTGCCCTTATTTCCGGCTTCTGCTCAGACAATTCCTTCACCTCCTTTCCTCTCACAGCCTCAGACATAGCATCCCTAAGTCCCAGTGGTCTTAATCCCATCACATAAGGTATTATCGTCTTTATTCTTAAACAATGGGAGCTGAGAATCCACTAATGTAAGCAGATTATCTATGCCACCTTGGCAAAACTGGTGATTTTGACCTAAGACTGCCTATTTCTTAATTTCTTTTGAGAGTTCTGAGTTCTTTTACTCACATATTATTTAGAAATGTTTTGTTTAATCTCCAGGTATTTTTGGATTTTCCAGCTATCTTTCTGTTATTGATTTCTAGTTTATTTCCATTGTGGCCTAAGCATATTCTTTATATAATTTCTATTCTTTTAAATTTGTAGATGTGTTTTAAAGCCTTGAATGTGGTCTATCTTGGCCATTGTTCCATGGGAGTTTGAGAAGTATATGTAGTCTGCCGTGGTTGCATGGAGTGTTTTATAAATGTCAGTTAGTTCTAATTGGTGGTTCTGTTTAGTTCAACTACACCCTCATGGGATATTCTGTTTGGTGAATCTGTCAATTCCTGAAAGAGGGGTATTTAAGTCTCCAACTATAATAGTGGATTTGACTATACCTCCTAATCTGCATTAGTTTGCTAGTGCTGCTCCAACACAGTACCACATACTGGGTGGCTTAAGCAACAGAAACATTTTCTCACAATTCTGGAGGCTAGAAGACTGAAATCAGGATGTTGGTAGAGTTAACTTCTGAGATTTTTCTCTTTGGCTTGCAGATGGTCACTGTTTCCTTGCATCTTCACATGGCCTTTTTTTCTGTGCTAGTCTGTGTCCTAATCTCCTCTTTTTGTAAGAATAACAGGCCTATTGGATTAGGGCCCAACCTAATTACATGATTTTAACTCAAATTGTCTTTTAAAGATCCTTTCTTTAAATATAGTCACATTCTAAGCTACTGGCAGCTAGGACTTTAACATATAAATTTTTAGGGAACATCACTCAGCCTGTAACAGTTCTATCAGTTTTTGCCTCATATTTTGTTGCTCTGTTGTTGTTTGGTGCATATACATTAAGGATTAGCATGTTTTGGAGAGCAGACCTCTTTTGATTCATGTAATGTCCTTCTTTATAATTTTGCTTTTTCTGAAACCTGCTTGGTTTGTTTGAAATTAACATAGCTACTTCAACTTTCATATGATTAGGGTTACAATGGCATATATTTCACCTTCCCTTTACTTTTAAGCTATATTTGCATTTACATTTAAAGTGGGTGTCTTGTAGACAACATATAATTTGGTCTTGCTTTTTTGCCCACTATCAGTCCCTATCCTGTAATTGGTAAATTTAGACCATTTATATATAAAGTGATTTCTGATTTGTTAGATTACTGTATACCATATTAGTAACTCTTTTCTATCCATTTTGCTTTTTTATTCTTCAATTTTTTGCAGAGAAAGTCTTCTTGCCTGCCTGGTTTCTGAAGAGAATTCCAACGCAATTATAGTACTTGTTTCTCTGTAGGTAGGTTTTTATTTTCTCCCCTGTGGCTTCTTTCAAGACTTTTCTTTGACTTTAGTTTTCTGCAGTTTGAATATAATTCGATTACTCTCCAGAAAGAAGAAACAAAATTGTTAATAGATGATCACATCTTGAATAAAACATCTTGGGAAAATGTTCTATTTCTCTTTCTTCTGATTTTAATTAAGTATTTTATATGATTCCATTTTCTCTCTTCTCTTACCACATCAGCTATGCTTATTTAAAAAATTTTTAGTTATTTTCCTAAAGTTTGAAATATACATCTACAACTAATCTATGTCTGCATTCCAATAGTATTATATTACTTAACAAGTTGTACAGGTAGTTTATAACTGAATATTACCAATTCCTCCTTCCCATCTCTTATACATTTGATATCATTCAATTCATTTATCCATAAATTATAATCACCTAACACATCTCTATTACAGTTTTGAGCAGTTGTGTATTAGAACAATTATGAATAAGAAAAATAAAAGATTTATCTTACCTTTATTTATTCCTTCTCTAATGCTCTCCTTTAATTGCATAGACCCAAGTTTCTGACACATATTATTTTTCCACAATGAAAAAATTATTTTAACATTTCTTGCAAGGCAAGTCTATTGGCAACAAATTTCTTCTTCCTTTTTTTTTTTTTTTTTTGTTGTTGTTGTCTGAGAAAGTGTTTTCTTTTTCTTCAATTTTGAATAATAATTTTACTGGATACAGAATTCTAAGTTGGTGGGTTTTCTTTCAACACTTTAAATAGTTCACTCTTCTTGCCTGCATGGTCGGAAGAGAATTCCAATATAAATATTAACCATAGTTAAGGGTTTGTTTTTCTTCCTTCTGGCTTCTTTGAAGAGTTTACTTTTTCTTTAGTTTACTGCAGTTTGAATATGATATGCCTATGTGTAAATTTTTTGGTATTTACTCCGGTTCTGTATTCTCTGAGTTTCCTGGATCTGTGGTTTAGTGTTTATCAATTATTTTGGAAAATCCTCAGCCATAGTTACTGTAAATATTTCTGCTACTGTTCTTTCCTCCCCTTTTATTATTTCCATTATGTATGTATTTCCATTATGTATGTGTTATATGTTTTATAATTGTCCAACACTTCTTCAATGCTATTTTTTGTTCCTATTTTTCTCTTTATTTTTCAGTTTTGGAAGGTTTAATTGACATATCTTTAGGCTCACTGATTCTTTACTCAGCTGTAGTCTACTCATGAGACAATGCAAGTCATTTTTAATTTTTAATGTTTTCACATCTAGCATTCTTTTTTATTTATTCTTAACATTTCTTTCTCTCTCTCTGCTTACATTGTATGTCTGTTTTTGAATTGTCCACTTTTCACAATAAAACACATGGCATATTATTTTAAATTCCTTATTTTATATTTCTCAAATCTTTGCCATTTCTGAGTCTCATTATAATGCTTGCTTTGTCTCTTCAGACTGTGTTTTTCTTAGTTTTTAAAATGACTTTGGACATGATCTATTGGTTAATAGAAAAGGAGATAAATCTTTAGTGTAAAATTTTATATTTGTGTGTTAAGAGTTAGGCTGTGCTTAATGTTTGCTATACTTGTAGGTATCAGAGACTTCAATTTCCTGTAGTGTCTTTGCTTATGTCACCACAGTTACCTTTGGGTTTCTTAGAATTTCTTAAATAGAGTGTGGTCTAGCAGCTCTTTCAGCTGTAGTTCACCATTAATTATACTGCAGTACTGTGGATGTGGTGGTAAAGTATTAGAGAGGGGAAACTTTGGGTAATCTTATTAAATGTTGGATTTTTTTGTTGGGCAGGAGTCTCTGTGCTATGACATTCAGAGGAGTTTTTTAGTATTTTTTTTTTCTTCCCATATGTGTGACAGGAGGCTGGAATGGCTCAAGTTATATAATTGCCCTTCTCCTACATTATATAAGGCTCATGTAAAGCAGTTTCTGCTGAGAGAAGGTTTTTTTTTTACCGAGAACAGAATGCTTTGGGCATATTTCAAAATGGTTGTTTTTACCCTCACCCTGTCAAAACAGAAGAATATTTTTTCCTGATCATCACTGAGAATCTGATGAATATAAAATTTATGCAAATGTGAAAGCACCCCTGTGACTGGTTCCTCCAGAAATTTTAACTTTCAAAATAATTCATGCTAAGTCTCCAGAAATTAGTCAATTACTGTTTAAGTGCCCCTGCTGATTAGAAGTAAACCCTAACCAGCAGGTGGCTTTTACTTTATGTGTGCTGTGATTCTTTATATTCTCCTGTCTCTCTAGTTTCAGGGCATCAGCTTATCTTGCTAACCCATTTGTCTGATGATACAAAAAAAAAAAAACATCAAAGGAAAAGAAACATGGATTTTTAGTTTGTTCAATTTTTTTTTTTTTTTTTTGTCATAACTTTGGGAGTGACAATTTCCAAGCTCAATACATGTTGCAGCAGAAACCAAAAGTGGGAACAGTGTATTTCTGGTGCTCACATCTTTTACTGGCTATATCAAAATCTCACAATAATAGTAGTGTTGGAGTGGATTGACAAAAATGTGAGTTTTATTGTAACTATCCAAATAGGCAGCAATGAGAACAGAAATTAAGCAGCAGGTATATAAATGCATCATAGTCAAGCTTTCATTAATGTCATACACCAAAATAAGTGATAAGTGAATGGCTAAACAATTGGAATATTTCAAATATGAAATCTAAACATAATTGGAAAACATTCTCTGGAATATATATGGACTGAGAATTTGATTCATGGCTACCTCTCAATTTGTGTGTGACTGTTACTCAAGATGCCAAATATGATAGGATATTTTATAAGGTAAGCCCACTTAAATGTGATTTTTTAAAAAATTCTAAATTCAGAGTCTATGTAGATGGCAGCAAAATGCACTAGTGTATAAGGCTACAATTGAGTTTATTTGGGAGTTAAATGGCTATGACAAAAAATATTCAAGAATATACATAAAATTTAATGAGGGAACATAGATCAAATTTCATCATCATCCTTCCCATTATTCACGTTTACCTGAATATATTTTAAGTAATTGAATTTTCTACTATGATCATAATTCCTATCACCATTTTTATGTAAAGCTTATGGGACTTATTATAATGAAAATATTTTATTTCTTTCTTAAAAATACAACTGATATCTTAATTTTCATACATTAAAGATGCCATAGTTTCCCAAGTAATTCTATTTTTAAAAGTACTGAGGCTCTACTACTCTTTTGTGTTAAAATTTTCAGTTTTGAGCATTCTTTTCTAAAACTATGCTCTGTATTCTCAGAATTTGATATTAGTAGAAATTCAAATTGTTACTCTTTATTAAGGAAATTGACCAGCTAGCAGTAGTTTTGTGATATTGAGATTTTTGTTTACCTAGCTAGAGAATAATTTGCAGTATACCTATATTTGAATTGTTATGTAAGAAAATGGAAAGTATTGTAACATATTTGATTTGTCTTCTGAGTATATACAGAATTTATTGGTAAGGAGTACCTCTAAATCAAACTTGTGGAAATCTACATTACTTAATTATTTTATTAAAATTGTGTTCAAAACAATCTATCTGGCTGTCATTTAATATTTTAGATGGCTGACATATGGTATGTATATAAAATCCTGTTGAATTTATTTAAATCACTATGAAATACTCTTTTGACCCATAACCATTTTAAATGTTTATATTTCCACCAATAGTTATAGTTCTCTTGTAGAAGAAGCAGCATGATATTCTTAGACAAAACTTGAGGTCAAAGAATGTATTATTATTTGTTGTTTTTCAGGATTCAAGTACTAGTTTTGTTGATGTTTTGTCATAACAACATTAATCAAACAATATGGGTTGCTCGATCAGCTCATAGTCTTGATAAATAGTTTGGATTAAAGTAAATGTTTAATTTAATGTCTTTTGGTATATATTGTCAAGTAATGCTCTAGAATTGTGGGATCAGTATAGCAAGATGTATAAAGGATGACATATTTCACTGGAATACTCTCCTCACTGGATATTTATTCTTTAAAGTCAAATAGGGAGACAATATAATCTCATTGTTTAATTTGTATATTTTAATATTAATGGTTTATTACTTTCCTATAATTTGTTATTCATATATATTTTTCTTATTAAATAATTCCATGTATTTTCATAGGAATATTAGTTCATTTATATTTTCATTATTGATAAAACTTCTTTATATATTGAAGCCATTCTTTTCTTGAATATAAATTTCAAATAGCACAATATATTTCACTAAAGTTTTTACTGCAAAAATGATTGAAAATAAAATAAAATTTAAACAATATAATAAAATATAACTTTAAATAAAATATTAAATAGAGTGGTCAATAAAGCAAATTCCAACAAACTTATAAAGAAGCAGAATGTTAAAAATAATAAAGCAAAAAGACATTTCTGATTGAGGTTATTTGAATCCACTATCTTCTTGGTTAATCTAGCTAGCGATCTATCGATTTTATTTATTTTCTGAAAGAGTTATCTTCTCATTTTATTGATATTTCTAATTTTATTGATATTTCTAATTTTATTTTTTTGGTTTCAATCTCTGTTATTTCTCTGACCTTTGTTATTTCTTGTCTTTTGATAGCTTTGGATTTGGATCGTTATTTTCTGATTCCTGGAGGTGTGGTGTTAGGTTGTTAATTTGAGACATTTCTGTCTTTTTGATGTAGGCATTTTAGGGCTATAAATTTTCCTCTTAGCACTGCTTTGGCTGAATCTCAGATATTTTGGTAATTTTTTTTCATTATCATTCAATTCAGAAAATTTCTTGATTTCTACCTTGATTTTCACCTTGCTTTTCTTGTTGACCCAAAGACCATTCACCAACAGGTTGTTTAATTTCCATTAATTTGTATATTTTTGAGAGTTCCTTTTGCAATTGATATCTAGTTTTCTTTCACTGTGATCTGAGAAGGTGTATGTTATGATTCTGATTTCTTTTTCAGGTTTAATGAGATTATTTTATAGTCTAACATATGGTCTATCCTTAAAACTGTTTCATGTTTTGATAAGAAGAATGTATCTTCAGCAATTTTGGGGTAAAATAATCTGCAAATGTCTAGAGTCTTATTCAGAAACAGTGTTTGTTGATTCTCCAACTCAATGATTTGTCTAGTTCTGTCAATGGAATGTTGAACTCCCCCACTATTATTATTATTGTGTTGCTGTTTATTTCTTTCCTTAGGTCTAGCACTGTTGAATCTGGAAGTGACAGTACAAGATCTGTATACACACACACACACACACACACACATTTGATTGTTAAATCTTATTGAAATGATCCTTTTAGCATTATATAATGACCACATTTTTCTTTACTGTTATTGATTTAAAGTCTGTTCTATCTGATTTATGAATAGCTACTCCTGCTTGCTTTCACTTTCTATTTGCTGGGAGACATATTTTTCACCCCTTTACTTGAGTTTATGAGAATCTTTATGAGTTAAATGGGATTCTTAGAGTCAGCACTTATTTGGGTTGTGTTTTTTTTATCCACTCTATCAATTTATGTCTTTTAAGTGGGACATTTATACCATGTACATTGAATGTTAATATTCATATGTGAGATATTGTTCCAGTCATCATGAAAAAGGAGACATTACAACTGATACCACAGAAACACAAAAGATCATCTAAAACTACTGTCAATACCTCTATACACACAAACTAAAAAGTCTAGAGGAAATGGATACATTTTTGAAAACAAACAACCTCTCAAGCTTGAATCAGGAAGAAATAGAAATCCTGAACAGAACAGTAACAAGTAGTAAAGCTGAATCAGTAATAAAAAAGAATCCCAATTAAAAAACAACAACAACAACACAGGACTAGATGTATTCACAGTTGAATTCTACCAGACCTACAAAGAAGAACTTGTACCAACCCTTTTGAAACTCTTCCAAAAGATCAAGAAAGAGGGAATTCTACCTGACTCCCTCTATAAAGCCAGTATCATTTTGATACACAACAGAAAAAGAAAACTACAGGCCAATATCCCTCATGAGCATAGATGCAAAAGTGCTCAAAAAATACTAGCAAACTGAATCTAGCAGCATATCAAAAGGATAATTCATCATGATCAAGAGAATTTCAGCTGAAGGATACAAGGATGGATCAACTTACACAAATCAATAAATGTTATTTACCACATAAACAGAATTAAAAACAAAAAACATATTATCATCTAAATAGATGCAGAAAATACATTTGATAAAATCTATCATAGATTCATAATAAAAATCTTTAGCAAACTAGGTATAAAAGGAACATACCTCAAATAATAAAAGCCATATATGACAGATACACAGCCAGCATCATACTGAATAGGGAAAAGTTGAAAGCATTGCCCCTAAAAACTGGAATAAGACAAGGATCCCCACTTCCACCACTTACAGTCAACATAGTATGGGAAGTTTTAGCCAGAGCAATCAGGCAAGAGAGAAAAATAAAGAGCATTCAGATTGGAAAAGAGGAAGTTAAACTATCCGTGTTTGTCAATGATATGATCTTACCTTCTACTTAGAAAACCCTAATGACTCCTCTAAAAGACTCCTAGAATTGATAAATGAATTCAGTACAGTCTCACGTTACAAAATCTATATATCAAAATCAGTAGCATTTCTATATGCTAATAACAGCCAAGCTGAGAATCAAATCAAGAGTTGCAGTACCATTTATAATGGCTGAAAAAAAATATAGAATTATACGTAACCAAGGAGGAGAAAAATTTCTTCAAGAAGAACTACAAGACACTGATAAAAGAAACCATAGATTCCCCAAATAAATGGAAAAAATCCCATACTCATATATTGGAACAATTCTCAAACTATACATCCTGCAAAGTGCTAATAATGAGAACCTACAAGGAACTCAAACAAAGCAGCAAGAAAAAAAAAAAAAAAAACTAAATAATCCCATTCAAATGTGGACAAAAGAAAAGGCTCATTATTTTTCAAAAGAAGATTTACAAATGGATAAAAAACATGAAAAAATACTAAACATAACCAATCATTAGGGAAATGCAAAAATACAAATTAAAAACACAATGAGATGTTACCTTATATCTATCAGAATGGCCATTATGTAAAAATCAAAACACAAGAGGTGTTAGTGCAGATGCAGTGAAAAGGAAATACTTATGCTCCGTTGGTGGTAAAGTAAATAAGTATGTCTAGGGAAAACAGTGTGGAAATTCCTCAAAGAACTAAAAGTAGACCTGTCCTTTGATCTAGCAATCCCATTACTGGATATTTACCCAAAGGAAAGGAAATCCTTATATCAAAAAGAGAACTGCATTCATATGTTTATCATTGCACAATGCACAATTTCAAAGATATACAAAAAACCCAGTTGCCTATCAACTGATAAGTGGATAAAGAAAATGTGGTATGTGTATACATATATAAAAACTGTAATATTATGCAGTCAAAAAATAATGAAATAACTTGGATGGAACTATAGGAGATTATCCTAAGTGAAGTGTCTGAGGAATGGAAAAACAAATATTGCATATTCTCACTTATAAGTGGTAATTAACTATGAATATGTATGATTATACAGAGTGTTATAATGGACATCAGAGACTCAGAAACAGGAAGAGGAGAAGGGGGATGAGGAACGAAAAATTGTCTATTGGGTACAATGTATGCTATTCAGGTGATGGGTACGCTAAAAGCCTTGACTTCACTACTATACCATTCATCCATGTAACAAAAACTATTTGTACCTCATAAGTCTATTGAAATAAAATTTTAAAAATTTAAAAATAAATGGCAAAAAGACAGAAAAATTGCAAACACTGAAATTTAACAATAAGCTGTAATGGTTCTATTAATATCACACCAAGTAATAGTTGGTATAAAACACATTATTATACCATAACAAAGAAAGTATTAAGTTTAGTAAAAATTTCATTCATCAAGAATAAATAATTATAACTATAAATATATATACAGGCATGTGTTGCTTAACAATGGGGATACATTCTGAGAAATGCATTGTTAGGTAATTTCATTGTTATGCAAACATAATAGAGTGTACTTACACAAACCTAGATAATATAGCCTACTATTCACCTCGGCTATATGGTATAGCTTATTGATTCTAGGCTATACACCTATACAGCATGTTGCTGTACTGAATATTATAGGCACTTGCAACACAATGGCAAGTATTTGTGTATCTAACCATAGAAAATATATAGTAAAAATACAGTATAAAAGATTCAAAAAATACTACTTACTATGAATGAAGCTTGTAGGAATGGAAGTCCCTCTGGGCAAGTAAGTGAATGAGTAGGGCATGAATGTAAAGGCCTAGGACATTATTGTACATTACTGTAGACTTGAAAATACCATACACATAGGCTACACTAAATTAAAAATAAATTCCTTTTCTTTCTTCTACAATAAATTAACTTTAGCTTACTGCAACTTTTTGACTTTATAAACTTTTTTAACCTTTTTATCCTTTATAAATAACCTTATCTTCCAATATAAATACAATGCGCGGCTGTACAAAAATATTTTCTTTCTTTATATCTTATTATATAAGCTTTTTTCTATATTATTTTTTTAATTTTTAACAACTTAAACTCTAAGACACAGACACACATATTAACCTAGGCTTCCACAGGCTTAGGATCATCAATATTACTATCTTCACCTCCGCATCTTTTCCCACTTGATGTTCCTCAGGAAAAGTAACATACATGAAGTTATCATCTCCTATGATAGCAATGCCTTCTTCTGGAATACCTCCTGAAGGAGTTGCCTGAGAGTGTTTTACTGTTAACTTTTTAAAAAAATAAACAGGAGTACTCTCTAAAATAATGATAAAATGTGTTATATAGTAAAAATATGAATCAGTAACAGTCATTTATTATTATCAAATACTGAATACTAAAATAATTGTATTTGTTATATTTTTATATGACTGTCAGCACAGTATTTTTTCTTACATGAGCGTCACTACAAACACATGAATAATATGTTATGCTACGACATTACTGGGTGACAGAAATTTTTCAGCTCCATTATATTTCTATGAGACCACTGTTGTACATGTGGTCTGTCTTTGACTGAAATGTCATTATGCAGTGGATAATTGTACTTATGAACATACACTCAAAATAAAGAAAGAAAAATTGAAATAAATAACAGGAGAAAGACATATTTTAAACCATAACTGGTGATTTCATTATTACCTTCTCAGTAATTAGTTGAATAAGCAGCAAAAAAAATCATTAAGATATGTAAAATTTGAAGAGCATTATATACCAACATGTAGAAAATATATAGTTGTCTTGAAATCTTCTGTCATTTATAATTATTTGATATTAAATTCTAGAATATAAGACTTCATATTAAACCATATGGTGTATTTCTCATCATTGGACTTTTACTGATATATCCTTCTTATGTAATATTAATTGAATGTATGTTTCATTGTGTGATATAGCCACACAGGTTACTGAAGTCTGTAGTTTATTTTCAGCCTTATTTGTTTCACCATGCTTCACTGGAGACAGGTTTTATTTAATTATCTCCAAATTCACAGATATTTTATTGGTGCTAATGACTCCCTGTAGTGACTTTTTTATTTTATTTATAGTAATTTTTCAACTCTAGTAACCCAATTTATTTTCATATATTTTCCATTTATCCTTTCTTTATGTTTATGATTTCTTTTAAATCCTTTAGCATATTTAAAAACTCTTTTTTGCTAATTCTATAATCCCTGTTATTTCTAGATGTTCTTTATTGAATTTTCTCTATGTTATATTACATTTAACTGCTTCCTTGTCTATCTAGTAATTTTTGATTGGTTATTGCACATTGTTATTTTTACATTGTTAAGTGTCTAAAATGTGTTGTTTTCTTTTAAAGAGGATTAAGTTTTGTTTCTGCAGGCTGTTAATTTATGTGTGGATCTTTTTAGTTTGTAAAATATACAAGTGTTTAATAAAGTTCACTGAAGGTCATCAGAAGAAGAGTTTAGAAAAATTACATTAAGGAGATATTTACAAAAGTAAGATTTCTAATATCTAAAAATATTACAAGTAAAATAGCTTATATTTCCTGAATTATATACACAAAACATTGTGAATGTATGATGAATTAATAAGAGGGACATCAATCATTATTTGTTTTTTTCAAATATATTTTAAAAATATATTACAGCTTTGGTTCTTCATCTGTACAGTGAGAATAATAATTTATTGTGAAATGATAGTTTAATAATTCTATTTAAGTAAAGTGCTCTTAAAACTATAAACCCCTAGAGAAATATAAGGTTCTTTATATCTCTTTCATTTACCAGCAAGGATGGTTTTGCATACACAAGAAAAAAAAAAGAAAACATACCAATAAAATGACCTGTTTTTATAAGATTCCTGAATCCTACTGATATTATCTAATGGAGTGAAACGTTTTTATTCCTGTAATCTAATAATTTGAGAATTAACTAATGAATTATATTGACTGAAATATATAAACTAGGCAAGAAGTTTATACATAAAAGTTAAACGTGCAAAAGTAGATTGGATATTTAATGTACATAAAATATAAGAACATATTTTGAGGATCACAAATACAATCAGAAAGGAGAATTATAATATTGTGGAGATACACATTTTTATAGTTTTTTTTTCTTTTGATCCCTTGTTTTACAAAACTGCTATAGAATTATCTATCACCAAGTTGTGACTAACTCTGGACTAGCACACTAAAGTATAATAATTTAATGGCAAATGGAAACATTATAAAAAATGTAGAATTTTTATCTATTTTAAATTATAAATAACATAAATGAGAGCATTCTAATCCATGATAGAATATGTAGAACAAATAGTACAACTTCTGTAATCCTACAAAAAAGCATGAAAGAGGAGAAAGATCTCCATAAGAGGAAACAATTAACAAAGATTTTTTTTTCTAGGATTCCAATATAGATGAAGCATAACATAGAAAGCTAGTTAATGTGTATTTTCATTTTTTAAAAAAATCTAGAAATATAACTTATGTTTTCTTAATATTTTGCTATCAATGATCCCACATATTTTCAGTTGATTTTTTTCTTTCCACAATGGAAAAATATGATAAATTATATTATTTCTTTTAAACCAAAGCTTACCATTACCAATAAACAAAAAATTAAGATAAGGATAATTATAAGCCATTAAAAAATGCACTTTGTAAAAAGAAACAAATAAAAGATACCAGAAAATGAGATTACTAACTTGAGTAAAGCAGATAGGAGTTTTCAGGCAAACAGAGATGCCAGGGAAGAAATTACTTTAAGTCTATGAGTTTGTGGATTTCATGGGCATATGTTTTACTTATGAAATACATTTTTCATGTAAGTAGTTTTTAGCTATAATGTCTGTATTATTGGTATATGACTTGAAGAAAACACAACAGAAATAAATATTTACCTGAGTTGAACAAACAAATGAAAGAAAAATAAGTGGAAAAGGGAAAGGAAAGAAAGAACAAAATAAACAAATGAACAAAAGAAAGAAAAAGAAAGAAATAATACTGGTGAGAGAAAAAAAAGAGTCAATAATGGCAAGAAGAAATTTAATCAGATCTGCACTGCAATAAGTGATGTAGGTAGACAACCTAACATGTCATCACGAGATTAGAGAAACATCACAAATGTTTGTACAATGATGATAACTAAGGAGCAACAAAATGATATAGCTCTGTAAATCATAGCTTGATTTTCCTAAAGATCTGAACAACATTCTTATTTAACACAATCCATCTGAATTTTCATCCTGATTTTCCTTTAACTGTGTGTAGCCATCCATATTTTTAATAATACTGTATACACATAGAAGACATCCATTTCTATCTTGAAAACTTCAGAGAAATTTTTTATCTACTATATTGATTATGACATTTAAATGACACTTTAGCCATTCTTATATTTTCTTTTGAAAAATTTCTATTCATGTCCTTTGCCCACTTTTTGATGGG
>CM052436.1:80679927-80718240 GCA_028533085.1 Varecia variegata | reverse complement strand
GATTGCAAAATGATGCCAAATATTAAAAGGACTATTATGAAAGACAGTTTTGCAAAGCTTCTTGACATATTGTAGGGCATGGAACCTAAGCATTCACACAGTTCATATATTTTTTGTTTCAATATTACATATCCCCTCAGAAGTCATGCCTTTCTGTATAACTTTGCTAAGGAAAAATCAATGCCTTTTATTAATATTAGCTGTAAATGTGTAAAACTTCGTAGTACCAAGTCTGGCTTGGATGTCAAGGGCTACTTTTCTCTTTCTTACAATAGACTCAAACTAGGCCCCAAAGTCTGTCTTGTGGTTCCTCCCTATTATTATTCTTTCTTTCCTCTCCAGATCGTAACCACTATCCTGCTTCTAACATCTTAGTTTTTCCTCTTTTAAACAAACTAAAAATGGATACAAATCATGTCCATTCTTGTGTCTCATTTCTTTTGCCAGTATTATGTTCATGAGATTTAGAATTGTTTTGGGGTATAGCAGAAGTTCATTTATTTGCATTGTAAAATAGCATTTCACTATATGAATACAGTCCAATATATTTATTCAATCTATTGTTAATGAATAGTTGGTGGTTTCCAATTTCGCTCATTTATGAATAATGCTGCTCTGAGCATCTTGTACATGCCTTTTAGTGTTCTTTCCTGTTGGATATATACATAAAAGTAAAATTGCTTGAATTTGGATGTAAACATGTTTAGCTTTATAAGATACTGCCCAAAGTTCCCTAAAGTAGGTGAAAATTTTACATTCTTAAGTACTCAGAAAAACTGATGTCCCAGGATATCATACTGAGGTCCTGTTTTTGGATTGCTGGTATCATAAACTAAGCTTGAGATTTTTGGAGGGTGAAAATCTGTCACTCCATATGTGGACTAAAGAAACAGAGAGGCTTGATGTTCAGAAATAAAAGAGAATGACATAGGTATGAAGAGAGAAATAAAACATGACATTCTACATTAGAATTGTCAATGTGCTCAAATCCTTTGTGTGTGAAGTCTTTGTCTCTTACTCTTTATCCTCTGTTCTCCATATGTTACCTTTTTCTCATTTTTTTCAGTGATTCTGACCTCCATTTCTATTTTTAAAAAGTTACCAAGAAATGGTATGAAAAAGAAGTTCCCAATAAGTTTTGATTTACTAATAAAGCTTAATAATTGTCAGTACTATTTTCATACATTGAGGAGCCATGGTAGGTTTTAAATTTTTAGCCAACATCATAAAAATATGTGTTAAATTCTTTATAACAACATAAAGGTTGAAGAGGTGTTTTGAGAACATGAGGTCCTTTTATGGCCCATTTTCACTGTAGAGAGTAAGTTTTACATTTCCCAGTCTGAACCGTCAGCGTAATAATGATTTTGAGGAAAATGATATAATGTCCTTCACATAAAAGCCTCTAGAGGTTGAAAAAAATATCTGAAGAACACAAATAAATCCTAGAGTTGTATAGCTTAAAAACCACAAACTCAATCAGTAGTCATCAAACTAATTAATATTGGACTATAGTTGTTATAAATCTTAATCTGCTTTCGGAAAGGCAGTGGCATCAGGAGTTATGTTCCTGTAGACTAAAGGCTTTGTTCTGCTTCTGCAAGTCCCTTTTAAATTGGAAGAGTCTGAAGTTCACAGTGTAAGAAGCACTGTTACAAAGAAATATACAAGGGCTTATATTTTGCTGTAGTTCTTAGCATGACTACAAGCTTCCAGGTTTAAAATTTGTAGGAGGCTTTTCTGTCCTCAGGCACTTATTTAAAGTAACATTTTTTTATTGAACTTCACCTCTAGAACTCTATGAAAAGTTTGAAGTTATTTAACATTGCTGTAGCCTGTTAGGGGTTTGATAGCAAGACCATCAATCAATAGTGACAATTCCCAATTCTCATTTTGTCAAGTAAAACAACACACATTAAAGATATCTGTTTTGTGATATATTAAAAGAATTGCCATACAGAGTTCTTTGGTTCGCCTTTCAGTGTGAACTTTACTATTTACTGAAGATAATTTACTAGAAAGATGGTCATTTTAGTACATATAAGTTGGCAAAAAAGTCATCAAAATAGATGGATTTTTAATTTATGCATGCCTGAATTTTAGGTCTCATCCAGATATAAATTACTTTGAGCAAGCATATTGTGCAGACCCATGTTAGGTCTTATACATAAAAATGCCTGTAGTATGCAGAAAATATATCCAAGAGTAAAAGTCTGAATCAACTTGCTCCTGTTCTCAACATAATTTATAGTAAATAATTCATGAATAATATTAAGATGATATAAAACTGTGATAATCTAGGAAAAATATTGAAATAAGATATGTTCTAGTACTGTATTTATAGATTACTGATACTTAGGATCAATATTTACCAGCATTTAAAATCAGCACATTTTAATGTCTTCCAACCCACTGGGTTTTATTTTTCACTTTTAGACCTTCCTGACCTCCTATTTCACTTCTAGTTGCTGCATACCTCCTTGAATATATTATAAATTTTCTTTCCCACATAGCTTCTGTTTTACTAACACTGATTAAATGTTTGACATATACTAGTTATCCACAACAGGTAAAGATAAAATGGAATGCTCCTGTCATAGGTTTGCCAGATTCAGCAAATAAAAATTCAAGATCACCAGCAAAAATAGAATTTTAGATAACCAACAAATAATCATTTTAGATTTAGGACATATGTATACAAAAACTATTTATTATTTACCTAAAATTCAAGTTTAATTGGATCTCCTACATTTTATCTGGCAACCTTATCTTGTTCTCAAGATGCTGGCCATTTAGATACAAAGAAAAATGTGATTGAGTTTTCCCAGAGAGTTAATGATAAAAAAAAAAAATGAGTAGAAATTCAGGTCAGGTGTTTAAGGAAGAGTTGGATCAGACAGAGATAATGAGTTAGAAATATCATCATATAGCAGGTAGTGAAAAACACAAGTGATTCATCCAAAAGCAGTATAGAATACAAAATGTCAACACAATAAATGATGGAACTTTACAACATATTCACAGGTAGGAGGAAAGGAGATGAAGAAGACAAGAGGGAAGACTCACAGAGGAAGTGATTAAAAAAATGCCACAAAATCAGGAAAGTTTTGCTGCATATCAGAGAGGTAACTGAAAGCGTGGATAAAAAAAAAAAACTACATAAAGTCACACATTCTATGTTCGAAATTTTTCTTCTTTTTTTTTTTTTCTACCTTTGTTAACTTTTTATCTTTTCCCTCTTTTTGGGCCTTACTGCGATGTTAAATTGACACATAAATAATGTATCAATACAATAATTGAGTGAAGTCAATAAATATTTTATGTTTTATCCTTATTTAGGAGGACAACTTATAAAAAATTAACAGAAGATTTCTGGGGACATGTTTTCCAGTATTTTCTAACTGAACTGTTTTAAAAACAAATTCCTAATATGAGCTGATACTGTACTAGGTACCGGAATACAAGAATGAACTGGACAATCTCAAGTGTCACTCTTCTTTATCACTGTCTATCCCTTTGCTTTGTTTTATTTATAGAATTCTTACCATTTGAAAATATATTACTTATTTATTTAATTGTTACATTTTCACCACTAAAATATAATCTCCATGAAGGTAAAAACTTTATTTTTCTGAATTATTGCTGTATTAACAAGTCTTGAAAACTTGTGTCTGGTTTATTATAGGCACTTAAAAATATTTTTGACTATATAAATGACGAAATAATCCCTTTGCATTTATGGTCTAATGGAGCCTATGGACAATCTAATGTGTTATGTTGCAAAATAACATGGTAAATACACGATGCAGAAAATGCAGAAAGCTTTGTATCACCCTGGAGTAGTTAATCTCATGGGACTAAATCTATGTCATTGAGTTCTTAAGGACTAAAACAGTCAATGAGCGGTATACTTACATAGAGAGAGGAACTGTCATTCATTCTCAAATCATTTGAGAGGCATATGTGTGACCTAATGACTAGCAGAACTAACTTTATTATCATGTACAGTATCAACTGAATTATCAATTATATGCTGTATATAATATAGTTACTAATTATATTTATATGTTTAATCAAGCTTTGTTATATTTTTACAATAATCCAAATTTGTCCTGCATGTTATAGTCTTTCTTTTCTTTTTTTTTTTTTGTAATTTTTCTGAACAAATTTGGATGGAAGAAGTTTTCACACAGTAGGACTAAAGTGTAAAATCCCAATTCTTTCCACACAAGTCATGGATAGATGTAATAATATAGGTTAATGTAGTTCCTTAGACACCAAAATGTACTTAAAAAGAACAGATATACCATTGTTTCACTTTACTTCCACTCTAATTTCTTGAAAAATCAGAAATTAAAAGGCTCTTGCTTTTTACTAATATCCAGTAGCCACTATGATCAGAAAGAAAATTATCTCTGTACAATATTACTAAAATACATCATTCTATAGATATAATTGAAAAATAAAGAGGGGTCATTTAATTGTGAATGGAAAAACAAATCATTTATGCTTTTTTCTACATTTTATTTTAAAAGTAAGTTTTTTTCCATTTTGTGATACAAGAAGTTACAATTTTAGGTATTTAGCAATGCATTTTGGTATTAAGCTTTTCTCTTAGGCCAATATCATAACAATTTCTGGTAGGCAATTATGAAAAATATCATTCCCCCAATTCTGATCCACTGTTCACATAAAATCTGTTGCCAGTCACTCCAGCTGTACCTGCCATCAGTTGATAATATCTTGTGTCATATTTATTATTACAATGTAAATAAACTCAACAAATAAATTGTAAACAAAAATAAAAACTCCTTTGTTAATTTTTAAAATATATGTACTAAATTCTGATGTATCACAAAAGAAATAATGAAGATGTAAAATATCTAGAAATTAATGATAATAAAATTACCTCACATTTAATTTAATGTAATTTCAAGCTATTTGTTTGCACTATATGAAATTGCTGTTCTGAAAGGTTATAAATAATTGAATATCAGTAGTTGCATATGGTTCAACCTAATAAATAAAGAAAGTATCATTTTTAAGAACTTAGTGTGCTGATTATTAGAGATATTTAGAAGAAAAATGACTCAACTGAAGTAGGAAATGAAGTGAAAGGAGAAGGGGGATGGGGAGGAGCTTACTGTGTCAAATAAAGTCAAAGATATATATATATATATATGCATAGATAGATAAATAGATAGATAACCTAGATACCTAGATATAGAGAGCATTATGATGGCTTTCGGGATTAAAAAGAATAGACCAGTAGAATACAATGGAGAGATTATTAAACAATTTCACAAATATATAACAATTCAGGCCTTGAATGTCACTGGGGAGAGGAAAGAACCTGATAAATAATGCAAGGACAAAAAATTGCTAATCAATACAAACCAAATATTATTGCATTGCATATTTCACAATACAGTAAAAAAATGACTCCTAAAAATTGAGTATTTGTGCAAACCTATAGAATAAAATATAATTGAATATCTTTTTAACCATGAGTTAAGAAAAATTTTTAATATATATACAGAAAACACTAAATTTAAAAGAAAAATTAAGCATTAAATTAATTACTTATAAAAATAATTTAATAAAAGTGAAATATGAGCCACATTCTGGGAAAAGATCATTGTAGCACTTTTAATCAACAAAGAATTTAGTTTCTTGCATTAAAAAAAGAATTTCTAAACATCAAAAATAAGATATAAGATATGCTAACACAGTAGAAAAATGAGCAAGAGACTTAAATAGGCATTTTATTAAAAGAGAGAATGATAGAGAAAGGAAAATAAACACCCATAAGTTGGATATATATTGGGAAAGATGTTCAAGTTCATTAGTATTTAAGGAAATAAAAAATAATACCTTAATAAGCTATAATTTATATAAATCATATTGGCAATTGCTTTAAAAGTTTGACAATATTAATCATTGATTTGGGTGTATTGATTAACTCATAAAAACTGTTGGGCATTTTAGTTGACACAAATTCTCTGGAAACAATTTTGTCTCTTATCTTTCCAACATTTGTGTACTATATTTAATGTTTCCATTACTGACATATATTCTAAAAAATATTTTACACATATGCCCTATATAACTTGTACACAGACATTTCTATGAATTTGACAATAGTTCTCCAAATAGAAACAAACAAACAAAAACTACATGCAACAATATGGAAAAATCTTTGAAAATAAAAATTAGTGGAATAAAGCAAGTTGTTAATATAGTATGATATCATTTGCAGAAACCTCAAAATTAAGCAATTTGTTTATATATGTATATGGCATGTATGTATTAAAGCTGTTCAAATTTCAGGTAGTGATTATCTTTGGGTGGAGACAACAGAGAAGGGGGAAGTTATATCTAGATAGATTTAATGGTAGTAACAATGGTCTATTTCTTGTGCCAATTAAGTGTTGGGTTCACAGATATTTATTTTATGATTATATTTAATAATTTCTATATAGTTTGCAAATATGCTTTTGCTTGTATCAAATTTTACATGCTATTTTAAAATGCCATTATGTTAGTCAAAGTCCTAGCAGAAAGGGACAATTCTCAAATTAGTGTAATTTGGGGGACATTTTAATAAAAGTTAACATCTTTAAGATTTGAGCAGTGGGAAAACCCTAAGCAATAATGCAATTCCCCAAGCTAGCGATATTCTGGTACCATTCCTAGACTTGAAGGTGTGATGAGAGGGAGCAGTCATATCCAGGCAACAGAGAGGACGATAAGGAAAGAGGTTTTTGTGGAGATCAGTATCTGATAGGAGGTGAGAACTTCCATAGAAAGGCTTGAACCAGTCTGCAGCACATAGGAAGGGAGTCAAAGAAATAAATATCTTGAACACACTCTCCCTTCCTCCAATTTTCTCCCGTGTTGGCTGGATCCAAGAAGAAGAGAAGGAACAATGGATCTCTGTCATGTAGGTCACACAGCTCAACTTCCCAGAAACAGAACATGGTGAAGAAAAGAGTTTGCACCTGCAGGGGCAGTTGGAAAATTTCCAACACAATGTCTGGCAAATTGATATAATCCAAGCTCACCAAATAAGCATGGGTATTCAGGACTTTCTCCTCAAAACTCATTCTGCCTCCTCAGAATGTAGTTTGTATTGCAAGATTGCCATAATTCAATAGCATATAGATATTAGCCAATTTTCTGCAAAACCTGGAAAGTGCTTAGGAATATAAACTAAGCCTTGGAACAGTTTCTGCTTTCTAGCTTTTTAATTTTTGTCCTTTAAATTTCTATGTCTTTCTCAAGATTAAGAGGTGACTTTAGACAATTATGAAAATGAACAAACTACAGATTAAAACTACTCTATTTAATTAAAAAGAAAGTCACTTTTTCTAAAATGGAAATATCCTGTTGGTTTTTATAAGGTACATTTAAATTTGCCTTGCCCCATGGCAGTCTAGAAAAATTAGATGTCTCATTTATCTTCATAAAGACTGAATACTTTGAACAGAGCAACCATTCTTTGTACAGAAAATTAAGCTATTATATCAGAACTGTGCTCCTGTAGTCACCAAACATCTTTAAAGTGACCTTAAAATTAATACGTTGTCTTTTTGATGAATTTTCACAATACTCACTTTTCTGTGAGGTTTGGACTGCTTCTTAGATGTTTTGTATCTGTTTCCATACAACCTGTATAATAAGGAAGTGCTTGTAAACTTTAAAGAGGACAACACAGTCATATGAATTAAGAGTTTGCTCTAACTCTTACAGTGAATTCTTATTGACTGTAGGCAAGTCTTTTAATTTATATTGTGTTCAGGTCATCTTTAAAAGGAGGAATTTGGACTAAGAGTCCTTTGAATCCAAGCACACTAAACATTTTTAACACATGTACATGATCTGTGTTTAACCGTGCTCAGGCGACCTCGCTTCCTTTAAAAATCTTCTTTTCCTTCTTTTCCTTTTTTTTTTTTTTGAAAATCATTTTTACTTTTAGTTCCATTGGCTGACATTTTTAGAACCACAAACTAAGCAACTATAAAGTATATCAAATTATTTACAGAAAGTAGGTTATGTTGTTATGATGAATACGAGCATTTTTGAATCACTCAAATTTGCCATCAAATTGTTAAAATGATGAAGATGCATAGTATGATTTATATGTTCTGTACATTTATTATATGTGTGTACATTTGCTAAAATAAAAATGTTGGTTAGAAAGTTATCAATTTACTGTGTTCATGCATTGGAGGACTCAGATAGTAAAGATGACAATTTTGCCTAAATTCATTTGTAGCTTTAACACACTCCCAACCAAAATTCAAGCTGGGATTTTTATACATATAGACAAGGTGATTTTAAAATGTATTTGACCCAATCAGCAAGAAAATCAAGCAACCCCATTAAAAAGTGGGCAAAAGACATAAACAGAAGCTTTTCAAAAGAAGATAGACTAATGGCCAATAAACATATGAAAAAATGATCAACATCACTATTCGTCAGAGAAATGAAAATCAAAACCACAATGAGCTATCACCTAACCACAATGAAAATGGCTTTTATCAAAAAGTGACAAAAGAATAAATGGTGGCATGGATGTGGAGACAAAGGAACATTTAAACACTATTGGTGGGACTGCAAACTAGTGCAACCTGTATGGAAAATAGCATGTAGATTCCTCAAAGAACTAAATAAAAGTAGACCTACCATTGGATCCAGCAATCCCATTACTGGGTATTTACCCAATGAAAAAAAAAAGTCACTTTATCAAAAAAGACACCTGCATTAGAATGTTTACTGCAGCACGATTCACAATTGCAAAGACAGGGAATCAACCCAAGTGCCCTTCGATTCATGAGTGGATTAATAAAATGTGGTATATGTATACCATGGAGTACAACTCAGACATAAAAGATGAATTAATGCCTTTTGAAACAATCTGTATGGAACTGGAGATCATTCTCCTAAGTGAAATATCTAAAGAATGGGAAAAAGAAACACTACATGTTCTCACTATTACATTGGAACTAGCCGATCAGCATTTATGTGCACAGATAGAAGTAAAACTCAATGGAAATAGTGCAGGTGGGAGGGGTGAGGAGGGGATGGGTGAAATTACACCTAACAGGTACAAAGTACACTATTTGGATGATGAGCACACTTATAACTTTGACTCAAGCAGTACAAAAGAAATCCATGTAATCAAAACATTGATACACACATAATATTCTGAAATTAAAAAAAGATTAAAAAAGAATGATTTTAGGGTGGGGATAAGTGTGTGTTGGAAGATTTGAAGAAGGTTTTATTCATGACCTGGAGTCTGAGTTTAATACAGAGAAAAACTAATGAAGCAGAGGCAGAGGGATGATACTATCATTGAGCAGAAAACTCAATGAGGTATGTGCAGTAATTGGAAGAGAAAAGGATTTAGTCACTGACAACTGTCTCTAAAACCTTTGAACCTTTGCAATTTGTTCATCTTAAATGTTAATATATTTTAATAATATATTTACTCAATTATATTGAGTAGATAATTTCAATTTATGGTTGAGTTAATGTATTATTAAAAGGGCTATGCTGACATCGACATGAAAATACTATTTACCATACATGTTTAAATCATGAAATCCATAGCCATATAAAAAATGACTTCAAATCTATGCAAAATACCATTATAAATACAATTGTATTCTGTATGTTATTTCATATGTACATAGGACCTGTACATGTAAAATGAGAACGAGAAGACATCCACAAAACATGGAATAAATTATGTCTGAGTTAAAAAAAAGAAAACCAAAGGACTTAGAATAGACAAATAATTTTAAAAAAAGAACCATGTCATTAAAATTAGTGTCTAATTTTTAACAGTCATTTATTAATGAAGGGATAGACATATAGATCAATGGAATGGAAAAGACTATCCGAAATAAATGTACACAATGATGAATTTTTTTTTAGTTCAGCATATTATGGGGGTACAAAAGTTTAGGTTACATATATTGCCCTTGTCCCCTCTCCACCCCCTCCCCCTCAGTCTGAGCTTCAAGCATGTCCATCCCCCAGACGGTGTGCATTGCACTCATTATGTATGTATACACCCATGCCCTCCCCTCCATCTGCCTGACGCCCAATTGATGTTATTCCTATATGTGCTGTTAGGTGTTGATCAGTGAAACCAATTTGATGGTGAGTACATATGGTGCTTATTTTTCCATTCTTGGGATACTTCACTTAGTAGAATGGGTTCCAGCTCTATCAAGGAAAATACAAGAGGTGCTATATCACCATTGTTTCTTGGAATTGAGTAGTACTCCATGGTATACATATATTACGTTTTATTAATCCACTCATATATTGATGGGCACTTGGGTTGTTTCCACATCTTTGCAATTGTGAATTGTGCTGCTATAAACATTAGAGTGCAGATGTCTTTTTTATAGAATGTCTTTTGTTCTTTTGAGTAGATACCCAGTAATGGGATTGCTGGATCAAATGGTAGTTCTACTTGTATCTATTTAAGGTATCTCCATGTTGCTTTCCACAGAGGTTGCACTAGTTTGCAGTCCCACCAGCAGTGTACGAGTGTTCTTATCTCTTGGCATCCATGCCAACATTTATTGTTTTGAGACTTTTTGATAAAGGCCATTCTCACTGGAGATGAGTGACATCCCAATGTGGTTTTGATTTGCATTTTCCTGATGATTAGAGATATTGAGCATTTTTTCATATGTTTATTGGCCATTGTTCTTTTGAATTAAGTTTTGACAAAGGTGCAAAAGCAATTAAAAAGAAAAAGATTATCTATTAAAATGTATATCCACATGAAACAATATGAATCTCAACCTAAACTTCATACTTAATAAATAAACAATCAAAAATGTATCATAAGTCTAAATGTAAAGTGTATAATAACTAATTTTTTAGAAGAAAATATAAAAAAAAACAACTAGTGAACTAGGCTTAGACTTGTTCAACATGACACTAAAAGCACATTCCATAAAAATAAATTTGATAAATTGCATTTCATTAAAATTAAAAATACTTGCTTTGCAAAAGGTACTGTTAACAGAATAAAAAAGTAAGCCATTTCCTAGTAGGAAATGTGAAAATTGTATAATTTACAAAGGATATTTATTCACAATATATAAAAATACATTCAGTGCTTTACAATAAGGAAATAGCCTAATTTAAAATGCACAAACTATTTGAATAGATACTTCATTAAATATGTATATATGTATACATACATATATATATAAGTGGAAAGGACACATGAAAATATATTTAACATTATTATTGTTAGGGAAATACAAATGTAAACTGTGATGAACTATTACTACCTTCATATTAGAAAGAGTAAAAGGAAAACTACTGACAAATCCATGTGCTGACGAGAATGTGGAGCAACTGAAATTCTCAAACATTACTACTGAGAATGCAAAACGGTATAGCCACTTTGGCAAACAGTTTAGAATTTTCTTATAAAGTGAAACATAAATTTAGTGTATGATCCAGCAATTTCACTTTTAGATATGTGGAGAGAAAGCAACACTTATACACTGTTGGTGGGACTGCAAACTAGTGCACCCTCTATGGAAAACAGTATGGAGATTCCTCAAAGAACTAAAAATAGACCTACCATTAGATCCAGAAATCCTACTACTGGGTATTTACTCAAAGGAAAAGAAGAAGTTATTTTGTAGGTGGTATGATAAAACTTTTAAACATATTATTGTGATAGGGAAGAAATGAATGTTGACTCCAACTCTAACTTTTAATAGTATCTTGGTCTTATACATGAGGAACATCTAGCTCTAGTCATTATTAATGACCTCTTTCTTGTTCACTTGTCAATATATTTATGAATTTATACCCAGTTTTTTTCTTCTTAATGCCTCTTTCATCTCTACCTTCCTTTCTGTTTTCATAGCCACACTCCTAAATCAGAGCCTTTGTACCTATCTCCTGGACTAATTCAAAGTTGAAACTATTTCCTCTGCTGCATCTTTCTCTTTTTCTTTCCCTCTCCCTCACCTTCTCTTCCTTCTGTATCCCTCTCTTTAAATTGCATGCATCCTAATTAGAAATATTTTTGCTAAACTATATCTTTGTGAGAGATCAAATGTTTTTGCAAAATATATTAAGAATATTCAAAAAACAATTATAAAAATTCCTAATTAATAAGAGAGTTGGATAAATAGGGCAGATGAAAGAACAATATAAAATAATGGTTTCCTTTTACAAAAAAAAAAATTAGAAAATGTAATAAAAATGTTTTCCAAACAATAATACAGTAAAAAATCAAAAAATATTGTGAGAAGTAAATGAATAATATTTAAATTTTACAGAGTATTATTAGCTTTGTTATATATTAACTTTATGACCTGAGCAAAGTTAAGTACGGTAAGTTTTAGTTTCATCACATATAAAAATAGAATTTAGAAAAATAGAATTTAGAAAAATATTCTAAAAATAGAATATCTTTCTATCTCAAAGGATAGCTGTGGACACAAAATGAGCATATTATAAAAGTTCAAAATATATCTTTAACCATTAAAAACAAAAAAACTGCTTGAATAGGTAACATTATATCTCTCAAGCTGATTTTCTGGTGATGAAGAATACTTTTGACTCTGACTATCTTAAGAAGTTCTATTTTTTTGAAAAACTCAAGAATAACTTTTGGAACTATGTAACAATTTAAAGAGATTTAAACCAAATTTGGAACTGTGCTCAACTTTAGCTTCCTGTGATTCTCATAGCAAATAATAAAAATTTTTAATACATTTTATTAAATTCTCAAGTTTTATCTGTATTTTCTGTATTAAAATGGCAGTTCAGAATAATGGAAAAAGCTAAAGGTTGTTTAAATTGGTAGAAATTCTTTAGGAAATTATTAGGTTGATGGAAAAATAATTGTGGCTTCAGACCATGAATTTTAAATCATTATAATTAGGCTCAAACACATCTTTATTAATCAAAATAGGAATCATTATAATCAACACATTTTTCCCAATGAGAAATAAGTTTGTTTATTCCTGTAGCGTAAATATCCATGATTTGGGATTCAACGAACTCTTGGAAAGTATTTTCTGCATGCTGCTGGTTGTGGAAGCGTTTTCCAGGCAAAAATTTGTCAAGATGCTTGAAGAAGTGGTAGTCAGTTGGCAAGAGGTCAGGGGAATATGGCGGATAAGAAAAAACTTTGTAGCCCAATTTGTTCAACTTTTGAAGCGTTGGTTGTGCAATGTGCAGTCGGTGGTTGTCATGGATAAGAATTGGGCCCTTTCTAATGACCAATGCTGTCTGTAGGTGTTGCAGTTTTCAGTGAATCTCATCCATTTGCTGAGCATACTTCTCAGATGTAATGGTTTCACTGGGATTCAGAAAGCTGTAATGGATTAGACTGGCAGCAGACCGCCAAACAGTGCCTGTGACCTTTTTTGGGTGCATGTTTGGGTTTGGGAAGTGCTTTGGTGCTTCTTCGGCGTCCAACCACTGAGCTGATAATGCTGGTTGACATATAAAATCTACTTTTCGTCTCACGTCACAATTCGATGGAGAAATGGTTCATTGTTGTGTACAATAAGAGAAGATGACACTTCAAAATGACAATTTTTTTGATTTTCAGTCAGCTCATGAGGCACCCACTTATCGAGATTTTTCACCTTTCCAATTTGCTTCAAATGCCATATGATCCATAGAATGGTCAATGTTGAGGTCTTTAGTAACTTCTCATGTAGTTGTAAGAGGATCAGCTTTGGTGATTGCTCTCAGATGGTCGTTATCAACTTCTGATGGCCAGCCACTGAGCTCCTCATCTTCAAGACTCTCATCTCCTTTGTAAAACTTCTTGAACCACCACTGCACTGTAGGTTCATTAGCAGTTCTTGGACCAAATGCGTTGTTGATGTTGCAAGTTGTCTCCACGGCTTTAAGACCCATTTTGAAGGCAAATAAGAAAATCGCTCAAATTTGCTTTTTGTCTAACATCATTTCCATAGTCTAAAATAAATATAAAATAAACAGCAAATAATGTCATTAGCAAAAAAATAAAGCAAGAAATGCACATTAAAATTATATGTACAACATAACCACATTTACTTAAGAATGTATTTCAATATAAAATGGCAAATTTCAACAATGCTAAAACCGCAATTACTTTTGCACCAACCTAATATATGGCAGTACTTCAGAGGAGATTTAGAAATTTTCATACCCTTGGCTGTGTTGAACTTCCTTATAGAAACTTACCAAAACAACATAATGAAAAATATTTTAAAGTGTAGACACTGAGGAGTTATTTATAAAGTTCAATATATGAAAGACAAAAACACTAATAATGCATCATTTGTCATATAAATAAGAGTACATATTTAAAAAATATTCAATATGCATAACCACTAATTGCAAATACCTTTAAACAACATGGGCATTAATGTTTGTGCACCCACAAGCATACCCACATGCACACACACAAATATACACACAAGATTACAAAGAGAGACCTACTCTATGATTATTCTTATTTTAAATATGTGTGTATGTGACCAAAAGAATAGTAAGAAAGAATGAAAATAGTCATGTAAGGAAGTGGGGTTAAAGCTACACTTTTTTCACAAAAGGAACAAAAACTATTATGGAATTTAAAATTAACTTACTATTATTAAATAAAAATATGCTATAATGTTTCTGGTAACTGTAAAGTACCCTAGTGATGGCCACCGAGAAGTTGCCCTCTCAAAATCTTATGGTTCTCTCCAGTATTTTCCCTTTCCTGCATTTCCATTCACCAACTCACTTTGCAATAAATTGAGCAAATATTATTGACCTTTCCTTGCTTGAGTTTATTAAGAAACTCCCATGGATCAAGCATATTCATTTTAAACTTCATACACTGATCTTTTCTCTAAAACAGCTTTGTTTCTCTTCATCTCAATGACTTTTTTTTTTTTTCATTTCTCTACTATGTGGGCTCCATGCCTAACTATTTTTTCTTTTTAATATGTTGATTGTGTCCAAGCTTTGGCATAAGTAACTTTTCCTTCCTGCAATGACCTTTCTATAATATATGTTCCTTCACTTATGAAATTTTCCTTAAATTAATAGTATACTCAATATTTGCCCAATTTATATCTAATGCTGGATATAAAGTCTAATAACATTCAATCTATGCAAATATTCTTTGTCTTCTTCAGAGACAGTAAGTTTCCAAAGTGATTGCAAATTCTAGGTTGGCAGACACCTGGTTTTGATTATATCTGCCATTTTGTTCTGATAAAGTGAAATCGTACTAAATGGAGCAACTGAAATATTTTATGGGGCAACCTACTAACAATTCAGTTAAAGTATAGCTTCAGTTGAAGCCTTATCTGTGCTGTCACATCATCTTGCAAATCTCTGAAACCATTTTCACTTGTTACCTTGTTATCTGTGGGTGATTTGGCTACAATTTGTAATCCCATTGATTTCTAGAGTTGTTTTGTTTGGCTAGATGGATATCCTCATCCTGGAGGCAATAGGAGAGTGAAATGCCTTTTTTCAGGTCAGAGTGTAAGAGTAGATAAGTTCACTTTGCAGGACCTCCAAACAAGCTCTCAAATTCCATGTTATAACCTCATTTTGATGGTTTTGACTTTTTACAGAAATTTACATCGTATTTCCCAGAAATGTTCCTATCATCTATACCCTATGAACATTAAAAATGTCAAGAGCTTTGACATTTTTAGTCATGTTATTTCTTCTTTGACATAAATACTTCTTCAGTCATTATATAGAAAATAATAACTGTATTTGATACCCAAACATACCTGCAGACTTGAGCCCAATTTGCATAGATGATTGTGCCTAAAAGAAATAGAGGTCTTAACAAATATAATCTATAGGACACACAGCTTCCAAAATGTTTTAACAATTACTACTGATCCTTTAAAAGTTTGAAGTACAAATTTCATGGTTCAAATATCAGATGTAAATTGGGTTTTTCATTCTCACTTTGCCATTGTTATTGTTGTTTAATTTAATGAAGGTTATTTTAGCAAGCCTAAACAGAGTTATGTTATATTTTGCTGAGATATACCAGCTGGGGAAAATTAGTTTTTCAACTGATTTAAGGCATTGTTTTTAAACATATTGACTATGTTTAACTGAAAGAAAAACCAACAACTGCTTATTGTGGAGCATATGCCTTTCCTCTTTTTGGTTTAGTACCCCCTCCAGGAAACCATTTGATCCTGTCATACTCCATCGTTATTGTTTCACACAAGATTGCCTCCTGACTTTCTGGCTCCTTTACCTCCAAGGTCAGAGGAGTGTTAAAGTGCCATGCACATTAAATAAATGGTTACTAGCACCATTATGTGTATCTCTCTCTCTAACTTTCCTCTAATTTCTTGTACAGATCATTCTTGACTTGTAATTTTTCAGTTTTATGATGATGCAGAATGGTTGCTATCTCAATGTACTTCAAATTTTGTATTTTGATCTTTTTCTCAGCTAGCAATATGTAACACATGAGATATTCAACACTTTAGTATAAAACAGGCTTTGTACTAGACAATTTTGCCCAGCTGTAGGGTAATTAAGTGTTCTGAGCACCTTTAAGGTAGGCTAAGCCAGGCTATGATGTTAGATAGGTTAGGTGTATTAAATCCATTTTTTATTTATATCTTCAACTTATAATGGGTTTATCAGGTTGTAACCCCATTGTAAGTCAAGAAACATCTGTACTTCAGTGATCACATGTAGCTCACTCTTTTTTTTCTTTACCCGCAGCCATCTTCCTTCAATTTAGTCCTATGAAACCATTTCCATTTGTCAATAAGCTACTTAACCTATATGGTTCATCTTACTTTAATATTCCTTTCTTTCTTTTCCAATCTGAAAATATGGTTATCCCTAATACTGCTATTTCTAATAATTTTTAAGTTGAGATATTATTTTTCTCTTTTCAAAAGACTCCAAAGAAAGATCTAAATTTAATTTTTCTGGCCCATTATAGTTGAATATTTTCTTTTTATTAATCCTTATTTTTCAATGCTTAACTTCTCATTTGTAAGACACTGTGTTTCAGCAAAATAAAATAACTGTAAATTTTTAGCACTTACTACATATCAGGTACTATTCTACAAAAGACATTTCATTACACAATTTGTACACATACATGTATGTATGTATGTACATATACACAGACACACGCACATACACATACACACATATGTAAGCATGCACTGAAAAACTGAGACTTGCCCAATCACTTCTCTAATGATTCAACATGCTCTCTCTGAGACAGTCCATTTGTGAGTGAAACTCTACCTGCAACATTTGATCCTCTCCTTCAGAGTGGCAAGTTCAAGATGCTTCTAGTCTGTCATCTTGGCCCCTTCCCCTCCAGATTTTATTTTTATCTTCAACTTCAAATGGTTTTGGTGGTATATGTCTCAGAGCTGACAATTCTTAGCCAATTTGGGGCTAAGCAATAATTTTTTCAAGAACATTATTTCAGGTACTCCAGTTATATATGTATATACACACTAGATATCTTTGCCTGCCTTATTGATCTTTTTCTATCTGATGTCTTCTATTTCTTAACTTAATTTTTTTCATAGATATCTTCATTTTTATTTCTTTCTTCAAGAAGTGTGCAATTAATAATGTAACAGATAAATTGAAGCAGCAACAGCTTTTATAATAGAAACATGTTTTAAAATATCATTAGTTGTTGGCACCGGGCACCAAACAATGTTAGTAGACTCTAAAAGCAAACGGACAAATTAACCTTTAACAAAGGCAACAATTTTTATTGCTTTATACTTAATGGTTTAGGACTATACAAAGATTCAACTTTGTAAGCAGACATATAATTAAGATAGTATTATCAAATCCTTAAAACCGTTTTAAACTTTACTTATAAACTACTGCATTATGAATGAGATGCTCTAAAATAATCATTTTTGTTGTTGTTATAGAGCAATGAAAATTTCTGTTGGGAAAGCAGGTTGCTACTTATACTTGCTTGTGGTTTTAAATACTATTGAGAAAGAAGCCGACGCAGCTGCTGGAAGGCCATGGTGTGAACAGGTGACCTTGGGGATCATCTTCTAGATTCAGTCTTCCCCTCCGCAGATCTTTAACAGCGTGCTTTCGTAGTCTCCGGAAGTATCTGACTTAATTGCTGAATACGGAGAATAGCCCCAACGCTTCTTGAACTCCACTCAAATGTCCAAAAGGTCAATCTCTGACCTGGAAACCGTTATTCGGTTCAGAGTGAACTCATCGGTCCCGGCTCCCTTCAAAGCCTGGCGCAGTCTTTCAGCCAAAAAGGCGGGCGTGCTCCTCGCACCACGCACGATGGCCAGCAGTAAGTCTTTAAAATGCCCGGATAATTCTCCTTTTATGCTGTCCTCAATGTCCTTTTGACTGATATTTCTGTATTCATCAAATGTCAGTTGCAGCTGGGGGAAGCTCCTTAAACACAGGATCTCGGTGAAGGTATCTTCATCCGTGCCCCACCTGTTCTCGCCAGCTTCATACAGGATCTGGGCATCGTTTTTGGCCAAATGCCCATCCACGTTCAGACTTGCCTCTCTTCTGCCATCTGCCAAAGTCAACAGAGCTTTCCGGAAGTCACCAGATGTTTCAGAACTAATGTCATCTCCAAGACTCTTCTTATATACTGTATAGTAGGCTTGCGAGATCTCCTTCAGTTGTCTGCCTGTCCTAGTGGTTAAGATTTCAATCAAGGCATCTTCGTTGGTTCCAGCGCCCTTCATGGATTTCTTCAGCTGCTTTGCGTCGAACACGGCTGGTGGGGTCACCAGGGCCACCATGAGATGCTCAAAGTGTCCGGAGAGGTCACCCTTCAAGTCATCTTTCAGCTCCTTTCCACACGCCGCCCGGTATTCCTCAGCAATCAGCTGGCGCTGCTGGTTTGATCTCTCCGTCAGAACGCCGATGAGTGTCTTCTCATCGGTTCCAATTCCTCTGATCGCCTTACGAATGGCCTCAGCGTCCACAGATGGGCTGAAGCCCGGATAATTTCTTATTGCGCCTCGGCGTCCAACCCAGATCGATGCCATAATGATGCCTTTGCCTTGAGCTGAGATCTCACTGACCGCGAAGCGCCACGGCGGGAACCGGTTTGCGGGAGAACCGCGGGCCTTAACTTAATTTTCATGTTTAAATTTTTTATAACTCTAGTCTGATTTATTATATCTTAGGAAACTTGCAATTTAGTATTTTTTTCTGATATAATTTTGTTCTTTTTAAACTTTTTTTCAAAATGTGTTAACTCATTCCATATTTAAATAGGGGCTATTGGATATGTGTCTTTTCTGAGTTTTTGAATTTCTGACTTGAGACATTTTTGCATATTTGTAAATGGTTGTTTAAGGATATGTAATTTAGCTGGCAATGTATTGTTTCAGTTTATCTCTGTTCTTGGTTGCTCTTTAAAAAATTTTCATCTTGGGAGAAATGACTGATTGCTTAGCCTGGGCAGGAAAAAATATAAGATTACCATGGAATATCTTGTTCCACACAAAAAGTTAAGAAGCAATCAAAAGATAATGGGGATGTGCCATATACTGGGCCTGGCTTACAATGGCTGTGAAAACTAATATCCACATCAACCAAGTAGTTTTTTTTCTCATCTCCTATTTTCTTCTTAAGTTAGCCTTACACGTATCTGTCTAACATTACTATTTGTTTTATATTGCCTTCCACCTTTTTTTCTGGACTAGCAGTAACAGGCTAATTAGTAGGATGAATAACTCTATTTTTTAGTTCAAGAGTGTTCTCTTCTGTTGGCAAAGTGAAGTATACTTTCTGTAATCAACTGTGCCATTTTGAAAAGTTGAATTTGTAGGTCTTCTGATTTTTGTGATCCTATTTTGTTTCTGCCAGCTTCTTTGTTTTCACCTTTTGTGTCCTTCATTCCCTTTACCATCAAACTTCCAAGGGACACCTTCTCTATTCAAGTAAACCCAATTCTCCTGAAGCAGTGCCTTTCCTAAACTTTAAACTCAATCCCTTCTTTTTGATTGACTATAATATCTGAATCTTTATATAATAGACCTATATCAAATATTTCCTCATACAGTGTGGGATTTTTTTCTGCAAATGGTTTAATATGCCTTCTACAACTCATAATATTATGTTCAATCAGTACTACTTTTTGTGTAGTTTCCATCTAATCTTTCTTTGATATGGTCTCAGGAGCATGCTTTGCTATTATAGAATATGTTTCTACTGTCAATAGATGAAATAGTTTAATTTATCATTATATATATATGTGTTTTTTAGAGTGGAAAGATACAGATTCTAGCTGTCACCATTATTCTATGAAAACCTAGATTTTTGTTTTGGAAATATTGCTTTGGCTGAAAATTGATGTTTGAAATGGAAGATGTGGGGAAATCCTGAGAACAGAGTAAAAGTTAAAATATATTACAACAATTAGAGAAATAAAAATAACTGTGGATAGAACATGTGCAGATGTCTAAAATGAAAAATAATTTACACAGAAGAAAAACCAGTGTATTAGTCTGTTTTGCACTACCATAACAGAATGCCTAAGGCTGGGTAATTTATAAAGAAAGAAGTTTATTCAGCTCATAGTTCTACAGACTGTACAAGAAGCATCAAGGCAGCATCTGCTTCTGGTGAGGGCTTCAGGGAGCCTCCAATCAAGGCAGAAGGTAAAGGGGGAGCAAGTATGTCACATGACAAGAGAAGTAACAGAGGGAGGAGGCGGTGACTGGCTCTTTTAAACAACCAGCTTCATATGAACTAATAAAGTGAAACTAACTCATTATTGCCAGGAGGGCACAAAGCCATTCATGAAAGATCTGCCCCCATGACCTAAACACCTCCCACCAGGCCCTACATTCAACATTTGGGATCACATTCAACATGAGATTTAGAGAGGCCAAATATCTAAACCATATCAACTAGATCATTCAATACTTGGCTGGTTTGGAATTAAGAATTAGTGAGATAATGGAGTGACATAAAATATCTTGATATAAGACCCTGATTATTAATCTATCTAGAATGTCAAGTAATGGATATGATCTATCTCAACCCTATCTGTGCACAGTAAATAAATGAGAAATTAAGCCACATTAAAAAAGCCTTTTATTAATTTTATGATATGCCTCATATATATTTATATGCTAAAACTTATTTAGAAATAATATTTAATTTTCAGAATAAGTGTAATTATTACTAGCCAAAGTGTAAAAGAGGTAATTCTTGCTCAAAAAGTTTAGATTTTAAATATCATGCACATGACTAAATAGATAATAAATGGTAAAGTAATCAATCATTGTGCTTATGTCTAAGCACAATCATATTTTTAAATGTTAATTAAAATACTAGCAAATAAATACTTTGCTTTAGACAAGTCATATAAAATAGTAAAGCCAGCAACCTGAATTCATAACTTTTATTGTAAGAATCTCCTCAGCTAAATTGGAAGAAATATTTTGAGAGGTAAATCACAACATCTTTACATTTTAGTGGCTGTCCATAGAATTCTTTCCCTCAATCAAGACATGTCAGAATGGGTTTTGCCACAAGAAATAGATTAGCAGAGGAGGTCAAACCAGGTCTAGGCAATTCCTGTTTTACAATAAAAGAAAACACTGTGATTTTCTTAACTTAAGTGGATATTGACTTCTACCATGGAGAAGATCAAGATTTATTATCTCAAATGATAGTCAACAGACTGGCTGACAACTATTGACTTGGGGAAGTCACAGCAGGCCACTGAACCACCACTGACCCTGAAGAAAGATCCTCTATGTCTTGCACAGCAGGATAAGGCCAATCTTACATCAGGAAGATAGGCCTTGCTAGCGACAAGGGGCATTAAAATGTGTCTTTCCATTTATTTGGTTTGTGATGTTCCTCTAAAGTCTTAATAGTTTTAAGACTGAGAGCAGTTATTTGTAGAATTAGAGGGTCAGAGATGAAAAATAGGTATAATGATATGCAAGCCTTAATTCCTTAGTAAAAATAATGCTTAATCAGTCATTCAAAATGACTTTTCTTTATACTGATATCTGTTTAATAATAATAAATCCAATTCATAAAACCATAAAATTTGTTTATATATCTTTTTAGAGTGTTAAATTTCCAATAAATAGCAAAACATTTCATAAAATATTATTAGATAAAAGACTATTAGAAACTTAACAATTGTTTTAAAATGGTATCTTAAAAGAATAACTAATAATTTACCTATATCACATTCCAAAATGATTCTGCAGACAGAATGAGAGGTATATACATTTAAATCTTTTTGTTGTCTGGCACCCTATAGACACAAGCCTGACAAAATATAGACAAAATATAAGCCACAATGGAGCTAGATTGAGTAAACGCTTTGCAACCTATAGTTATTTTTGTTAAGATGAAAGTGCAGCATTCCTATTGCTGAATGAAAGCAAAAAGACAAATCCCCAAATGCCAGCCAATAATCCATAGACTGTATAGCAAAACACATAAAACAAATAAGAGAATACATAATAGGGATAGTGTAAACCAAGATGAATATGGTGGGCAGTACCCTAAGATGACCCCCAAGATTCCCCACTCACTGGTATATACACATCTTCTACCAATTTTTCAATCAAATACTAATGTGCTGCTGTGAAGTAAAGTTGCAGATGTCAATAAGGTATTAAGATCCCAACTCAGTTGACTTCAAGGTTGGGAAAGTATTCTCCGTGGGCCTGACCTAATCTGCTGAAGCCTTAAAGGGACTGGGCTCTTCCTGGAAAGAGAATCAAAGTATGAGTCAACACAAGGAGATTCTCTATTTCTGACTTTGAAATGGCAGGAGCCACATGATCAGTAATGTGGACTGCTTTTAGGAGCTGAGAGTGAACTCTGATATCAAGAAACTGTATTTTCCAGTAATTTTACTGTGCTTGGAAGAGGATTCCATCTCCAGAGGAGAACAAAGACCAGCCAAAACTTGATTCCTGCTCCATGAGACTTTGATCAGAGAACCCAGGCATGACATACCTTTGGACCTACAGAACTGTGAGCTAATGGGCATTTTTTTAATCTGTTAAATGTGTGAAAAGTTGTTACACAATAATAGAAAACTAATGCAAGAGGAGTAGCACTACAAATATTGCTATGTTAATAAATATAAATAATTTAAATTCTCTATTAAGAGATAAATATTATTGGTTTTCACCTATATAAATAACAAATATTAACTATAAAAACATAACTAAATAAAATAATTAATAAAAGTAAGAATAACAGCATCAACAAAAAGGATTAGCAAAATAGTCATCAGATAAGCAAACCAAAAAGGAAATAATAGTGGTAGATATAGTAATTTTACATAAAGCAAAGTTAAAGATGAAAGGCCACAAAGGTGAAAAGGAGTACCATTTAATAACTATAAAAACATGTCATCTACAAGAAAGATATAATAGTTACTAGTATCCACTGAATTACTGAATATGCTAACATTAAATACATATCAAATATATACATATGTGTGTATATTATCTGTATATACATAATTCATGAATAAAGACTTTATTTTCTAAATAGAGCATGGCAGATTTCTTTTGTAAAGGGCCAGGCAGCAATATTTTAAGCTTTGCAGGCCATAGAGTTTCTCTTGTAAGTATTCAGTTCTGCTGTTGTAATGCAACAGCAACCAGGGACAATATGTAAATGGACATATTGACCCCCCAAAATTTATTTATGGATATTGAAATTTAAATCACAAATGCTTTTCACATTAAAAAATGCTATTCTTCATTTTACTTTTTTTCATTTTTCATTTTACTTTTTCCCCCAACTATTTAAAAGTTAAACAATAACATTCTTAGTTTGGAAAATGAAAAAAAAAAAAAAAAAAAAAAGTGGTGTTCCTGATTTGGCCTCAGGCCATCGTTTGCAAACTGCTGATCTAAACTCTTTTTATTCCAGAATCAAACACATGAGGACTAAAAGTAATCTCTTGCTTTTTAACTCATACTTAGAGCTCTTATTATATAATATCATATTCAAAATAGTTTCAGATAGGAAAGGACATCATATGTATATGAGTTATACACACACACACATAGTCTTCATTTTGCACTGTTGTGATAGTTAAATAGCACCAGTTGTCCAACAATGGTCCAAATTTCTACTATTATGGTATAATAACTCTGAGGACTACATACGGTACAGATTTTGCTGGTATTTCTTCAATCCAGAAATCATTAAGTAAATAACAGAAGGAATTATCATCAGTGACCAATCAGTTCATTTTTTTCCAAATATCTCAGTGATTGGCCACTGTGCATTTGTTAGTTCATATACAAACGGTAAAACATGTACTTGTGTTATTCCTTTGTTTCCCAGTGACAAATTCATGTGACATTTTTAAAAAATGGGTAATATAAAGAGAGAATTGGCCAATGAATTTAAAATACAGCAAGGAGATAAAAAGTAATAATGCTGAAAGGAAATTTGAATTAAATGTAAATTGAGTTGTATGAGAAATAGCTGACCATGGGAATGTTGACATGGCCACTGTTCAAGAGACTCTAGATGTGTAGTTGGAGGAACTCAATGAAGACAAGCATGCTCATAAATGAGGAAATGGTTGTGACAAAAATGATGAAGATGTCCCAGAGGAACTGATGTTGGCAAAAAACTTCTCACTACAGAAATTTTCAAGGTATTTTATGATATTCAAAGTGAAAAGGGCAAAATATTGGAAGCAGATCTAAACTTAGAAAGGAGTATGACCATCTATCAAAGCACAGAAAAGATAGTCATTCCATATCGCAAGTTTTACAATGAGAGGAGAGCAAAGCATTGTTCAAACTACTTTTGATAAGTTTTTATAAAGAAATAAAATATTTAATTCTCCATGTTTCTCCTGTTTAAAATACATTGTATGAAACAAATATTAGTTGTGCTAATTTTGCTTTTCCCTTTACATTTATAACTGATAGTGAGAGAGTTTTTATGTTTTGACAAAAATATTTGAAGGTCATAGAACAGTTGCAGTTTTTCCCATTGACCCTTAAGATTACTTTGCACAGTTTTAGTTTGTGTGGTCATTTTAACAGTCTTACTCTCCTCTCAAAGTAAGGACTGCCTGTGTGTATGTGTACGTGTGTGTGGAGTGGGGAGGGTATTTGTATGTACATGCATGTGTGTGTGTTTTTGTTATGGGATCATTTATCATAACAGTCTTTGTGACATGAACTAGTCAAAAATAAAAAAAAGAATATATATATACACACACACTGAGAAAAATAGTTAAGAATGGATTGTTGCATATAAATCTCTGCACTTTATGAGAATACATTTTCTTTTAAAGTATACATAGAACATTTTTAAAAATTGATCACATATAAGAACACAGAAAAAAATCTTCAACATTTTGAAACATTCACCTCCCATAGAGCACTTTAAAATGTTTAAATAAGAGATTATAAATCCAAATACTCAAGGATTAGGTAGGGTGGGTAATCAGGGAATGAACCAGGAAACAAAATATATAGACAAAGATTTTGCCAAAATGAGTAACATACCCTAGCAAAGTGTTAATAAATCTGCTTCCACACAGGTTCAGGCATAAATGTCACAGAGAAAATTTGTAAACTCAGGATTTTCATTAAGGCAGGAAACCCAGACATTGAGGATGCTCAATTTTAAAGTATATGTTGATAAAATAAAATAGAAGAGAAAACATAAAAAACATAAAACATAAAAACTGAGAGTAAGTAAGCAAACCAGCCAGTAAAGCTACTGAGATATGCTGGGGAGCTTGGAAAGGATTCCATAAACACTATAGGAATTAGACAATTAGGAAATTGTCCTGTTGTTATTTTGTTGATTTAGAGAGCCCAAACTCATTTTCTGATAGTTACTGTTGTTTAGTGAATCCCAAGAACTTCTGTAGACACTTCAAGGCAACAGTGTGTCAGGTAAACTTCAAACAAACTGAATCAAATATTTGGAGACTAGTTTGCAAACAAGATTCATGGCATGGAACAGAACATATTAATCTAAGCCCTAAGTAAAAAAAAAAGTCTAGCTTACATAAAAATGTACTTAAAACTAATTTTCTATAAGACTCCTGTTCCACTTTTTAAAAGCTAATAATCAGGAGTCTGACATAATATGATAGCTAACTTTTCCTATGTGCCAGACACTGTTCTAAGCTTTGTATGTGTATTAATTAATCTTTTAACAACTCTGCCTGGTAGGTCCTTCTTTATCCCAATGTACAGATAAGGAAACTAAGACACAGAATGATTAAGTAATTTGCCCAAGATCAAGATTATACAGCTAGTAAAAAGCAGAACTGAGCTTTGGACACAGGGATTTTGATCCAGATAAATCTAGAATTTCATATTGATCATTGTTGTAACAATGTAAAAGGTAAAATTGAAGCATAGCTAAAAACAAAAACAGTTAGGACTCTTACAAAATGATTTTAATAAAAATATGCCCTGCAGGGTGAGGCCTACATAGCGCTTACTTACTTTTGAAAGATGCAGAAGGTAAATTAACAAGATTTGGGGACTGAATAGTTAAGGAATTTGAGGAGAGTGAAGAGAAACATCATGTTTGTGTTTCGATGACTCATGCCATTAACTGCATGTGAAGCAGTAAGTTTGAGGAGTTAAATGTATCTGTTTAACTGTGGATGTCTTATATTGATGAATTGAGCACAGGACAGTTTAACCTGAAAATATAAATTTGGGGGTCATCAGTGTGCATCTATAAAACAATAGAATATAATCAGAGTGGTTGAGATTGCCCAATATGTGTATGTGTGTGTATTTTATAGAGAAAAAGAGCAATAAACCATTGGTAAAATACTGAGAAATATATTATTTTATATGTAGGAATTAAATAGTTGCCCAATGATTTATCAGGCAGAACTCATTATGTAGATTGAGAATGGAGGATATAACAAAAGTGTCAGGAGAAGTAGAAGAATATCACAGAAGACAACGGAAAAGAATGTTTCCAGAAGGAAAGCATTGTTAACAATGTGTGATGCAGAGATATCCAGTTAGGGATGGAAAAGTCATCAAGAGCAGTGTTGATGGAACGTTGACAACAAAAGGCAGACAGCAGTACATTTGAGGCAGGAGTTAATATGGAGGAAGAGGACTAATGATGCATAATAAAGAGACTTGGGGAGAGATATCAAGCAGAATTTGGAGAAGAGTGGATGTATGCATAGTCAGAATGTTTATAAAAGGAGCGACATATACTGCTAAATGTGGAAGCAAAAGACTAGTAGAGAAGGAATCTGATGATATAGAATACATAAGACATGTGATAATTGATTGGGCAAGATCCTAGAAAAAATGCAATGGAGAAAAGATTAACATTCCTGTAGAGGGTCTGCATTTGATTAAGACAATGAACCTCTCTTTCCCTGAGACTAAAAGAGATTAAGACAAGAACTAATTTATCTACATTATTATTTGAAGGGAGGTAATTAGGATGTTGAATCACTCATACTTGATAGGCTGCTTTTTAAATGAAGTAGAAAGGCAATTTTTTCTTTGCACCGAGAAAGAAGCTTGTGAGGATGGGTGAACCCTTAACTAGAGTAATTACTGAAAATATGAATAAAGAATTTACCAACAATAATAAATAAATTGTAAAATGGCCTTGAAAACCAATCTGAGATGATAGACCAGAAATTTAAGAAATATTTCTTGTTGTGAAGAAAATTAAAATCTCACTATGTATGTATTAACTGTCAACCCATTCAGCCACAGAAAGCTCTTGAGGCATTTTAAGACACTGTAGAATTTATCCAGTCATTAAATATAAAATGTCCGATTTCAAATCAAAAGTGTAGTTTATTATATCTTAAACAAGAAGCAGTACAATTAATCGAAGTGTGAAACTGAACTATCAACACAGTTTTGCCATCTTAATGGTACTTTGTTCATGTCAGCAGTGAAGAAACCTTGATAATGAGTGGTGATGAAATCATGACAGGCATTTTCCATAGCTTGTTGAGAATTGAATATTTTTCCTTGCAAGAAGTGGTTCAAAGCCTGGAAGAAGTGGTAGTCAGTTGGTACAAAGTCTGCTGAACATGATCAATGACAGAGAGTTTCTAAGTCCAGCTTCTGTAGTTTGAGCAGCGTTGTTTGTGTGACATATGGTCCAGCATTGTTTTGCAAGAGGATTGGCCTGTATCTACTAACCAATCTTGGCTGCTTAATCACAAGCATCATCATTTCATCAAATTGGTTGCAGTAGACATCCGCTGTAATCACCTGACCAGGTTTCATGAAGCTGGAGTGGATAATACCAGTGTTGGACCACCAAACAAACACTATTAGCTTTGTATGATGAATATTCAGTTTTGGAGTGTGTTTTGGCACTTCATCTTTATCCAACCATTGTGCTGAATGCTTGCAATTATCAAAAAGAATTCATTTTTCATCATATATCACAATATAGTAAAGAAATGATTTGCCTTTATGGCATTACAGCAAAGAAAGGCAAGCTTCCAGACTATTTCTCTTCTGATACTGGTTTAATTTATGTGGTACTCATCTATCCAGCTTCTTTACCTTGCCGACTTGTTTCAAATGGTCCAATATTGTTGGAATAGTAACGTCAAACCTTGCTGTTAATTCACATGTACGTTGAGGTGGATTAACTTCCACCACGGCTTTCAGCTTATCATTTCCCACTTTGGTTTCAGGTTGCCCATATGGCTCATTTTCAGGATTAAAATCACCAGAACGGAACTTCTCAAACCATCCACTTACTATGCCTTCATTAGCCACACCCTTCCCAAGCACTTCGTTGATGCTTTGAGCTTTCTGCACTGTATTGGTTCCATGACAGAACTCACATTAGAAAATAACACTAATTTTTGACTTATCCATGGTTTCACAAAAATTGCTCTAAAAAATGTAAAGAAAATCACAAGGCAAAATGTGTGTTTGAAAGAGTGAGGCTGTACTTTCACAATAAAAATAAAATAAGAAATATCAAAGTGAAATGTCAGAGATATCAACTGCCAATTTAGTACTTAAGGAAATTGGACATTTCACACTTAATAACCTAAGTATTTAAAAAGCCATGGTACAGAAGTAGTTACTCAAGAGTTTTGAGCAGTAGCAGAGTTTTGAGCAGTAGTGGCATTATTAGAAAGAGTATCCTACCTGCAGTGTGCAGAATGGATTAGATGTCATTAGATTAGACAATATGACATGGATTAAGAATTTGATGCAAAAATTCATTTGAAAGTCTAAGTTCTGATGGCCTGAACTTGAATATTGGCTATGGTGACTGAAGTGGAATGATTAAAGAGGTAGAATTTGGAACCTATACCAATACAGGAATGGGGGTTACAGAGTGGAGTGCAGTTGAGAAAAAATAATGACTAGACTTGAGAAGAGCTGGTGAAAGAAGTAATTTTCAAAATGGTGAAAGCCTAGAAATGTTGTTACATAGCTACCATCTATTATAATGGGGCTGCTGTCTTAAAGTATAATATTTAGAGTCGGGGGATTTACTGAGAATATTCTCAGCATTACAAAGGCTGAAACTACATGAAGCATATGTGTTTTAATCTTTGCTAGTGCTTTTTCTATACCATTCTTGATAGTCAAAATACATTCATTATTACATTTGAGCTAGTAAATTTGTTAACAGTCATGCTTATTTCAAAGGAACATCCATGAGTAGTCTCTACAAATTCCAGTTTTGGTAATTTCTTCACTATTTGCTTTTCATTTTTCATGAGTTTTTCTCTATGATTTTATTGTTGCCATTTTATTTTGACATGTTGCTACTGTTAATATTTTAGGGTATGAGGAAAATGGTACTGAATGTGTCTGTTAATTTTTACTTTTTCCAAAACATTGACTTCAATTAATAAGGCTGATAGCCTTATCTCTTCTATGCCTTACCAAAAAAGATTAAAATATAGCTAATTATAGCAATAAAACTGTCAATACTCAGAATCTGCAGCACAACTGTTCTGTAGCTGAGATAGAAAAAGTTTCCACCAAGGAATCATTTTACACAATTAACTAGCTGCTTTATTGATTTTTTTCTTCTTCACAGTTATTGAATAAGTTGCTGAATGAATCATATCCAAAGTTAAAAGCCACTATTTTCTTTAGAAAAAAAATCATTATGGAATCCTAGAAATTAACAAAAAGAGATAAGGATAATGTTCCTCCTAATTATGATCTATTTTTAATTGATAGCATTTTCTAAATAATTTATATTCATGTATTTCATCTTTATGGTTGCTTTTACTAATAAATTCTATTATAGTAATAACAGGTTTAATTAGTATTTTTTTGTCAAGTTGAAAAAATTACTTGAAACATGGATTATTACTGTGAATGAATTCTCCTGTTGCTCCATTTATAGCATATATAGTATAACATTGTTTAAAAATAACTTTAAAATATTTTTGATTCTTAAATAACAACACAAAATTAGTCTGCTAGGACATGCCAAATTATCCACTAAAAGGTAAAATGAGTTGATCAACTAAAGATTGTTTAGTAATATACCTAAATCTAAAGAGTAAAATTAAAAATTAGAAAAGATGTGCTAAAGAAGAAACAGAGAAAGTAATTTTTCAGAAGATAATTTGTTTAGAAAATCTTAAAGATCTAAGAAAAAATTACTGGATGTTCTTTTTTTAAAAAAGTTACATAAAAATAAGAACTTAATAAAGGTGGTTTAGAAATAGTGACTCATCTATGAGTAGAACAGAATACTGGAATTTTTATTGCTATTCTGTTGAGAATTTAATGAAATAGACACATCCTTTAGTAAGAAAAACTAACAGAAATCTAAATGAAAAATGCCAAATAATGGCATAAAATTTATACTTTTTGAGTTTTATTTGATCTGTAAGGTTTTACACATTTAAGGCTTAACATACATGATTTCTCTTTTACTAATACATTTTTTAAAGTAAATACTATATCAATTTTAATACATATATGCTCCAAAATTAAGCCTTTTAATCAAGAAAAATCAGAGTTTTGCAATGAAATCTGGACTTCTTACAAACTAATTTGTGGCAGTCATTTTGATTCTTCTTGCATCATTTGCAACCCTTTTGCTCCTCACCCCTTTCAGTTGTGACCAACATTGGTCCTTCTGACATGATCACAACTCAACATTTGGTGTTTACCACATTTCTCTTTTTGTGGAATCAAGAGAAAAAAAGTATCATGATTCTGGGGACTCCATTCTATTACCAAAGGGTATGACTGCAATCCCACTTGGTCCAATTCTGTTATCTGTGAAATAGCATCACATAAGTTAAAATGAACCAAAGCAAAGTTCTCACCTTAATTTATTATCTTCTGTACAGATGCCTTAAAAATCTCAATTCCTAATATTAGAAATGATGCATTTATTGAATATTTGTTATGTGCAAGCAATTTAAATGCATTATCCTTACTAATCTTCCTGTCACACTTATGTGGCATGGTATGACTGCCATTTTACACACAAGAAAAATGAGGTTTAGAGAGGGTAACATTTTTAAAGTTATTTCAAACCATGTCTCACTGATATGTAAGTTTATATGCTTAACAATCATATTTTATACCTACTGTCATGAAAATTATATCACCAAATCTACAACAAAAATTAGGAGAGAAAAATGGTAATTTTTTATATTTCTCTAAAATACCAGACTGGGGTGCAAGGGTTATCATTGCATAAGAGTACATAGGTTCTCTAGAAGAAAAGGTAAAATAAAGCTTTAGATTTCATTGCCATGACCAGGACAATGATGTTAAGATACTAGAATGGATTAACATAAAATAATAATTACAAATAAAAATGGCATATGTAGAATGATTCATCTTTCTATATTTATATATCTCTAATCTCCATTGGGTATATATTATATATTTATATCTGCATATAGCTAAACACAAGGTCAAAGTTAAATATTATCATTAAATAATTTCACTAGTTTTAAATGTCTATAGATAAATGCTTAATGTTTGACATTATAAAGCAAGAACAAAAAAATGCTTATCACTTGCATTTTGCTGCATTGCACTTGCTTGCATTTTGCAATATGCTGGTTATTACATAGTCTATTTTCTATACAAATAAGATGCTCACTTATTGAATTTTTTTGTATCAATGAAATGCCTTTTTTCTTGCTTTAGTATATTAATATGAAATTATTCTTACATCACAGGAATAAACCTTACATTGTCATGGTGTATTGTTATTGTTAAGTGTGCTGTTGCAGTTTCTATTTCTTTGTTTCCTATTTACTATGTACTTATGATAGGTGCACCTATGTTCATAGCTAGGTGGACATTTAATTTTCTTTCTTTCTTTTGTTTTTGGTTTTATGTCAAATCATAGTAATTTTAAAATATGAAGGGGTCAATCTTGACTATTGTCTGAAATATTTAGAATATATAAGTGGTTATAGGTTTGCCTAGAATATGACAAAACTGTACAAACATCAAATCTTGACACCTTTTTTTGAAAGGGGTAAGATATGGAAATATAATGTGGTAAGATTTATTGTCACTGCTTCAATTTCTTATGTTTATTAGTCATTAAAGTACTCTCTTTTTTTCTTGGGTTAACTTTAACAACTTTCTAGGCACCATCTCTTCCTTTTCAGGTCCAGAAACTATCTCTTGGTGTTCTCTATTGTCAAATGGCCATTCTTGGATAATTTTATACCTCCCATCTAGAGAAAAATGTAGCAATGCCCTTACAAACAGTACATGGCTCTTTGGAGCCCATTTCTATTAAAACGATACATAACTTGCATGTGCAGTTCCCTCATATTATTTAATTTTGGTTACATCGTTACTCATGACTGCATCTTCCATCATGCCACCTGTGAATGCAGACAGTCATTTACTCTACCAAAGGTTGTTACCGTGCTCCCTTGATGACTACAAACATAAGTCATACCCAGAGTATGCAGGAAAATGGGAAGGAAAAATCATTTTTTCTAACCATGGTAAATTTGCTACTCAGGATATTGTACTGCAAATGGAAAACAAAATATTTTTCAAGCGAATCTTCTCTTTAACTTTTCAGTAGACTGTGTGTGATGACTTTCAAAGGATCACACCCCTGTCTATACAGAGCACCAGTGGAGCATAGGCAAGGGGCCAGTAAATGGGATAAGTAGAGTAGTCTTCTTTGCTGGCAAGAAGTGTCCATCTCTCCTTTGGCACATCTTAGAAACAACCCAGGGGGCCGGGCATGGTGGCTCACTCCTGCAATCCTATCACTCTGGGAGGCGGAGGCAGGAGGATAGCTTGAGGTCAGGAGTTTGAGACCAACCTGAGCAATAGCAAGACCTCATCTCTACTAAAAGTACAAAAAATTAGCTGGGCATTGTGGCGCACGCCTGCAGTCCCAGCTACTTGGAGGCTGAGGCAGGACTATCTCTTGAGCCCAGAAGTTTGAGGTTGCAGTGAGCTAGGCTGATGCCACAGCACTCTAGCCCAGGCAACAGAGACTCTGTCTCAAAAAAAAATAAACAACCAAACCCAGGGGAGTGAAATATCACCGCATCAGCTGGGGGCAGATAAGGACATGAACCAGAAGAGCATGTTGTCCTTGCACAGCAATCATTACTAAAGCTCTCAGGCTTTCAGTCACAGGCAGCCATCTCATCACACCATGCCCAACACAGCAAACACCTCATCATACCTTGTCCAAATAAAGCATATGCCTAGCTGTAGCTAATCAGGTGATTAATTTACTTCTGTGTCTGGCCTAGAAAACCTCACTGCTCACACTGCTGGGCAGAGCTCTCCGGACCTATTCTGAGTACTGTCTGATTCATGAATCAGTCTTTGCTCACATAAACTCTGTTAGTTTGTCTAAAGTTTTTCTTTTAACACATTTAATCATATACCTTTGATATTCATTCAATATAATCATAAAGCGAGAAAGAGAGGAGAGAGTTCTCATTCTTCTAAGAATCTAGTTACCATCATATTAAAGTTTTATAATTTATTTAATAATATATTTATGTTGACATTAAATCTAATCATTTATCATATTTATTGACATTTTGAATGTTGTTTAATATACAATATTTTGTGCAAGTTTGCAACAGCTTTTGGGTAGATTCCTGTAAAAGAATATACTGCTATAAAATTATGCTCATTTTAAATTTGATAGATAATATCCTCATGAATGTTCAAACAATTTACATTCTTACTTTAAAAAATAAGAGACTATCTGAATACCTACTTCTACACATTATCACATAGTATAGATTATCAATCATTTTGATACTCACAGGGACAAATGAAAAAATAAAATCTTGCAAATTATTCTTTTCCCTTAGAGACAGGGTCTTACTCTATTGCCCAGGCTGGAGTTTAGTGGCACTATCATAGTTCACTGTAACCTCGAACTCCTGGGCTTAAGTGATCCTCCTTCCTCAGCCTCCCAAGTAGCTGGGACTGCAGGCACATGCCACTATACCCAGCTTTTTATTTTTATTTTTATTTTTTTTAAAGAGAGAGAGAGAAGGGTCTTACCATGTCACTCAAGCTGGTCTCAACTCCTGGAATCAAGTGATCCTTCTGTCTTGGCCTACCAAAATGCTGGGATTACAGGCGTGAGCCACCATGCCTAGCCAAATCTTGTAATTTTTTATTTGCACTTATTTAATTATAAATTATGTTTTGTATCTCCCTAAGACTCTGAACTATAAGATAATATCCTTTCTATATTTTTAAATATGTTGTTCTTTTTATACTATCACAGTCCTTTATTGCTGGTAAATTTTATAAACTCTCTATAATATGTCCAGTGTTCACTTTAATTTCAGTTTTATTTATAATAAAAAATTTTGCCTTACAGAAGGCATTGAGTTTTATGCTTCTCTTTATGATTTCTGGGCAAAAAGAATTCTTCATATCTAGAATACCACTCATATAAAACATACATACATGTATATTTATATGAACACATAACATCATATTTTCTTTTGAACTTTTCCAGCTTTCAATTTTTAAATTTTAAAAGCTTGATTTAACTGTAATTTTGGTACAAACCAGAGATATTTTTCCTATTTGTATGCAATGCCATATTATTATGTCTTAGGCACTTAGAATCTTCAAATTTTCTTCTTCATCCAGAATTAAGCAAACTTTTCAAATTTTATACACTAATATATTCTCAGTTCTTGATTAATACATTTTTGAGATAATCATATAAGATATTATATTAACTGCCTTCATATTGGGAATTAAGTCAGCTTTGAAAGAAAAATAATAAAACCTATTTAGTTTAATTCTAAATAAACAAAATAGATATTTAAAATGTAGCAGCTAAGAATAAATTAATATATGATAGTTTCACATGGTTTTGAAAGTCTGTGTTTCAAGATAAGATTTAATTGTAGAGTAGGAAAGGCAATAATACAATGCTGGCTTTTGAAAAGTAGAGATTCAAGGTTGGTGGCAGTAAAACGTATACTTGGTTTTGAATCAAAAGTTTTGTTCCTACTAAATATGTGATATTGGACCTGTTGTTTTAACTTCTTTGAAGCACACTTTACTCATGTATAAAAAAGAGATTAAAAAAAAAAAACATCTTATTTCAAAAGGCTACTATTAAATATATAAACCCTTTAGACAGTTTTGTCCAGAATGCCCTATTTTGTAAAATGTTATATTAATCTGAGACAGTGCAAGATAAGCAATATGTAATATGTTAGAATAAAGTGCCTCATAGAGGTCAAACATGGGCCCCTAGAAACACGTTATCTTTTAAAAGCACGCAGTTAGTGTCATGATCTTTAACATATGGCAACTCTCTTCTCTTTAGATGGTTTTATTTTTCCTCTGGCTACCTTTCTTCTGTCCATCAAAGTTTGTTCTCCTGAGTACATACTTCAATGTCATTTTTCCCCTCTGTTACACCTCTTAGTGATGGGCTAGTGAACTATCATGTACTAAAGCTCATGAGTTTCCTTACAGAACTGTAACTGAAGAACAAAAAACCTAGTTACCCTATTTTAACAATTTGCTGTCTTAAATATTTATCATACATCAAAAATATTTTTCATGTTCTGCAAGTCAGACACTGGTCTACACTAGGGTTGTAATATGTGGCTGAGGTAGACAAAGGATAGACATAGTTTTGGCACTCAATTGGTTTCTAGTGAATAACACAAAATACAGCTAATTACAAGGCAGTGGAAAAATAGTACAGGTTGATGCAGGGTGTTTCAGTAACTTATGTAAAGTCTTGGGAGATTAGAAAGGCACTAGGCATGAAAGTACAGTCTACATTTATAATGAAGGACTACTCAGAATTACCCCTAAAAAAGAACACAGACAGTGGTGGAAAGAGGGGAAAACACCATGTACCAAGTAAAGAAACAACACAGTTTCAATAAAAAATTGAAAGCAATGTTGACATGGAGACCTATGACATAATTATTTTAATTTTAGAAACATAATTTCAATTTATTTGGAAAATGTTTATATGTGCAGCAGTCACAGTGGATGGGAAGACCATTTTTGAGGCTATTTTAGGGATGCAAAGATGGTGTTTTCAACTTAGTTGGTGGCAATGGGATGAAAAGGGAGAAAACAGATTTTTAAGCTGTTACAGAGTTAGGTAATATAGGAATTGGTCATTGTTTTGTTACCAGGTCAAACTGGGGTCAGCTAACTTAGTGCAGCAAAGCCAGATACTTAAGCCAAGAGCTGAAGCTGGAGAAAAAGGAATTTTTATTGCATGGCACCATGCAAGGGGAAAGGGCAGCTAACGCTTAAGACCTAAACTCCTCAACATCTTACAAGCCAGGCTTCGTAAAGGCAGGGGTAAATTTTAGGCAGGCAAATTGTAAATCAGTATATGGAGGTTATGCATTGGCCTGAACCAGAAAGGTAGGATATCCTGAAGTGGGGACCTATGCATTGTAGGGAGATTCAGGGATTCCTCGATTAGTGTAAAGGAATATTAAGATGAGTTAGACTCTCTACAGGCCCTTCAGAGAGAAATTTAGAACAAAGAATGGTGGTGAGAGTTCAATTCCTCAGTTCCTCCTTATCTGCATTTTCTATCTGGTGGGAGTTTCTGAGAAAACAATTCAAGAACATGTGTTAAGATGCCATCTTTCAGTTTCCATAGGGAACGAAAACCTCATGACTCTTGTTTGCATGGAGGACATTGCTATTTCCATTCACTTTTCAAAGCTATGTAGGTGCCTCAAACTAAGGGACTAGAGATTTTCCTGCATTTCAGTGCTTGGAGGGACCAGCAGACCCATACGAGGGGTCCCTACTCCATATCAGTTTGTCTGTAAGGTGTAAAAGAAGAAAAAATGCAAAGAAATAGCTTTACATTTTCAGTTTGGTCACTAGGCTACATGGTTGTACAATTTATTGAGATAGAAAATATAAGAGTGGGGAATGATTAGAGAAAGGTGCTGCTGAGTAGTTTGGCATATTTAAGACACAGTTAAGTAAAGCCTCTCAGTACAGCACTTTGAGAATCAGCAGCATATAGATGGCATTTCTAGTCATTAGAATACAAGACGCCATCCAGATAAAACATATAGGATAGGAAGGGAAAATGAAAAACAAAACAATACTGAGTAAAATTTATATTTTATGAAAAATCAGATAAAAAAATCCCACCAATAGAGAATGAGAAATTGAGACTCAAAATGTTGGAAGATAGTGTTATCAACATCAATGGCAAAAATGTGTCCCAAACATGTGAGAGGGGTCAATTGGCCCAACTGCTGTTGAGACACCAGGAACAATGAAGAATGACAAATCTCTTTTGGATCTAGCTTTACTAAAAGTAGCTTCAGTGGTGTGATAGGAACAACAACCAGACTACAATCAAGGTAAGCAATGCAGTTGGGTTTTGTCAGAAATCAAAGACATAAATAAAGCAGGTAAGTTTGGTAGACTTGACTCCAAAAGGGACAGAAGGTTGGAGGAATTGGTGAGATGGATAATGGGTTATAATGGAGGTCTTTGTTGTGTGCCTTTGTTTTCTTTTAGGCTTAAAAGAAGAAAAAGAAAGAGGTTGGCATATTGAAATGCTAATATGCAAGAGAAAGCATAGAAGGAGAGAAAGTTGAAGATCAAGAAGAAAGGATTATCACTAAAGAAATTACCTGAGAAAGGTAGGATATAGGATGAAGAGCCCAAGTGGAGAGATGGGTTTTTGCAGAAAGTAGGACTCCTTTCCCATTGTGTCAAAGGGTAAGAGAAAGAAAGCAGATTGCAAAATAAATTTGTTTGAGAGAAGTTGTTAGTTCAAATTTCATAGTTACTATTTTTT
>CM052436.1:80647258-80679427 GCA_028533085.1 Varecia variegata | reverse complement strand
ACTAGAGTTAAGTGATATCTCATTGTGGTTTTGATTTGCATTTCCCTGATGATTAGAGATGTTGAACATTTTTTCATATGTTTGTTAGCCATTCTTATATCTTCTTTTGAAAAATTTCTATTCATGTCCTTTGCCCACTTTTTGAAGGGGTTGTTTGATTTTTTCTTACTGATTTTCCTGAGTTCTAGATAGATTCTTGTTTCAGTCCTTTATCTGATGTGTAGTATGCGAAAATTTTTTCCCACTCTGTGGGTTGTCTGTTTACTCTCATGACTGTTTCTTTGGCTGTGCAGAAGCTTTTTAATTTAATCAGGTCCGATTTATTTATTTTTGTTGTTGCTGTGATTGCCTTAGGGGTCTTCTTCATAAATTTTTTACCTAGGCCAATGTCTGTGAGAGTCTTTAATGTGAATGTGTTTATTAGATGAGTTTCCTCTGTAATGTAACAAATTGTACATTCAGAAAGTCCTACATGGAAGCAAAGGAAGCATTTAAATGATAGAACAAGTGATAAAGTAGAGGAAATAAGCCACATTCAGCCAATCTGACCTCCTTTATTATTTTTCTTTGCTCTAAGACATTAAGATTCAATCAGTTTGAAAATGAGCATATTTAGAAAATAAGTATTTTACAGTTATATTGTACGACATGCATTCCATACATAAATACACACAGATTACAGGACTGTGTCTAGTGGACATGCAGACATAATACACATGAATTAAAGTAGTATAGATTATCTTTTAATCTCCTTTTTATAACAAACAGATCTAGATTATATAAAATGCGAAAACTAAAAATTTTGAAAGGATAGTCAATGTAGTAAATTTATAAGATTTCATCCAAATTATTAACTCATAAGAAATTTCATATAAAAGATTAAAATAAAATCTTTTAAATCTATATTTGTTTATCTATCTATCTGTCTATCTATCTATAGATTTACCTAGAGATCTATCTCTATTTAACTTGAAGCCGTTCTATAGACAGGAGAGATTATTCATGAATTTATGTTTTAAAAATAGAATTTGGAAAATTATTCAAGGTTGTTTTTATTATACAATGCATCTTTGCAATAACAAAACAGAAATGGAAGATAAGGGCATAAAGGTAAAGCCACTTAAAATTTTAAATAAAAAAATCACTCAGGCATAATTTTTAAAAGATTTTATTTTTAATTATTATGGGTACATAATAGTTGTATATATTTATAGGGTAGATGTGACGTTTTGATACAGACATACAGTGTGTATTATTGAAATCAGGGTAATTGGGTTATCCATCACCTCAAGCATTTCTTATTTCTTTGTGCTAGGAACAATCCAATTCCACTTTTATTGTAGTTATTTTAAAGTATACCCTAACTTATTGTTGACTATAGTCACTTTGTTATGCTACCAAATATACTTCATTCTACGTAACTATCTAACTATATTTTTGCACCCAGTAACTGTTACCACTTTATCCTCCCCTCCCTTCTACTGTCCCTCCTACCATAACCATCACTCTACTCTTTGTCTCCATGACATCAATTGTTTCCAATATTTAGCTCACATATGAAGGAGAACATGTGAGAATTTTCTTTCTATGCTTGGCTTATTTCACTTAACATAATGCTCTCCAGTTCCAGCCATGTTGTTGCAAATGGCAGGATTTCATTGTTTTTATGGTTATATTTCATTGTGTATGTTTACCACAATTTTCTTTATGCATTGATCCATTGATGAACACTTAGGTTGATTACAAATATTGGCTTTTGTGAATAGTGGTGCAATTAAAATGGAGTGCAGATATCTTTTCTATACACAGATTTCCTCCCCATTGGATATATACCCACTAGTGGGATTGCTGGTTCATATGACAGTTCTATTTTTAGTTTTTTGAGGAACCTCCCATACTGTTCTCCAAAGTGATTGCATTAATTTACATTCCCACCAACAATGCATAAGAATTCCCCTTTCCCCACATCTTCACCAGCATTCATTAATGCCTGTCTTTTGGATAAAAGTCATTTTAACTGGTATGAGATGATATCTTAGTGTAGTTTTCATTTTAATTTCCCTGATGACTAATGATGTTGAGTATTTTCTTTTTGTATACCTGTTGGCCATCTGTATGTCTTTTTTTGAGAAATGTCTATTTAGATCTTTTGCCCACCTTTTAATTGGATTACTTGATTTATTTTTCCTAATAAGTTGTTCAAAAAATGTCCTATTAGTTAATAATTCTAGTTTATAATCCCTTGTCAGATGGGCAGTTTGCAATTTTTTTTTCCCTATTCTGCAGACTGTCTCTTCAACTTTGTTGATTGTTTCCTTTGTTTCTAAGCTTTATAGCTTGATGTGATCCCATTTGTCCAATTTTGCTTTGGTTTCCTGTGCTTTGGGGATATTACTCAAGAAATCCTTGTCCAGACCAGTGTCCTGAAGCATTTCACAATGTTTTCTTTTAGTAGTTTCATAGTTTTAGATCTTAGATTTAAGTCTTCAATACATATTGATTTGATTTTTTGTATATGGTGAGAGGTAAGGGTCTAGTTTCATTCTTCTGCAAATGAATATCCAGTTTTCCCAGTATCATTTATTGAAGAGACTGTGCTTTCTCCAGTATATGTTCTTGAAACATTTGTTGAAGATAAGTTCAATAGAGATGAGTGAATTTATTTCTGTGTTCTCCATTCTGTTCCGTTGGTCTATGTGTCTTTTTTTATGCCACTACCAAACTGTTTTGGTTACTACAGCTGTGTGGTATGATTTGAAGTCAGATAATGTGATTCCTCCAATTTTGTTTTTTTCCTCAGGATGGCTTTAGCTGTTCTGGGTCTTTTGTGGTTCCATATAAATATTAGAATTATATTTTTCTATTTTTGAAAAATGTCATTGGTATTTTGATGGGGATTGCATTGTATCTGTAGATTGCTTTGGGGAGTGTGGACATTTTAACAATATTGATTCTTTCAATCCATGAGCATGAAATGTCTTTCCTTTTTTTTGTTTCCTCTTAAATTTCTTTGATCAATGTCTTATAGTTTTCACTGTAGAGATCTTTCACATCTTTAGTTAAGTTTATTCCTAAGTATTTTATTTTATTTGTGGCTATTATAAGTGAGATTACATTCTTGGATTATTTTTCAGATTGTTTGCTGATGTCACATAAAAATGCTACTGATTTTTGTATGTTGATTTTGTATTCTGCAACTTTACTGAATTTGTTTATCAATTCCAATAGTTTTTTTTTTTTTTTTTTTTTTTGTGGAGTATTAGGTTCCTTTGGATATAAGATCATACCATCACAAATAATGATACTTTATTTCCTTTCCAATTTGGATGTTCTTTATTTCATTCTCTTATTTGACTCTTGCAGCTAAAACTTCCAGTACTATGTTAAATATTAATAACAGTGGAAAAAATGGACATCCTTGTCTTAGAGGAATTGCTTTCAGTTTTTTTTTTCCATTCAGTAGGATACTAGCTATGGTTTGTCATATATGGCTTTTATTGTGTTAAGGTAGGTTCCTTCTATATCAAATATTTCGAGAGTTTTTAACATGAAAGAATGTTGAATTTTATTGCATGTGTTTTCAGCATCAATTGAAATGATCATACAGTTTTTGCCCTTCATTCTGTTTTTATAATGTTTCTTGTTGATTTATTTGCATATGTTGAAATATTCTTGCATCCGTAGGATAATCGCATTTATTTGATCATGGTGAATAATATTTTTAATTTGCTATTGAATTCAGTTTGCTAGCATTTTCTTGAGGATTTAGTATCTATGTTCATCAGAGATATTGGCCTATAGCTTTCTATTTTTGTTGTTTCTTTGATTTTGTTATAAGGGTGATACAGGATTCACGGAATGAGTTTGGGAGTGTTCCCTCCTCTTTGATTTTTTGGAGCAGTTTAAGAAGAGTTGGCATTAGTTCTCCTTTGTATGCTTGACAGAATTTGGCAGTGAAGCCATCAGGTCCTGAGTTTTATTTTTTGTTTTGTTTTGCTTTTGATGCCAGGTTTTTTGTTACTCCTTCTATCTAATTGCTTGTTATTGGTTTATTCATGTTTTGGATTTCTTCCTTGTTCAATCTTGATAGGTTGTATGTGCCCAGGAATTTATTCATTTGTTCTATATTTTCATTTGTTCATATTTCATATGTTCTATAGTTGTTGATAGTAGTCTGTAATGATCCTTTGAATTTCTTCAGTATCAGTTGTAATGTCTCCTTTTTCATCTTTGGTGTTATTTGGGAATTTTATTTATTTATTTATTTATTTTTTTTTTTTTTGAGACAGAGTCTCGCTTTGTTGCCCGGGCTAGAGTGAGTGCCGTCAGCCTAGCTCACAGCAACCTCAAACTCCCGGGCTTAAGCGATCCTACTGCCTCAGCCTCCTGAGTAGCTGGGACTACAGGCATGCGCCACCATGCCTGACTAATTTTTTCTATATATATTTTTAGTTGGCCAGATAATTTCTTTCTATTTTTAGTAGAGATGGGGTCTCGCTCTTGCTCAGGCTGGTCTAGAACTCCTGAGCTCAAACAATCCACCTGCCTTGGCCTCCCAAGTGCTAGGATTACAGGCGTGAGCCACTGCGCCTGGCCTTGTCTATTTTATTTATCTTTTCAAAAAACCAAATTTTCATTTCATTGATCTGTATTTTTTTTGTTTCAATTTCATTTATTTCTGTTCTGACATTTGTTATCTTTTCTACTAATTTTGCATTTGTTTTGCTTGTGTATGTGTGTGTGTTTTTTTTTTTTTTTTTTTTTTTAGTTCATTAAGATGCACTGGTTGGTTGTTTATTCGAAGTTTTTCTACTTTTCTGATGTAGGCCTTATTGCTATAAACTTTCCTCTTAGTAGTGCTTTTACTGTACTTCATAGGTTTTGGTATATTGTGTCTTAATTTTCATTCGTTTTAAGAAATTTTTTAATTCCCTTTTTAATTGCTTCATCAATCCACCCATAATTCAGGAGCATATACTTAATTTCCATGTGTTTGTATAATTTTTAATATTCCTCTTGCTATTGATTTCTAGTTTAATATCACTGCGGTCAGAAAAAACACTTGATATGTTTTCAATTTTTTTTTTAATTTTTCAAGATTTGCTTTGTGGCCTAACATATGATATATCATGAAGAATGTTCCATGAGCTGAGGAGGAGAAGGTCTATTCTGCAGATGTTGGATGAAATATTCCATAAACATCTATTAAGTCCATTTGGTTTATACTACAGATTAAGTTCAGTTCAATGTTTCTTTATTGATTTTCTGTCTGGATGATTTGTCCAATGCTGAAAATGGGTGTTGAAATCTGCAACTATTATTGTATTGGGGATTATCTCTGTCTTTAGATCTGATAATATCTATTTTATATATCAGTATGCTCCAGTATTAAGTGCACATATATTTAGAATTGTTATATCATCTTGAATTTTTGATCCCTTTATTGTTACATTATGTCTTTTTCTTCTTTTAGAATTTTTTGTTTTAAAATCTATTTTATCTAATAGAAATATATTAGGTTATTATGTATGAAGTGTATGATTTCCTTAATGATTGAGTTTGACAGTTGATATCTCTGACATTTCACTTTGATACTTCCTGTTTTTATTGTGAAGTTACATCCTCAGTCATTCAAACTCATGTTTTGGCTTATGGTTATCTTTCAAAAGTTTTTAGAGCAATGTTTGTGAAACCATGGATAAGTAAAAAAAAATTGTGTTATTTTCAAATATGAGTTTTCTCATAGAACAAATGCAGCACAGTTATAAATATCAATGAAGTGTTTGGGAAGAATGTGGCTAATGATCTCACAGTACAACAATGGTTTGAAAACTTCCATTCTGGCAATTTTAATCTTGAAAATAAGCCATGTTGGTGACCTAAGGCCACTGTGGATAATGATGAGCTGAAAGCTGTAGTGGAAGCTTTCTCAATGTATGCATGAATTAGCAGCAAGGTTTGACATTACTATGCCAAGAATATTGGACCATTTGAAACAAAGCGGCAAGGTAAAGAAGATGGGTTGTGCATGAATTAAACAAGGTTCAGAAAAGAAATCATCTCGAATATTGCCTTTTCTGCTGTCACAACAAAAAGATGAACCATTTCTACACTGTATTGTTATCTGTGATGAAAATGGATTTTTTTTGACAATTGCAAGTATTTGGCAGAATGGTTGAATAAAGATGAAGTGGCAAAACACAGTCCAAAATCAAATATTCATCAGAAAAAGTTAATAGTGTCTGTTTGGTGGTCCAGCTGGTATTATCCCCTACAGCTTCATGAAACCTGGTCATCCATTACAGCGGATATCCACTCCAACCAATTCAATGAAATGATGAGGATGCTTGTGATGAAGCAGGCAAGATTGGTTAATAGAGACAGACCAATCTTCTTGCAAAACAAGGCTCAACCACACATTGCACAAATAATGCTGCTCAAACTACAGCAACTGCACTTGGAAACTCTCTGTCATCCACCAGACCTTGCACCAACTGACTACCACTTCTTTCAGGCTTAGAGCTACTTCTTACAAGGAAAAATACTCAATTCTCAACAAGCTGTGGAAAATGCCTTTCATGATTTCATCACCACTCGCTCTCTGGGCTTTCTCACTGCTGCCATAAACAAGCTACCGTTAAGATGACAAACCTATGCCAATATATTAGGCACATACTTTGATTAATTGTACTGCTGTTTGAAATATAATAAAGTACACTTTTGATTTGAATGCAGACATTTCATATTTAATGACCTAAAAGCTACTCCTCCTCCTTTTTGGTTTCCATAGAATATCTATTTTCCTTCCCTTTATTTTCAGTCTGTGTGTCTTCATAGGTGAAGTGGGTTTCTTGTAGACAACATATAGTTGGGTCTTGCTTTTTGTTCATTAGTTCAGCCAGTCTATGCCTTTTGTTGGAGAATTTAGTCCATTTACATTCAATATTATTATTGACAGATAAGGACTTACTGCTGCCAGGTTGTTATTTTATTTCTGGTTGTTTTGTGGTTTTCTCTTTCCTTCCTCTTCTCTTCCTTTGTGTAAAAATGATTTTCTCTCATAGTGTGTTTTAATTTTTTTAATTTTTTGTGTATCTGTTGTAGGTTTTTTGATTTGAGGTTACCATAAAACTTGCAAAAAACATTTTAAAACCAATTATTGTAAACAGATCACAACTTAAGTCTGCTTACAAAACACAAAAAAACAAGTAAAGAGATATCTTAAAGAAACTCTACACTTGACCTCCATTCCTCCACTTTTTGCTGTTTCCATTTATAAAAATGTTGTTGGGGTTCTTATTTTTGATAGATTTGTCTTTAGTCTTCCTACTTAAGATATAAGTGGTTTATATATATAACAATCACAGCAATAATGTAGCCTGTATTTGCATATTTGGTGTTACCAGGGAGTTGTACACCTTCAGATGATTTCTTCTTGTCCATTAACATCCTTTTCTTTCAGATTGAAGAATTCCTTTTAGCATTTCGTGTAATATAGGTCTGATTTTAATAAAACCATTCAAATTTTGTTTGTCTTAGAAAGTCTTTATTACTTCCTCATGTTTGAAGGATACTTTTGGAGGATATGATTTTCTAGGTAGTTTAAGGTGTTTTTTCCTTATGAATTTTGAATATGTTATGACACTGTCTCCTGGTCTGTAAGGTTTCCACTGAGAAGTCTGCTGCCAGACTATTAAAGTTCCCTTTAATCTTACTTCTTTCCTCTTCCCTTAGTATTCTTTTCCTTTTAATCCATGTCCCTTAGTATGTTTTTATTTTAATCTATGACTTTTGGGAGCTTGATTATTAATTACCTTGAGGTCATCTTATTTACATTAAATCTGTTTGGTGTTCTATGACCTTCTTGTACCTGAATGTTGATATCTTTCCCTAAGTTTGGAAAGTGCTTTGTTATTATTTATTTGAATAAAGTTTCTACCCAAATCTTTCTCTCTACCTTCTCTTTAAAACCAACAATTCTTAAATTTGCCCTTCTGAGGCTATTTTCTAGATCTTCTAGGCATGCTTAATTCTTTCTTTTCTCTTTATTTTTTCTCTTTTGACTTTTTCTCTTCTGACTTCAACTAGCCTAACTTTAACCTTACTAATGCCTTCTTCTGCTTGATCAATTCTGCTGTTGAGAGACTGTGATGCATTTTTCAGTTTGGTAATTAAATTTTTCAGCTCCAGAATTTCTGCTTGTTTTTTTTTGTTGTTGTTTGTTTGTTTTGTTTTTGTTATTTCAATATCCTTGTTAAATTTCTCTGATAGTCGTCTGAACTCCTTGTCTGTGTTTTCTTCAATTTCCGTGAGCTTCTTCAGAACTATTTTAAATTCTTTGCCTGAAAGTCACATGTCTCCATCAGTCCAGCATTGGTCACTGGTGCCTCATTTAGTTTGTTTGATTAAGTCATGTTTTCCTGGATTTTCTTGATGGTTTGGGGATGTTTGACAATGCCTCAGCCTGGAAGATTTAGTTATTTATTCTAATCTTCACAATCTGGGCTTGTTTGAACCTGTCCTTCTTGAGAAGGCTCTCCAGGTATACAATGGGAATTGAGTGTTTTGATCTAAGTCTTTGGTCACTACAGCTATATCATCACTGAGTGTAGCCCAAACCCCATCTGGTTGTGACTCTTGCAGACTCTTGGTGGTATCACCTTTGTGGACTTGAGTAAGATACAGGATAATTGCCTAGATTACCAGATAAAGTCTCTAAATCTCTTCCCTTGCTCTCTGTGCTGGGCTTCTGGAGTTGGCAGAGGAGTGAGGTGGGCACTCCCTCATGGCCACCTTAGCTGGGACTATGCCATGTCACACCTAAAGCCAGCCCAGTCTCTCCCAAAGCCTGTGGTCACTGTTGCATAGCTATCTCTGATGTTTATTTAAAGCCTAAGTGATCTTTAGTAACCAAGTGTTGAATCCTGCCAGGAATGAGTCCTTGCCTCCAGGCCAGTGAATTTTGTTCTGATTCAGATTGGGTCTAATAATGCCATTATGGAACTAAGACCTGGAAGCATAGGCTTCAGGAGTCTGCTTGATACTTTATTTTACTGTGGCTGAGCTTGTACCCAAGTTGCAAAACAAGGTCTTCTGATCTCTTCCCTTTCCTTTCCCCATGCAGAATAAGACTCTCCCTGATCTGCACAGTCTAGAGTTGGGGGAGGGGTGACAGAGGCATTAGCTTGGCCACCACCGCTGGTGTCTCATTGGGTCACATGTACCCGAAGTCCACTGGCTCCAAATAAGCACAGCCACAGAACTTACCCAGGGATTACAGTCTTTGTGGCCTAATCACCTAATGAATTTATTCTGGATCTGAGTCCTCTTTTTGTCAACTGGCAGTGGGGCTAGCCAGAACTCAGGTTTCTACCATTGGGTTGGACATTTCCCTCTGGCCTGGCTGGTCTAATTGCTTTCTCCAGGGGCACTAGCCGAATTCTGCCCTGTGCTGTGTTTACCTGTGACAGGATGTCCCTGTGTTTCAATGCAAAGTACCACAATTACTTCGCTCTCCCTCTCCCAAGCACACAGATTCTTTCTCTAATAAATATACTGGCATGGTACTGTGTGGAGATGGGGAAAGTGTGGCATAGGTAATGCAAGACTGTTTTTACTACTCAAAATGAGGAATTGAACCATATGATTCTTCAGTATTTCTCCTCTTTAAAGAATGTATAATATTAATAGAATTAAAAAAGGGGAGGGGCAGAAAGATCAAAGCAAATACTTTATTTAATTTTATAACTGTTAGCAAATAGTTGAAAAATAAGAAGATGTCATTTATCTAGGAGTTTGCAATTGGTTATCCTCTCTACTGACCTTACTCTGCTGCTTAAAAATATTCTCTAGTTTTTGCAACACTTCAAAGCAAAGCAAAACAACAAAAAAGGACCTTTTTCTTGATTCGACTGTGCCCTGCTATTCTTTGATCTAACCTCATTCCTTCTCTTCAAAAATCTATCTTCATTTATATTGCTCTAAATCCATTTCCTCTCTGCTCTTATTATCCATTTATGTCTTCAGTCTCCATCTCTTACAACCTTTCCTCTTTCTCTATCTCTCTACTGAAATTGCTCTCTCAAAGGTCATTAGTAAGTTGTTTTTTTTGTACTTCAATATATCTATCCTCAAACTCACTCTACTGTTTGCTACCATAAAACTATTTTTTTTGTTATGTGTTTTTTTTACTTTTTTTGTAATTTAGTTCCAAGGGAATAATACGGTTAAATGTCCAACATTTTCTCAAAACATTCAAAAAAGAGAAGTTACAATGATGCTAAAGCTTACTGAACCTACCGTTTAAGGATGATACTGTTTCGGTTTAAGGACGATACTGTTTTCACAGTAGTTTTAAGTACCTCAGCAGCAGGAAGGATTTTGTATATCCTCAATATTGCATTACAAATATGACAACTACAGACTATTTTTATCTTGTTGTAGTCTTTAGCCACTGATGGACTTCATCCTATGATTTATAGTAAACAAGACCCATCATGACCTCTCTGGTTGCAATTATGCCTTATGTTTTTTAAACTCAATTTCTACCTATTCATTGGATCCACTCTCTGATTCTTAGTTTCAGTTCCTGGTGCTGATCATCTCATCAGTCAGTTTGTCTTTTTCCATGTGAGTACTGATAGGTTGCTAATCAGCAAATGGGTTGCTGTACTTGATCAGCACATAAACACATAGTTTATTGCTAAAGGGTGAGGTGGCAGTCAAAACATGGCACCTGGGAAGCAGAAGGTGCAGACAGTTATTTCTAGGGACTATCATTAGATTGGGGCAGTGTTTGTTATTTTTGGTATATTCCATTCCTTACCTGTCAACATTCCTGCTTTGTGGGGAGACCTTTATTAATAGTCATGCCAGTCATGAACTGATTATATGCCTCCCTGTAGTAGGAAAATAATTAGTTTATCTCATTTCTTAGCAATGTTCCATGAATTCCTATGACCATCATAAGATTCCACTTTCTTGATTTCCACTCCAGTTATTCTATATCTCTATCTGCATCTCTATGTATATCTCTATCTATCTATATATCATCACCTGAGTCCTTTTTGTTGCTAGGAAGAAGTAGACAAACAGACTGTCAGGCTAGCACAAATACACAGAGTTTTATATTGGGTATGTGTAGAGACCTAAGAGAAATCTAAGAACATACATTTTAACAGGGCTAAACCTCAAAGAGATTTGTTGGAAAGTGGTTCTTGAGTCAAGGCAGTTCTCTTGGTCTCAAAAATAAATAATTAATATACAATGAACATTGTCGATATCATCCCTATTTCTGCTGATTTCTTCTCATCTGATAATATTTTGCTTCTTATTTTTCTATTATTTGCTATGGCTCTTTCTCTTTTTTAAATTTATTTGTTTATTTCAGAATATTATGGGAGTACAAATGTTTAGGTTACATATATTGCCTTTGCACCTCCCAAGTCCGATATTCTTACTTTTAAAACTTTATATCAGTAAACCCAGAAAGACTAATTTACTTAGTAGAAGTTGTGGCTAACAGTGGCTGAGGTGCAGTAACATTCAGTAACCATAATGAGCTATGTGCAAGTAGCTGTCCCACCAGCTACTGCTCTTTCTTAATTTTGTCTTGCACACATTCCATTATGTTCACCTGAATGTTTCTACATGTCAGTCACTATTAGCTACAACTTCTAGTAACTAAATTAATCTTTCTGGGTTCATCAATATAAATTTTTAAAAGTAAGAATGTATGGCCAAATTCAACATATTGTGCAAGTACACTCGTAGACAACTAACCAGATTATGAATTAATTGCCTTTGGATGAGATGTCTACCTCTGATCCAAACAGCTTTGATGGGGCAGATGACATGGTCACATGGTACAATAAAAGACTGAATACCTGTGGACTGATGACTATGAATGACACTGCATTGATTAGTTGGAGCTATTTCCAAGCAGACACTGAGATCGGCATTAATCCAACCACTTCCTCCTTTTTACGAAACTCTTCTGAATATAGTTTTTACTTGCAGTGTCCTGACTTTTTTTTCTTTTTACATTTCTTACATTTCTCTTTTACTGAAAATTTCTCTCCTAATTTCTCTCTGACTAGATGCCTAAGGTTTTTTTCTTTGGATGTACATTCTTTAGTAAAGAAATTCAGTAGCTTCTCATTGCCTTCTAAAATGAGCAGAATGCATTATTTTTCTCAAGACATAATAATTCTTATGAATTCATTTATCACATCTTTTGTGTAGTTCTTGAGTTTACAATTTTGGCCTCAACTACTCTCTGAAATGTCAAATCCACCTTTCCAACTGCCTACTTGAATGTCCACCATATTTACGTATAATTGTTAAGAAACAAACTCATTATTTCTACTAGCCACTAAATTAATGTCTCCTTTTGAAATTGATTCTTTTATAACCATGACAATTTTTTAAATTACTGATTTATGTCTTTGATTTAGCTTTCATCTCCTTTTCCTTCATCACCTATGTTAAGTCTATTGCCAAGTACTATGTATTCTAACTCCACATTACCTCTTGTTTCATCCTTTCTGTATTCTCATGCTCATCCCTAGTTCATTCTTTCATTAGTACTTTTAGCTGGATTAATATATTCAAACTTTTTTCTGTCTACACCATATGTTTATCACTGTGAAATTAATTTCCTACAAGAATTTCAGTTTTATAAGCTCCAATTCCAGTCAAGACTCAATACAAACAGATGGCACACTCAAATTGGCTACTCTTAAGGGATTTTCATACAGAGTTTAAAAGGTGCTGGTCAAGGATAATAGCATACCCAGGGATTTACATGCCAGTGTTTTTCCCATCACGCTGAAAGGGGAGAGAAATGAAAATGGCTACTGGAACTTACAATGATACAAAAGCCTGCATGGAAAGACCACCTGTTATGTGGGGGATACCATGCCCCATAGGAAGAGAATGTAGGAAAATAACCCACCTCACTCTCCTTCCATCCCCCAGATGGCCTGCTTCTTGCTTCTGATTGAGAAAACCCAAATGGAAGTCTGAAGCCAAGTGATCCCATGAAAATAGTACAGATAGGTGGACCTTTCAGGTTAAAAGATGGACAGTGTATCTGAAAGGGCAAGTAGAGAACAGTTCATCCACCACAAAAATTCAGTACCTTCCCATTGCCTTCTAAAATGAGCAGAATGCATTTAAAGCATTTCATTTAAAGCCTAAATCTTTACCATTAGTTTTATTAGCCAAATTAGTCTACAGAAACAATCCTTGTATTTTCATTTTGACTATATTATATGCCTTTCTCTTTGCTGAAATATAGTTTTTCTTCCTTTGTCATGTCTCCCACCACCTGGAAAAATATGTATGTTTTAAGACTTGTGTCACCATTTCTTATCCACAGTTCTTCCTCAATGTATATATAGTACACATGAACTCAATTTCCATAAATCTAATTTCTGTATTATTTGTACACTTATGTTATTCCAACCTGTACTTTGTGGTAGACAGAATTCTTAGATGCCCAAACTTTCCACCTTCCACCAATGTACTTGTCCCATGTAGTCCCCTTGCTCTTGACCATAAGGAAGCCCAGTGAATGTGATGAAATATCATTCCTAGGATTACGTTACCTTATATGCAAAAAATATTTTTTAGATGTAGTCAGTTAATTTTGAGTTAATCAAAAGGGAGATTATGATAAGAGAAACTAACCTAGTAAGGTTACCTCATAAAAAAGACTGCACCTTTTCTTTGAGAGCAGATTTAAATCATGGAAGATTCTGTTGCCAGCTTGAAGAAGTAGAGTGCCATTTTGTGAAGAGGAACATGTACAGGGAATGGTGGACACAGCCTTTAGAGTTGTTCCCTCTTAATAAACAGCAAGAAAACAAACACGTCTGTCTCATAGTCAGAAGGAACTATATTCTGCCAATAACTAGTGAGCTTGGAATAGGACACTGAGTCTCCCATGAGATGGCAGCCCTGGCCAGCATCTGGCTTCCAAGCTGATGAGACCCTGAGCAGAGGACCCAGCTAACCCTTACTCAGACTCTGAGCCATGAATGCTATGAGATAATAAATTTTTATTGTTTTAAGCCACTAAGTTTGTGATAATTTATTACACAGCAATATAAAACTAATATATACTGCAATTACATATGTATCTAACTCAACTTTCTAAACTTTACATTTTTTTGAAGGCTATGATTGTCTTCTATTCTATAAGGTAGTATATACCCCTTCAAATTATGATCAAAATGATGTTCTTATAACAAGTCAGTTACAGAGTGTAAGTGAAGGTTCAAACCTTATGACTCTTATGACTTACCACACAGAGCAACCTCTGCCACCTCCGTCCACATCCTGATGAGAGTAAGTAACCTAAATAGACAAATAAAGAACCATGGGTTACTCTTGGTGGGTTCAAAATATCAGATGATGAAAATAATACAGGATGAGTTACAGCAACTCTCTTTTCAGGGCGGCAAAGGGTTGTCTGGATTGAAAAGAATTAATGCTTTTACAAATGTATAGGAAGATCTGTTAGTTTTGTTTTTAAAAGAGTAAGTATCAGTTTTGCTGCTGAAAATGATTTCTTTTACTAAACCCAAAAAATTGGCTGATTCTTTTTTTTTTTTTTACATTTTTTTTATTTCAGCATACTGTGGGGGTACAAAAGTTTAGGTTACATATGTTGCCCTTGCGCTCCACCCCCTGAGTCAGAGCTTCAAACGTGTCCATCCCCTAGACAGTGCGCATCACACTCATTATGTATGTATACACCCATCCCCTCCCCCACCCACATCTGCCCGACACCCGATCAAAGTTATTCCTAAATGTGCTCTTAGGTGATGATCAGTATAGACATTGGCCTAGGCAAAGAATTTATGAGGAAGACCTCAAAGTCAATCACAGCAACAACAAAAATAAATAAATGGGACCTCATTAAATTAAAAAGCTTCTGCACAGCCAAAGAAACTGTCTTGAGAGTAGACAACCTACAGAATGGGAAAAAATTTTCCCATGCTACACATCCGATAAAGGACTGATAACTAGAATTTATTTAGAACTCAGGAAAATCAGCAAGAAAAAATCAAACAACCCTATCAAAAAGTGGGCAAAGGACATGATTCTTTTAAAGTATGAAAATATTAGTAAGTGTTTTTTCATCCAGAACCTCAAAAAAAGAATAATGTTAGATTTGATAATATTGAATGGTCAAGATAAGACACCTCAAAAAAGAACATTTGAAACAAGCAGAGGAGATTTGTAGAGAATGGAAGGAGGTAGCACTTTAAAAGATGAATGATTTTAAAGCTAGCATTTCTTTCTACAAAGGGAGTTAGAAAACAGAAGGCAGATGCTCTCTGATTATCTCAGATTCAGCAAAGGAGGATGTCATTTGTTACTCCAATTTACAGGAACTGCATAAAACAGTCATAACTGGAGCACATTCTCTTTCCCTGCACCATGTTAATCATCATTACATCTTTTTCTGATCACTCCAGAAAGAACAGTTGCAGGTGGTAAAGGAATGGGTCACACATAAAAAAGAGAACTATGCTCCAGATTAGTAATCTTCTCTGCAGATGAAGTGAACAGAAATGGAATTTTATAATTTTGAAAATAAAATGTGAAGCTATAGCTATCTTCATTTTAGTCACATTCCAGTAAAATAAATAAAAGATCAGGTAAAGGATTTTATTCTTCATTTTCTATGTTTTCTCGGGATACTTAAAATACATTTTGAGAGAGAATCAATGGGACAACTTCTCGTTTTTGCCAATACTGTTTTTGGACTCTTTACTGGAGAATTATATTAAATTTGGACTCTTTGATGCACTGTGATATTTTAGGAAATCATTTTTACAATAACTCAGTATGATTCTGAAACCTGAGTTTCCAAATGACTTGAGAATAGATTGGAAATCAGCTGGTTATCAAGGGTGTCCAAAGTTTATCTTATGATCACTTAAAATGAAGATATACTTTCCTTATGAAAAGCACAATTAATAGTTTAAACTTTCTTATACACAATGTTAAGATTTAAAGTGAATTTTAAAGGTTAATTTCATGCCTGCCTAAGTGGAGGTTTTTATGTTTTATCAATTAGAAAACAGAAAGTGATATGAGAGACTGCATGAAATGAGTAGCTTTCACTACTGTTATTTAGTCAAACTCGAAGAAAACATGCCTTGATTTTTACTTTTACAATAATTTGATAATACTATATGCCCACATAAAATTTACCACACTAAGTTTAGTGGCACACCTTGCTGAGTTTCTGAGAGAGAGCAACTTCCCTCATATTTCCTTCAACCTGTGATGGAGATGAAGCAGATCAGGCATAATTTCTATATCCTGGTGTTATTAAATAAAATAAACTACTAGTATTACATTTAAGTTACATACAGAGAGGTTCAATTATCCTAATATCAACAGAGGAGAAAATTGATAGAAACATTTCCTACAGAATCTAGAGTAATATATTTCTCTCTTCTCTTGATAAAGTGGAGAATATTACTCTATATAATTTCATTTCTTTTGATCAAGAGCATTCTTGCCTGAGAAGTGCCTACAAATGAAGAGAATAAACACATTCTTTCCAAGGAACACATGAGCAGTACACAGGTGATTTTTACAGCCCTGATCAGAAATATTTCAGGCTCTAAAGCAAGAACAATATTAGTCAATCTTATGTGTAATTTTGCAAGTAATGAAGTTTTTTCACATGCAGAACTATCTTTGTTTCCTCTTCTGAACTTTTGTCCTATGCTCAAAGGGATCCCACTCACATAGCAAATATCAATGGAGACCACTGGAATTGTGCAAGGCAAGAGGCTCTGAGTGCACAATTGCTTTTACTTAGTACAATAAGTACTATTTTGGGGGTAAAAAATCTGAGATTGTTTTACTTTGTACACATTTCTTAACATTTTAAGCCTTCATTCACATGTATATACACACACACACACACACACATAAAGTATTTTGTTTTGCTCTTGTATCTACCACAACTAAATTGCTATTTTGTAAATAGTAAGCATTAAATACATATTTTTGAATAAATAAACTGTAAAAGCAATAAGTGCACATACTAAAAAAAGAAAATTAAAGTTTACAAGAGAACAAATTTAGAAAAAGAGACCTCCTTTTGTTCCAACTTTTCCTCTCTACTCTGTAATAGTCCCCAACGTAAAGGCACAATTAGTGCGCAGTATTTATGATTATTTCTTATCCTATTTATCTCCGTAACTGCAATAAGTTTTCTATTACTTCTATTTCTAAATTAATATAGTTAACATTATCTATTAACTTTTTTGGGTGATTGTATTTGCTTAAAAATACCCTTCCTATTCTCATATCTATTACTAAAATAGGCCTTCAAGTCATATTTAAGGTTGTGAAAACTCAATATGTTTTGTTTATTTTTGTTTTTGTTGTTCTCCTCTTTTCATATTTTATTTGAGAGAACTCAATTTGTCCTGAAGATGTTTCCTCCCACCCTACACAATGCTCTGACTTCTTTGGTAATTTTTTCTGCTTACTTTTTATTTCTACTTCATAGTTAACTGCTTAAGAATAGATCTGTATTTCTTGGATACTGTATTTCTGTTTCTTTATATTTTCTTTATGCTTGAGTATATACATAATTATTTAAAATTTATTCTATCTTTTAATCAGGTTTTGTAGATGACTATTTTTCTTTCTAAAATAATTCTAGGGTCTTTTTTTTTCTTCATGTTAAGAAAATACACAATTATGTTTCTAGATGTTGGGGATTTTTAAATTTTCTTCTTGTGCATTAGCCCATAGCAAGTATTTCAATATGAAGATTTGAGTCTTTTTTTCCATTCTTCAAACATGGTGGATTTTTTTCTTTTATTATTCCTACCATAGTTTTCCTCTAAATGTTGTCAAAATGTTTATTGTTTCATTAGTGATCTTCCAGATGTGAGGGCAATCTGGCTGCAACATCTGTCACCCCATTGATTGCCAGGGTTGATCCGGTTTATCTGGCTGGTTAGGCAGGTGTCCCCTTCCTCCTCCCTCATGGCTGCATGTGTGTCCCTCCCAAAGCTGCCCACTCAGTTGAAGAGAATGACCTTCCCAGATAAAGGAAGACAGTTCTTGGGTCAAGGGTATATGAATAGCTGTGCTCCCCTATTAGAACCTCCAAACAAGCTCTCATTAGTGATCTTCCTATAAATTATCGTTTTGGAGATACATATTCTGTATTTACTCTGTATATTCTGTATGACTTTTATCTTATTTTTCCATATCTTTCTTCTCCACTTTTAATCCTATATTTTCCAATTTATCTTCCAATTTTGTTTTCATTTTGGCAATAAAATTTTTAACTTTAAAAGGTTTTTTTCTTAGTAACATTTATGTTAATATATTAATTGATTTACTGTGCTTTTTATGTTATCTCTTATTTGTTGATGCTTACCATGCAAACTGAAATTCATAAAAACATGATTTGTAGTGGGTGGGGCAAACATTACAGCTGGACCTGCAGACTGAAATAATATGAGACATAGAGATAATGATTGACAGATTACAAAAGTCTTTAAACTCCTATAGCCTATCTTGTAAAATAGTGACTACTTTACTAAAACTAAAACATGAGTAATGATTATTGTCCCTCTATTTCCCCTATTATTACAAAGTCTCTTGTCTTAGCATCAGTCACATATGTATTAATAGAAAGGTGTCATATTTTCCAGTATTCTAATCCTGCCTCCAATATTCTGTAGAGGTATTTTTAAATGTTCCTAATTATTATGTATATAAGAATCTTGGATTAAAATAATTTAGTACCAATTTATTAACTGAAACTAATTTTCATAAACTTTGTCCTTAGATATTCTTTCCTTACATGTTTAATGTGACATATTTACTCTAGGTGAAAATAGATTTGATTACATTTTCTTATAGGTAAAAAAAATTAACAGACTTGAATATGAAATTATTTTCAGATTTCTCTCGAAAAATATGTAGATTTCTCTTTATGCAACCTGATAAAAGATATATTCCATACTTAAAAATCAATTGAAGCAGAAAGCAGGATGATTAATTCATAATAATTCACTAATGTGTATCTCTGTGGTAATTAATTCAATTTACAATGAGTTGAATGATATTTCAGAAACTAATTTACTAAACCATGAGGAGGTGGTCAAGAAAAATCTTCTACACCCTCTCCCAAACCCCAATCTTGGATATCTAACAATGAATAAACATGGATTGTGATTTGCTTTGGAAGATCATTATTTAATCTTAGAAGAAAAAGATTCCTTTGCATAATTTGAAATTTCCATTTGAAATTCCGAATGAGTTAGGAGTCTCAAAATCTCCAAAAACTTTCTACATTACCTTTCTACCAAAACAATTTACTGTCCAAGTCCCATATTGTAAAGCATTATAAAATATAAATTATTTTTTTAAGAATATAGATCACACATCTCTCTACTTCATTTAAATTAACTCAATTAGTATGTGTAAGCATTGTTACCTGAAATTTGGTATTTTTGGAATTAAAAGGATTAAAGGAAATTAAAAGGTTATAATGTCCTTTCTACTTTTGGGTAGAAAAACATCACAAAAAGATCCTTATTTTATTATTGAATGTTAAATAATTTTATATTAATAATCTCTCTGGGAAACTTTCACTAGAGATTGTTTTCTTTTATATACTTGTCACAATAACTTTATAAAAAATTTAAATTGTTTTTAACAGCCATTTAAAAAAAAACACCTAAGTCTTCTAGCTAATAATATAAGTTGATATAATTATTAGTCTTCCTTAAATATATATAATATGTAAAACAAAAACAAAATTAGATAGGGCTAACTTTTATGATAATTCTTTTTCAACATACCAGTAAACATATTATGTCTATGACAATTTCTGGGCACTATGGAACAGATGAACACATTCTCTAGAATTCAAGGCCTTGAAGAGGAAATGAATATGTAAATTGACAGTTATGCAATGAAATAAATGCATAATCAGAGAGAGCCAAGATGGCAGACCACAGACACCAGCTGCCAGATCATCTCAGAAAGACAAAAAAGTTTTAGATGAAAAAGAAAAAAAACAAACAAATAAAGATTGGGTGTAGTTCCAAGGGAAATGTCCCAGATTCTTCCAGAGATTCCACAGGAAGAAGTTGCAGAACAGACAAGAAGAAGCACAGTATCGGCAGATACCCCGAGAGGCTCAGAATCCAGTGAGAAGGGTAGGTTGAGCAGTTTCTTTCTCCCTCCCCAACATGTCTGGCAGTCAGTGGGCTTCTGAGCTGCTGGAGACCCCTTCTACCCTCATGAGAGCAATACCTGCTGCCAAGAGTCAACTGGGAGCTTCTTGAGTAGACTCGGAGCTTCTTGGCACCAGGCTGCCAGTGCCCTTGGGACTGCTTCCCATCACCACAGACATAAGCCAAAACAGCAAGAACCATATTATACACCCGCTGTGTGCCTTGTCCTCCCCAGGGGACATCAGTCCCTTAGTTTTTGTCTTACTCATTCCCATATAAACATTTCCCAATTCTGACCCAGACTGAGGGAAACATAGGAAGCCGGTGGATCCCAGGGCATCTGTGTGATCCCAGAGCCTGGGCATTCTGGGCAGGCTGTCTTCTGGAGAGAGGAATAGAGACAACCAGAGTGCCAGCTTTCTTCCATTCATACTCTTTTCTTTCCTTTTTCCTCCCCAACCCATGAATGCTGAGAAAGACAATTGAGCTGGGGGTTTTAGGAAGTTATTTTCCCCTCTATTCGTGCATCCACCATACTACGGCTTCCACATTTTCTCTTTAAGACCTACAGCAGACTAAGGGGTGCTGGGACTGTGAGCTCATTTCTCACTGGCCCTCTCTAGGGCTGCTTGCCTGGCTGCTCCATCAGAGCAGGGCACACCTCAAAGCAGAGGAAACTTCCAACAAAAAAAAGCTCCAGACCAGATGGATGCTCAGTCAAATTTTACCAGACCTACAAAGAAAAGCTCATATTCATACTGCAAAAACTATTCCATAACATCAAGAAAGATGGAATCCTCCTCAACTCACTCTACAAAGCCAGTATCACCTTGATGACAAAGCCAGTATCACCTTGATGACAAAGCCAGGAAAGGACACAACAAAAAAGAAAACTATAGACCCCTATTCGTTATGAATATAAATGGAAAAATACTCAATAAAATACTACCAAACCGAATTCAACAGCACATCAAAAAAGTAATACACCATGACCAAGTGGGCTTCATTCCAGAAATGGAAAGATGGCTCAACATATATAAATGAATAAATGTGATTCACCACATAAACAGAAGAAAAAAACCAACATATGATCATCTCTATAGATGCAGAGAAATCATTCGACAACATTCAGTACCCTTTCATGATAAAAACAAACCCTCAACAAATTAGGCATACAAGGAACATATCTAAAGATTATAAAAACCATGTAAGGCAGATGCACAGCCAACATCATACTGCATGGGGAAAAGATGACAGCATTCTCACTAAGAACTGGAAAATGACAAGACTGCCCACTGTCACCGCTTCTATTCAACATAGTGTTGTAAGTCCTAGCCAGAGCAACCAGGCAAGAGAAAGAAATAAAGGATATCCAAATCAGGAAAGAGAAGGTTAAACTATAAACTTTTTGCTGATGATATGATCTTATATCTAAAAAACCCAAAGACTCCTCAAAGAGACTCCTGGAATTGATAAATAAATTCATCAAAGTCTCAGTTTACAAAATCAATGTATACAAATCAGTAGCATTCCTATACATCAATAACAGTCAAACTGAGAGTCAAATCAAAGACTAAATACCATTCATAATAGCTACAAAGACAAAAAAATGCCTAGTAATAGATTTAACCAAGGAGGTGAAAGCTGTCTGCAAAGAGAACTACAAACACTGAGCAAAGAAATTGCAGATAGCATGAACAAATGTAAAAACATGTCATGCTCATAGATCAGTAGAATCAACATTCTTAAAATGTCCATGGTACCCAAAGCAATTTACGGATTCAATGTGATTCCCATAAAAATGCCAACCTCATATTTCACAGATCTAGAAAAAATAATTCTATGCTTCTTTTGGAAACAGAAAAAAGAACAAATAGCTAAAGCAATCTTAAGCAAACAGAACAAATCTGTAGGCATCACATTACTTACCAGACTTCAAACTACACTACAAAACAAAAACAGCATGGTATTGGCACAAAAATAGAGACACAGAACAATGGAACAGAACAGAGACCCCAGATATAAAACTATCAACATACAGCCAACTGATCTTTGACAAAGCCGACAACAATATACACTGGGGAAAAGAATCCCTGTTCAATAAATGGTGCTGGAAAAATTGGATAGCCACATGCAGAAGAATGAAACAGGATCCATATCTCTCACTGCTCCCCAAAATCAATTCACAATGGATAAAAAGACTTAAATGTAAGGCGTGAAACCATAAGAATTCTAGAAGAAAATGTTTTAAAAAACTTTTCTAGATATGAGCCTAGGGAAATAATTTATGAAGAAGACCCCAATGGCAATCACAGCAACAGCAAAAATAATAGATGGGACTTGATTAAATTAAAAAGCTTCTACACAGCAATGAAATAATCAACAGAGCAGATAGAGAACCTACGGAATGCAAGAAAATATTTGCAAGCTATACATCTGTTAAAGGGCTAATAACCATAATCTACAAAGAACTCAAACAAATCAGCAAGAAAAGCATCAAACCCAATAAAAATTGGGCAAAAGACATGAACAGAAGCTTCTCAAAAGAAGATAGACAAATGATCAATAAACATGAAGAAAATGCTCGACATCACTAATCATCAGGAAAATGCTAATTGAAACCACAATTAGATATCACCTTACCCTTACCCTAGTTAGAATGGCTTTTATTAAAAAGTCCAAAAATAATACATGCTGGAGTGGATGCAGAGAGAAAGGAATACTTAAATGCTGTTGGTGGGACTACAAATTAATACAACCTCTATGGAAAGCAGTGTAGAGATTCCTCAAAGAACTCAAAGTAGACCTACCATTTGATCCAGCCATGAAGAAAGATGAATTAAGGCCTTTTGCAACAATTTTGATAGAAGTGGAGACCATTATCCTAAGTGAAGTGTCTAAAGAATGGAAACACAAATACCACATAGACCCACTATTAAATTTGAACTAACTGATGAGCACATATGTGCACAGAGGGAAGTAAAACCCAGTGGAAATCAAGTAGGGGGGAGCGAGCAGAGAGGATGGCAAAAACCTACCTAACAGGTACAATGGACTCTATCTGGGTAATGGACACAGTTATAACCCTGACTGAAGCAAAACAAAATCAATACATGTAACCCAAAACATCTGTTCCTCTGTAATATTTTGAAATTAAAAATAGAAATAAATGCATAATTTAGTGTATAAAGAATTACAGAATGTGGTGAGGGAATAATTAACTTCATAGCTTTTTTTAAGTCTTTATAAATGAAACACATTTGAATTATAAACATAAGCATAGACTTAAATATCTCACATATTTATATGTGCTCACATATATGCACATATTTCATCATCCTATGTGTCTTTTGGCCCACAGGGAGAAGGAATAATGAAGTGTCCTACATTAAAAAGTAGCAATAGGGGTTAGAACTCAGGTTTGACTCTTTTTGTGTTACATCAGACTCATTTCAACCAATCTGACCTAAAACAATTAAAATGAAATCAGGAATATGCTTGGAAGTATCAAAGGTACTGAAATAAATATTAAAAGTTATCAAAATGACAGTAAAGGAGAAAAGCCAGGTTCAACAAGGAAATAAGTTGTGAATGACAATGATGTCTGCAACATGCTCTATGCAATGGATTAGAAGAGTACAGAAATTGGTGAAAGATCTGATGTATTCCTACAAAAATTATGAGAATTGCCTCTAATCAACCCTGAGCTCTTGAGATGGTCATAATTTTATTTTCTCTGTTGTGTGGTGTTTTTGCTCCCTATCATAAAATCTCCATTTGGTTTATAATAAGGTAAACGTGTACAAGTCATTACTCATGGTGTTTTCTTTTTGTTCTGTTTAGTGACCAGCTACATATATAATACATAATATATATTTTGAATATGCAGCATTCTCTCTCCCTTTTTCTGAGTTCAGGGCACTTTGTATAACACGTGATATAGTATATATGAACCCACTTTGTAAACCCAGAAAGTGTATATAATTGTATGTTTTTGGTTTTTTGTTTTCATCAGAGGAAAGAAGTTATAGAAAGTAAGAGGGCTTAGGGCATGGCTGTAGTCAGAATAATGAGGGTTTTCCTCTGGTCTACACAGTACATAGCCAATATTCTACACAGTTTTTATCCTGTGTATAAGTAGTACCCACACTAGAAGAATAGATAGACAGTATAATCCAACCCCTTGCACAGTCAGAACATAGGAATATCTACTTTAGTGTGTGGCAGACAATGGCATTGTTACTGGAGAAAGTAGATGTTTAGTTTTTAATTCTAAGACAGGTCAAAATGAAACATAGGTGACACTATAATCACAATTGTGAACTTAAGTGAAAAGGAGTAGGTTGAAAGGAAGAGGACCCTGCGTGATACATATGTTATCCAATCCTCCTAGGACCTAGAAGAAATATTTTGGAAAAACAAGGTATTTCAATTATCTATGAATCAACGAAAGCAGTGAGATATTGGGGTATATACTATTCTAATATGTATGTGTGCATGTGTACACATAATAATGTATATAATACTATTCTGCTATTAATTTCATGTAGAAAGACACAAAGCTAGATAACACAATAACCTCATTTCTTTCTTTTTTTTTACTTCCCAACCTTCAAAATACGACACAAAGATCAGGAGCATTTAAAAAGTAACTATTTCAAAAACGGATTGTAGTAAAAAAGAAATATAGAAATATTTACTCAAGCCACAATACCTATAACCAAGTTGACAAAAAAATCAGCATCAAGAAATATAGTGTGGCAAAAATTGTGAGCTGCTTTCCAATGATGCACACTGCCCTTTTCACAGTAGAGTCATTTCTGGGAAGTGGCTGTCAATTCAGGGATCCTGGCACTCTTGCATTTTAACGGGGTCACCAGATTTTTTTCTTGTCAGTAGAATATGCACTAAAGCAATGTGTGCCACATTCACTCTAAGACTGATTATTTTTTGTTGTTGTGACTTTGTTTTATGTTTTGTTTTTGTATAAGCAGACGTGCCTTCTCCATCTTTTTTTTCTCTCTGCTTTTTCATCTAGGTGCAGAAGACTTGTGGGGTGGATACCACAGAATGGACAGAATCCCTGAATTACCTCACAGAAGAAAGTTAGCCTGCAAATAGCTACACTTTCAGTGAACTGTTATATGAGCAAGAAATAAACTTCTATTGTGTAAAACATCTAAAATTTAGGATTTTGTCATTATTACTGTTTATAATGACTAGTATTATCCTAATACCCTAAAATTCCTTTAGCATGGACTAGGAATAAAAGAGTAATAATTTATGATTAAATGTAGTAAAAGTAAGCAGGAAGTTATTTTGCAAGTTAAATCATTTAATTTACTGCCTACAGCAAGGATTGGCAAACATTTTTTTAAAGAACTAGCCAGTAAACGTTGCAGGATTTGCAGAGCACAGATACTGTCTATATCACAACTACTCAATGCTGCCATAGAAACACAAAAGCAGCCATAGACAATACATAGATAAATGAAAGTGGCTGTGTTACAATTATACTTTACAAAAATAGGCTGTTGGCCTCAGGCACTGAAGTTTGCTGACCCTGGGCTTAGTTTTGACACATTTCCTTCAGCTGGTGGCAGCAAATTAAATCATAAGAATAGCTAAATAACATAACTAAATTTTCAGAAATACAGTATTTGAAGAATAATGCCATACATCTAGAGTCATGAAGGACATTCTTGTGCTTGGAGATTTTTTTTCTTTCTTTCTTTTTTTTTTTTTCCACTCACATAGATGCTCTGCTTCCTCAATGATTGAATCAAGCTTATAGTAAATAGCTTATAATAAATGTAGATATAATTTATTTTTTATTTTTTAAATATTTTATGTTTAAAAGTCAAGATCAATCACAAGAGAAATGATAGCATTCCTTACCTATTTCATGGTATCTTTTCTATTATGCTATTAATATATAACATTTGAATGAAAGACCATGACAGGGTGGCAGGCAGCTCACTTTTATCATGTAAGTTACTTATCATCTGATTCAAACTGTGCAAAATAGAATTAAGATGTGTGTGTGTAAGGGGGGGTATTAAGGTCTTTCCACTTGGCATCTGAATTTTCATCATATTTTCTTCATAATTTCTCTCATTAATCTAGCTTTACATTATTAAAACGACACTCATCTATAAATAATAAAAATGGAAAGAGACAAAACTCATCTATATGATGGCATACTGCCAAGCTACCTGAATTTGGGCTCTCTACCAGTCAGGAAGGCTTATAATATTAATTGATTCTATGCCTCTCCAAAACCCCAATTTATTAGTTCTCTTTTTAATATTGAAATTAATTCAAAATAATTTTCAATTAAATTTATTTAAGGACAATTAATTATTGCTAATGGCAAATAATAACATTCACCTAGAACATTCTAAAAACAAAAGAAAATTCAGTTTTTCTTTCTTCAGGACTAGCTTTAAATGCCAAATGTCTTATTGCTATTCTTTGACATTTTCCCCAGATAACATGAAAAGAAAGAAACACATTTTTAAGTAGCACATTTGCTTATTTATTTATTTTTGAAATCCTCATTAAAATGTTAAAATGGAAGACTAAGGAGATAAAATTTGCTTCTTAAAATGTTGGTCTGCAGCATGTCAATAACTGATGTTCCTCTGTATCTCATTCCTACGCATCCAACTACTATGGACAATCTAATGACTGTTTGAACTGCTCATGAAGTCCTTCATAACTATTTAGGCCCAACTGGATGTCCTGCCCCAGAAATCTTCCAAAATCATTGTTTAATGCACTTGTGTAAGTATGTCGTCAGGAACTTTTTTGTACAATGTAAAGAGAAAAAAAATGAATCCACTGTGTATAACAGTCAACAAGAAGGCCAGTTTAGTAAAGATAAAGGTCTCTCATTTGAGAGTAATGGTGATAGGATTAAAAGTTTGTATAGATATATTGTGTACAGACTTTTATTTATTGGTAATAAAAGCATTGTAGAATCTTAAACATGGGAGTAATGTGATGGATTCAAGACATTAATTTTTTAGAGTATGGGAAATGGATTAAAAAGAAAAATATACATATATTTATAATATTGAAATATTGTATATCTCTTGATATATGAGGTTTTCACAGTTGTCTGATTAAGTTCGCTTCTACACACACATACATATATATATGAACTAAAGTAATGTGTGTCACTTTCACTCCACGTCTGACTATTTTTTGCTTTTGTGAGTTTGTTTTATGTTTTTGTTTTTGTATAAGCAGGCATGGGGCGTGTCTTCTCTATTTATTTCCTCCCTTTTTTCATCAAGATGTAGAGGACTTGTGGAATGGATACTACAGGATGGATAGAATCCCTGAATTACCTCATGGAAGAAAATTGATTTCCAAACGAGAGAGAGAAAGAGAGGTTGATTTACAGAGAAATATCTCTATAAATATGTCCATGGCTTTTTCTAACTAAGTTGTCTGTTTTTATTTGTTTTTTTTCTTCTTTTAGATAAGCTTATACCTCCTTTATATCACCAAAGGAAACAGGATCTGATAATATATTGGGTTCAGAGCACATTTTTAAACAATACTTCTTGAATTAGAAGAAATTATCTTGTTAAATCAAATACTTTTAAAATGTATTCTCCTATTTGTGATAACATATGGAAACATCTTATTTTCTTTGTAAAGGTCAAATAGAAACCACATCAGCCCTCACATAGATAAATGCCCAAAATGGAGATATAGACTATCATACATTGAATTGTACAATAGAAGGTTTCCTTCTAGGATGCTTGTACTCATTACATTCACCTCTGTAATTAAATGGACCTCTATTTTAAAAAACACAATTGAATTATCGATTAACTTTAACATGATCAATATAATGAGTAAAATTTGGGTTATTTTGATCACAAAATGATTTTTCCTATGATCAGTATTAAATTAAGGCATGCATTTCAAGTGGAAGTTACATCAGCAAAAATAACCACCTGAAAACAAAGTTCAAAAATGCATATGCATATAGACATCAAATGTGATTCTTGAAGGAAAATTATATTAATTTTTAACATGAGCAGAGATATTGTATTCTGGCTTGACACATAACTGGTACTTTTTGATAAGGGTTTTCTACCAGGCAATCATTTTATTTATTGTATAAATTACTACTGTGATTTGTGTTTTCTCCTAGTGTTACAATTTTGTGTAATCTGAATCTTGAGTTTCAGCAAACTGAAATCTTGAGTTTTACACCTTCACATGCCTATCACAAAGTGAAATTTGACAACTTCTTATGTTCTATGATTAGAGTGATTTCCAAAACAAGTAGTGATGTCTGACTTAAGCTTTCATGACTGAAGGAAAAATTTATTTACTCTGAAACTTTTTCTTGCATTTTTCCGGTAATTTTTTAAGTCTAGAAGTTTTCCATTTATCCATTCAGGTTTATTCTTCTTCCTTCTGTACCGAGGGTTGATATTTTACCTATCCTATGTCAGTAAGCTTCTTGCCCTTTGGCTTCTAATTGTGGTTTAGCAGTTGGAATATTGACATGAGGGAAGATTGTGTTCATGATATTTATTCCCCTGACCACTCACTCCTTACAGCATTACCTTTGGCTGGCTGTGTCACTCAGCAAAGGTCACAACCCCTGTGAAACTCCATGTGACTTTTCTTCCTCTTGATTTCCTGCTTCCTGCCATTGACACCTCAGTTACTAGTAGCAGTGTACTGCACTAGATTTTCCCATTTCCCTTCATATTTTTCTTAAATAAAATTGTCTTAAAGTGACCCACTATAAGTATATAATCCTTTTCCTACTGGGATTCTGACTGACAAAGTAATATAGATGGTTCCCAAAGTAAAAGTAACTAAACATCAAGCATTCCTTTGAGCTCGGAAGCCTAAGAAGTGTGACAAAAAGAAAGCAATATTTATCTCCAGATTCTTCTGTAGACCTTTGTTTATGTAAACATTTTAAACTTTTTTTTTCTGCTCTTAATTTTCTCTTCCGTGCTACACAGCCACTTCTTTCCATTTCACCATGGAGAGAATTGAAGTTTTTCCATCTGGACTAATGGTAGGAAAAGGAGGGAAAAAAAAAAATGGAATTTTAGAAGGAAGAAGAAACTCCGTTGAAAGTTTAAAGTAATTATTTCTGATCTACTTCTGTTTCCCTCAATGATAATCAGAGGTGCATAAAGGAAAAGAAAAGAGAGGCAAAAATTCGTAGCACATGTTTTTTTCTTGCTACATTTTCTTTCTAGTCTTGGTCCCTAATATTGAGGAAAAAAAGGAAGGAGACAAGGAAAATATTAAAGAGGAGGAAATCCTGTCCTTTCAGTACTGCACCATCATTTTGGTTCCAGGAACAATTTTAAGATCTCCATATAATGTACTGCCATTTCTATAATTTCGATTTTGATTTCAACTCATCATCTTTTCACCTTTCTTTTTTTCTAAGATTTTCTATTAGATCAGCCTCTTAAGCATCCTTTCCTACTTCACACATCTGAGTCTCCATTTTCATTTCTTAACCCCACTCCCAACAATATGTCTGACACACAACTCAATATTCATCACAAAAAAATACTCTCTTTATTCATATCTTATATCAGTCCTAACATTTACTTTATCTAAAATAGTTTAATTCAGTAGCTTAGCTCTCATATAATTGAGAGGCCAAGAGGATCAGCGCACTGACAGATCAAACACTAAAGATAGGGTAAAATCTCTATGAAGAAAATGGATAGAGGGTAGAAAGAAAACCAGGCCGTTGGAAAATACAGGCCAAGTAACAAAAATAGTCAATAACTATTAGTTTGAATAATGATGCCATGAAAATTGAGATTATAAGAATGTCATCATTATTTTATCTTGAGGTGCACTGCCCCCAAGTCACTTACTTTTGCTTTGAGAATATTTCAGTACTTTTTCCTCTTGATATAGTTTTCACTGTCTTCGTGAAAGTATGAGAATCCTGGGAATCACAGTCTTATAGGAGACCCACACTTTTGTGAGCTTTCTTTCCAGGTTCCCTTGGTACAGATCTGAGAAAGACCTTCATGGCTCTGACAAGGTGACAAGAAGAGTAATCCTGTGAATTACAACCAGAGCCTTCTCCATTAAAAAATTCTCCTCTCTGGTGAGAAGTGCTTTGCCAGAACACAATTCTGAAAACTTTACTCAGCTGATAAAAGGGAATTACTCCCCATTCCAATACCCTCCAATATTCTTGTCGCACCTGAGGAGTTCAGGGAGGAACACAGCCAACAGGGGGCATGGATTCAAGGAAATAGATTGGGAAAGATGCATTCAAGGAAGAAAATAGAGTCCAGGGTGAGGATGGCATACAACTGGAAGAGAGACCTAAATACATGTAAAAGACATACCACTGAGACAAAGGCCCACCAAAAGACAGAATTAAATCATAAGATTTTTAAATTGCCTCCCTCTTCACATCCTACCACCACATCAAGGTAGCTCAAGTATAATAACAGTGAATTCCAGCAGAACAAGTTGCAAGGTGCAGGCTTTCTATGAATAACCATACAAAAAAAGACAAGATAGGGTACAAAAGCATCTATGTGAGAAAAATGAGAAGATTCTGATATCTATAGTCACAAAAATATTAACACAAGCCAGATTAACATAAATATACTTAATACCTATTTACCACAGGTCTTCTTACCCAATGCAACATATGTGGCCTTCAATAAAAATTATAGGCTATGTCAAAAAGGAAGAAAAAGAACACTTTGAGGGTAAAATATATTCATCAGAAGCAAATTCAGATATGGCATAGATTTTGGAATTACCGGACAGGTAGTTTAAAATAACTATAATTGATATATTAAAGACTCTAATGGGAGAAGTAGACAATGCACAGAAACAGATGGGCACAGTAAGCAGAAACAGAAACACTAAAAAAGAATAAAAAGAAAATGCTAGAAATCAAAATCACTGTAACAAAAAAGAAGGTATTCAATGATTCCATCAGTATACTTGACATGGCTTAGGAGAATCATTGTGCTTGAAGGTAAACCAATAGATATCTCCAAACTGAAATGCACACAGAAAAAATAATACCTCCTCCAAAACCAGAATACATTTAAGAACTGTGAAACAATTTCAAAAAGCATAGTATACATACAATCTGAATTAGAAAGAGAATAGAGAAGAATAAATATTTAAAATAGTAATGACTGAAAATTTTTCAAAATTAATCAGAAACCAAACCACATAAATCTAGGAAACTCAAAGAACACTAAGCAAAGTAAACACCAAAAAGTCTACACTTAGGCATACTGTATTGAAACTACAGAAAACCAAAGACCAACAGGGAAAAATAAATAAATAATTAAAACTCTTTATAAGAGGAACACGGATAAGAATTACAGTAGACTTCTCATCAGAAACTATGCAAGCAAGAAGAGAGTAAAGGAAAAAATTTTTTGAAAAATATATAAGCACTAAAGCATTCTATTTTCTTAAATGAAATTTAAAGGTTAAGAATAAATAAAGATTTTATCAGACAAACAAAGACTAAAGGAATTCATCAACCACATATCTGTCCTTCAAGAAATGTTAAACAATAATTTTCAGGCAGAAAAAAAAATTATATAGGTCAGAATTTTGAATCACCATAAAAAAGAAGAACATCTGAAAAGAAATGAATAAAAGTCAAATAAAATCTTTTATTTTTCTAATTCTTAATTTTTCTAAACTATAATTTAAAAACAATAATAGCAACAATGTATTGGATGAAAAAAGCATATGGAAAAGTAAAATGAATTACAGTGTCAAAAAGGACTGGAGGAAGTAATTGAGAATTTTTTAAATAAACATTCTTCACTGGATATGAAGCAATTGGTTTGGTATTAAAGTGGGTTTTGATTAGTTAGAAATATTGTAAACTGTAAGGTAACTACTAAATTTTTTTTTT
>CM052436.1:80627598-80646758 GCA_028533085.1 Varecia variegata | reverse complement strand
CATGGTATAAAGATACCACATTTTACTAATCCATTCATGAATTGATGGACATTTGGGTTGTTTCCACCTCTTAGCGATTGTGAATTGTGCTGCTATAAACATTCGGGTGCAAGTATCTTTATTATAGAATGACTTTTGTTCTTCTGGGTAGATGCCCAATAATGGGATTGCTGGATCGTATGGAAGGTCTACTTGAATCCGTTTAAGGAATCTCCATATTGCTTTCCATAGGGGCTGCACTAGTTTACAGTCCCACCAGCAGTGTATGAGAGTTCTACTAAAATTTTTTAAAGGATGTATATAATTGCCGCACTAAGACGGGAGCAAAAATAGACTTATACTAAATAACTCAAATGAATCCAAATAAGTCAGGAGGAAAAAAGAGGGAGGAAGAACAAGAAACAAACAAAAAAAGTCAACGGGTAAAAAGTTACAAACATAGTAGATATCAATCCAACTATATTGGTAACTTTAAATATAAATGTGTAACTATACTTATTAAAAACAGAGGCTGGCCAGACGAGGTGGCTCACGCCTGTAATCCTAGCACTCCGGGAGGCTGAGGATGGGCGGATCCCTCAAGGTCAGGAGTTGGAGACCAGCCTGAGCAAGAGTGAGACCCTGTCTCTACTAAAAATAGAAAGAAATTAACTGAACAACTAAAAATATATAGAAAAAATTAGCCAGGCATGGTGGTGCATGCCTGTAGTCCCAGCTATTAAGGAGGCTGAGGCAGAAGGATCGCTTGAGCCCAGGAGATTGAGGTTGCTGTGAGCTAGACTGATGCCAGGGCACTGTAGCCCAGGCAACAGGGTGATACTCTGTCTCAAACAAACAAACAAACAAACAACAACAAAATAAACGAGGCTGTTAGAATGGGTAAAATTATCTAATCATTTGTTGTCTGTAAAAGAAATAGCTTTAAATATTTAAAAAACCCTCAGATAGATTAAAAGTAGAGGGATAGAGAAAGATATACTACATCATGCACTAATAAAATGGAAATGGTACAAACTATATTAACTTCAGAGAAAAACAGACTTCAGAAAATACAACACTGAAAAGAAAGAAATATTAATGACAAATAAGTTGGGCTTACTAAAATGAAAAAAACTTCTGCTCTGTGAAAGATACAGTTAAGAAAATGAAAAAGCAAGTTATAGACTGAGAGAAAATATTGCAAAACACATATCTGCTAAAGTACTTGTATCAAATTATATAAAGAACTTTTAAAATTCAACAATAAGAAAAGAAATAGGCCAAATGGGCAAATGGTCTGAACAGATAATTCACCAAAGAAGATGTATAAATGGCAAATATGCATATAAAAATGGAAGCAAAATTAAGGGATATTAATAAGGAAATTAAAACAAGAAAAGCCAGATGTGGTGGCTCATGTCTGTAATCTTAGCACTTTAGGAGACCGAGGTAGGAGGATTACTTGGGGCCAAGAGTTTGCGACCAGCCTGAGAAACAGAATGAGATCTCTTCTCTACAAAAAATAGAAAAAAAGAAAAAGTAAAGGGGCATGGTGGCACAAGCCTGTAGTCCCAGCTACTTGGGAGACTGAGGCAGGAGGATCCCTTGAGCCCAGGAGTTTGAGGTTGCAGTGAGCTATGATGACACCTTGCACTCTAGCCCAGGCAACAGAGTGAGACTCTGTCTAAAAAAAAAAAAAAAAAAAGGCAACAATGAGATACCATTACAGACCTATTAGAATGATTATAATCCAAAAAAAGATAATACCAATTTTAATAAGATAATAAGCAACAATACTTCCTATTCATTTATGATGGGATTGCAAAATGACACAGGACACTTTGGAAGATAGTTTGGCAGTTTCTAAAAAAGCTAAATATAATCTACCAAATAATTCAACAATCATGCTTTGAGGTATTACCCAGTTGAAAATATGTTCACATAAAAATGTACATGCAACTATTTATAGCAGTTTTATTCATATTACCAAAAACTAGAAGCATCCAAGGTGTCATTCAATAGATGAATGGATAAACAAACTGTGGCACATCCATTTAATGGAATATTAGTTAGTGATAAAAAAATAAGTTATCAAGCCATGCAAACGCATAGATGAATCTTCAAAATGTATTGCTAAGAAGTCAGTTTGAAAAAGGCTACATACTGTATTATTTATTTAAATAACATTTGGATAAAGCAAAACTATAAAGATGAAAACAGACCAGCAGTTGCTAGTGGTTTGGGAAAGAAGGTAAATTGAAAAGTAGCACACAGGAGCAATTTTAGAGCAATGACATTATTCTTTATGAAAGTTTAATGGTGAACATATGCCAACAAGTATTTTTCAAAATCCATAGAATTCTAAAGCAGTAAAAGTAAACCTTAATGTATAATTATTTGACAGTAATGAGACAGTCAAGGGATCCAGGATAGAATGAAGACTTTTCAAAGTAATGTGTGTTACAAATGTATGAAATAAGCTCACCGAAGAGGGTGGAGGAAAAGGTGCTCAATTTTGGAATGAATGGGGTCTGTGTGAGACTAAAGGCAAAAGAAAATGCACATAAGATCTGTGCTCTACTTAATAAAATTGTTTCCCATGGGATATTAACTAACAATTATGATGTTGCTATTTATGTATATTGGAACTGAATAATTATATAAACGGATGAGAGATGTTTGGAGTTATATTTTTCACTGATGAAGTGAGAGGTTATAGACAAGGAAGAGAAACACAGAATTATCTAAGTAGTACTGTATTACAGTTGGAGACAACACTATGAACTCATGTTTAGATTAGTATAGAAGTAGAAAGATACCTATATAAATATTTATAGGGATGTATACTATACCAGTTAGTATACAAACTATATTTCCTTGCTCTCTCTGCTGAAGGAACCAGAGGTTTCTTGAAAAATTATTCATTATAGGGCTAATTTGAGGAATATGTGATATAAGATTGGAACGTCTTGAAGTGCCAGAAAGTAAGGAACCACTGAAAAACAAGCAAACAGACCCATACAGTGATAAAGGTATGTCAAATAACAAAGAAGCCAATTGAAATAATTCCCAATGGCCAAAGTTAGAACGATTTGAGCAAAAAATAAAGTAATATTGTATTACAATCCAAAGAATAATGTAAATACATATGAGATCATACTGATATAAAGAAATGATTTAATATATAAACAAATTGGAGAGAATATACAAATCTCCTGTGCAGAATTCCAAATAATAGATGTAGCTTCTCTGCCCCCTATGGGATGGAACACAACTCTCCAATCTTTAAATCTGGGCTGTGCATAGCAAATTCCTTCCAATTACTATAGTATAAAAAGGGGGAAAACAGAGTAAATTTACAGTGGAGAAACCTGGCAAACACTACATCAGACAGGTTATCAAGACTAATAGCAACAGTATGAGTGATGTTAATAATATCTACCCTTGATACAATGTGATGAATGTGGCACTTTGACTATGGTTTTCTAAAAACCCATGACCTTAGTCTCATCATGAGAAAACATCAGACACATCTCAGTTGAGGGATATATTGCAAAATACTTGACCAATATTCTTCAAAATTGTCCATGTTATCACAAATAAGATTTGGGAAATTCTCACATCCAAAATGAGCCTGAGTAGGTGTGACAATTAAGTGGGCTGTGGTATCCTATATGGAAACTGGGACACACACAAAAAAGGACATTAAGTAAAAACAAAATAAATCTGAATAAGATATGGACTTCAGTTAATAATAATGTTTTATTTTTGGTTCATTGATTGTGACAAATATATCATACTAACATATGATGCTATTCTAATATAATAATAGGAAAAACTAGGTGAGGGCTGTATAGAAACAAATATCTTCAAAACCTTTTTGTAAATCTAAAAGTATTCTAAAATTAAAAGTTTATTTTAAAAATGTATTCACCTTCATTCACACATATAAAGCCAAGAATTATAAAATTTTAGTGCTAAAATGTTTGACAGCCTCTTTAATCCTAAAAAAATCACTCTATTGAATCAAAGGAAATTATATTGCCTCTCTCAAAGAATTATTTTGAGAACAAAACAATGTGTCTTAATGTCAATTTTTATTCATAGTGATAGTTTCAATTCCTAAACTTTTGTTGATCAATAAAATTAAATAATTTCAATATTCTTTCTTTTTTCACACTACCACACACATACACACAAATCCACTAGGCCATATTTACTTTTCACTGGGTTTTCAAAAAAATAAATCAAAAATTAGCTGGGTCAGGCAAAGAAAGAGGAGCTTCAAAACGATAGGAATGATTTTTTTGAGAGTTGAATTTCTAGACTGAGATTCAGAAAGTGGAAAGTGGGAATTTGTGTTTAATTAGCTCAGTAATATACTCTGTGTTCAGGGACTGGTAAAAAAGTCAGTACAAAGTAAATGTTAGTAATTTAATAATAATTAAACAACAGGTGGCCTGGGAGTGAGGGGAAAATTGGAATACAAAATATACGATCACTGTAACTTTGGGCCAGTAGCCAAACTCCACAATGATTAGGTGGAATGTCCAGGAATTCTTTAGAAAATAGGATGAAGAAGAGAAGTAGAGAGTTATAAGTTGATGTCTTAAACAGAAGCTGAATAAGGACTTTTGATGTGAGAGAAAGAGTAACACTTTGGAAGCAATCCAAATTTATCTCCTATTTCTCCTCAGCAGGACTTCTTTTGGTAATAGACTGGTTTATTCTATAATCTTAGTGCATGCACGATACTTCATCATGAACTTCATTTGTACTATGCCCCAACTGAAATAATTTTTTCTCTTCTCCTTCAAAACAATTCCCTTAACTGTTTAAAACTTAGCTCGTAAATGACCTCAATAAGATACCTTTAAGTAATAGGAATAAATAGTCATCCAAACTCTGTGATTTAAGTAGGCTGCAGGATTTAATTTTTGTTGATCTTTTCTTGCAGGATATATAACAGGTCCTGGTGAACTTCCAGGAAGTTAATAGTCTCCAATGACTGTTGAAAACTACAAAAGTAACCTGGTGAAATATATTTGATCGTCATATTTGGTATCAAATATAATATCGGTTCAGGTCAGTACTGGTGTGTTTAATCTATCCGTGCATACTCAGCTTTTATCTTTCAATAAAGGGATGGAAATTACATATGCCATATCTGAATTGGTAGCTAGATTTCTGTGGATGCTATTAGGCTTATAAAGTTTATTGTATGACCTCTTTTGTGTGTTGCTACATACAGAAAAAGTAGTGGCTAGGTTAATGCCTATATAACTGAGAAGATATTCATCAAGAAAACATGTAATAAAAGTTAAGAAAGAAAAGATGTTTGTTAGTTTTTAATGTTGTAGTTTTTGTTTTGTTTTATTTGTTTGGGGGTTAAGAAAATCACTTTCTTTGCTACTAAGCTATAACCTCTTATCTTGAAAGCTTTTATTTTATTTATTTTTAATATCACATAATAGTTTCCTACAGCCCATAAGACTCAGGAAGGAGCACCTGATAATGCCCATGCTGGTAGAACCTTGTGGAAGATATTTCTGTATTTGAGAAAGAATAGTTGTATAGTATTATGTTTTATTACTAAAAATCCCTTAACAAACATTATGAGCAATAGAATACTTTTCCTAATTTATATCAACTGTCTTTAGAGAGTGGCCTATACACTAGTATAAAAGCAATCTCATTCCTTTGAAAAAAAAATATTTTAAAGGGCATTGATATTATATGATTCTTTCTCTTGAAAGTTGTCTCAATTATATTAATTATCCATGCTGAATTCTTCAAGAGAAATAATTTCAGTTGTTATATAGTGTATTTTTAATTTCATTGAGAATAGATTTGCTTTTGACAAAAGTTGAAAGTAAATAGCTAGACTTCTTCCAAGGAATTAAAATATATGGCTGGATTAAACTATGAGGAGGTATTATACTTTAATCATAATGACCGATTCTTTTTTTTTTTTTTTTTTATCTTTTAGGTTAAGTATCAGTTGAAACCTAAATACTACTTGCATTCATTTTAATAAAGCCAATTAAATTTTGCAAATCTGATTGGTGGCTGGAGAGTTTTGATGTGAACTAATGACAGGTGTTAGAATTTTAAAATAAACCAAAATTAATGTTAAAGAGCATATATAGATAAATTTCTTTCACAACAATGATATTTCTGGTACTTATTCTGATATTTTAAATAAAGTAGAAACAATCTTAAAAGTTTTTATTATGTAGTACATATATACATAATATGAAATAAAATTAAATCATTAAAACACTATAAACTTCTTTTTATAAGTTTCAGTTAAATAAATTACAACATCAATTTAACTTTCTAATCTGTTGCAGTGCATATTTTATTTGTATGAATACGAGTCATGATGTACACATACATGTTTGTGTGTACCTTTTTTGAACACATAGATGGTTCGGCAACCACTGATATAATCACTGGCATCCTTATATTCTCACTTTTTCTCCCAGTCTAAATTCCTTCAGTATAAGAACTGTTTGACTTTTAGATTTTCAATATCATCTTAATTGCCACAACTTTTTCATAATGAATTATAAAGTTTATAAACATTATTTGTTAACAAATTTTGGTCTTTGGCCAAATTGTTACTAATGCCAAAATTTCAGATTTAATCTTTTTAATCTTGACATTTTGGTAGTCTGGCTTTGGGATGGGATTTGGGGAGGCTAATACCAGATGTTATTCCCAGACAAACGACTGGAAAATGTAAAATCTAACAAGAGAAGCAAGATGTATTTTGGAGAAATGATGTTAAGTTTGAAAAAATAGGGCTTCTCTTAAAGGGCTAGTAGTATATTTTGCTATTCACATGTGATATATACTCTAAAGCTCTATCAGTCAATTACATATAGTTAATTATATTGTTTAGAATATTTTGAAAAAAAAATACTTAAAAAGATGTTGCTTCCTAATTGTCCCTAAAGAGTTACAATATGATATTTGAGGTACTTATTTTGAATTTAGTGAAAATAAATTTTCAAACAAGTTCAGTCTTTAAGCATTACATCTGAATGAAGACAGACCTGTAACTTACCATTATTTATTTTCACTCAAACCACTGTAAAAAATATTCAGTATTAATACTCTATAACTTTAAATGACAGTAAAATGATATAGATAAAATAGTTAAGAGAATATAGTATACATTTCGGTCAGCCAAACTTGAAATTCAATCTCATTTGAGCCCTTTTGTACTTGTGTGTTATTGTCCAGGTTTTCTAATTAATCAGTATTTTTTCACACCATATAAAATGGGAAAATAACTGTGTTCTAGGGGAATATTTTAATGATTGTATGGAATAGGAGATCACTTAGCCCAATTCCTGCACATAGTCAATACTCAGTTAAAGGTAATTCATCATCATTATTATTATTGTTCTTATTTTATTATTATTACTAATTCTATTATTTGTGTCATTTCTGGGTCTGTCTCTATTTGATTGATTTGTCTTATTATGAATCATATTTCCATGCTTCTCTGCAGGTCAGCTAATTTTTTTATTGAATGCCAAACATCATAAATTTTATGTTATTGGGTCCAAGAGTTTTATTGTGTGCTTTTAAAAATATTGTTGGTATACACTCATCCCCTTCTACATGATGAGTGCTGCGATGTGCACTGTCTGGGGAATGGACACGCTTGACGCTAGGACTTGGGGGGCTGGGCGGGCATGGGCAATGTGTATAATCAGAAATTTTGTACCCCCATAATAAGCTATAAGCTGAAATAAATAAAAAATGAATAAATAAAAAATAAAAATATTGTTGGATTTTGTTCTAGGATTCAGTTAAGTTACTTGGAAACAATTTCATTCTTTTGATGCTTGCTTTCGGGCTTTGTTAGGTGAGCCCAAATTAACCTTTAATCTGGAATTTATTTGCCCAATGTCCTGAGGACTCTGTGTCCTCTGTGCTAGGAGAACTCTACACTCTGTTTGTTCAGAACACGGGCCATTCCCAGCCCTATGTGATCTCCAGTAATTGTCCTGCTCGTTCCTTTCCAGTGGTCTTTCCTTGGTCATGAGATGATTGCTTGTGAGTATGTGCCTATCCATGTTCAGATGGAGATATAACAACAATCATCTTAAAATCTCTGGAGTTCTCGCTCCCTGTGTATTTTCTCCTCTCTAAAATTCTGTCCTGCAAATTCTGGCCAGTTGGGCCTTCCTAAACTCTATGTTCTGTTTTCTCAACTCAGCAAGATCAGCAGGCTCTGGTTCGGGGATCTTGTCTTGCACTTCAGCCTGCAAATGTTCTCAAGAAGTAAGCCAGTACAATCTTAGAGATCACCTTATTTTATTTCCCTTATCCTAAGGCTCACTCTTTTAACATGCAAGTTGGCCAATGGGGGGGAAAAAAAAAAAACGTTTCATAAATTTGGTACAGTTTTTAGTTGTTTAAGGTGGGAGGTAAAGCCAGTCTCAGTTATTCAATTAAGGCTAAAATCATTTCCACATAATGATCTCTATAAATGCACTTTATCTTTGAAATATATATGTTTGCCTTCTCTCTTACTTTTTCAATCTCATTACCCAGAAGTCTATCTGTATTTTTACTGCTAAAGACTTTGCACAGGAAAATGTGTCAAGCAACTATATTTTTATTCTATTTTTATTAATTTCAGGTTTTATCTTTGTTAGTTCTTTCTTTAGGATAAGATGTTCATTTTGTTGGTTTCCCCTCCTAGTTTCCTGAATTAAATCCTTCTTCATAAATTATTTTCCATCTTTCTTAATTTTTTAATAAATGCATTCAAAGTTTAACTTTTCTGGCATTTAGAGGAATAACTTCACTCTTCCTCTTCCATTTATTTTATTTTGTCTCCTGATTCAATTCTTAAGTCTCATGGCACCCTCATTAAAATTTCCCATTTCTAGTTTTCTCGCCTGACAATTGAGACACTTCATCTTATGTACACTTTCTGTGCCTTGAAACTGAAGTAGTTAAGAATATAGTTGATATCAGTGGAATTATATTCATTTCAGGTTTTCAATGGTGCAAAGTGGCATAAGTTCATGTCCCCCAGGTATGAAAGATCATGATGCTTCCAGTACAGCTCAGTCTCTCTCCTACTGTCAAGACTGAGTTCATTTTTTCCTAAGTTACTAGAAGACAAATATAATTTTCCAAAAGGAATATTATTTTCTTAAAAGTAACACAATCTAGTTAGTGTGAGGAATTCTTAGAGACATATTATAACTTTGTACCTACTTTAAAAATAAAACTCTGGCCTGATTAAGCTAAAAGCTTCTATTCTGTAGTTACATTCTGTTTTAAATACACATTACCTTATGATCCATCCTGGATCCCCAAATATTTTCTGAGTCCACAAATGTAATCCTTCTGTATCTACCTCAATAGCAGTACAGATATGTTTCAGTTCTTCGAAACATGTTTTCTCTTCATTTTAATGAGGCTTAGGGAAAAAAGAAATAAATTCAGGTGGTCAATCAGCCAATTTGAATCCAAAATTTCAGAATCTTTTTAAATACCTGTAGTGGGTGTTGTGTATCACAGAAAACTCCATTTAAGACCAAAACACATTCTCTCAGCTGCCAGGAATTTCCATCTGCTAAACAGAGCTACTTTACCCAACATCATGTCCTCTCCCTGGGGTAGCCCTCATCTAAGTTAGTGACTGTTGCAATAGCACAGCACCTATGTCTTGAATCTCGCCAACTCAAAAGGGCCATGAGAGCTCCAGAGTTCCCTGTTGCGTCCATTAGGCTTTTGCTACAACTTCACTGCAGTTCAGCTTTTCCATCTGCATGATTCTGCTTCCCACTCCCTCACAGGAGCTGTTGCAAAGTTTTTTTTACAAACTCTGTGTATATAAAATTCCATCTTAGTGTCTGTCTCCTTTAAGGCTTAACCTAAGACAGAATGCCTAATCAATTTTTATATTAAATATATCATGCACAAATTTTCTGACTTACAATTCTCATGTGTACCTATTTAGAGTATTTTTGTTCACTCTCCCACTCTTGCTACAAAGTTTAAAAATGTAGTATCCCTTTTATTTTTAAACTAATGTATTAGGAAACCTGAGTATGTTATCCAGTCTCTTATTTTTCCTCAAAGCATTTAATAGATTAATTATTACCCTCCTCAAGTCCTCTAACCTTGCATATTCCTTGTATCTTAAAAACATTCTTCTTCCTTCATTAGCTTTTTGCTCTCACCCTATCTCATTTGCTCCCCTCACAGTCAAACTTTGTAAAAAGTAGTTTACACTAAAGTAGTTTATACTCACTTTCCCTGCAATCTAATTTTCATACCCCCCTATGCTGAACCTGCCCAACCTAGTGAAATAACAAGTGACATTTTGATAAAACAAATAGATTATTTTAAAAAACATATTTTGCTTAATTCTTGTAGGTCACAAACTCCTTTGCTGTGAACCTCTTTCCTCCCTTGATTTTTTAGGAAAAATTTTCTTCCCTGGACACTTTATCTCAATATTTTTAACTCTTTGTTTTCATTCCCATTCCATAAGTACTGGCATTGCTCAAGGCTCTGGCAATGTTTCCCTTCCCTTTTCTTCTATGCAAATTTCAAATAACTGACTATAGCCTATATATGCTAATGACACTCAAATCTATGCCATTTATCTGGATCTCACACTTGGGTTCCAGGCCCAAATATTCAATTTAAATTTACCACCTCCGATTTGATAATCATGGACATCTCCCAGTTAACATGCCAAGAAAACAGTTTCATCATTTTCTTCCCCAAACATGAACATGTTCTTTAACTGCTTGTTACAGTAAGTGACACCAGCATTTGTGCAATTATTCAAACAGGATCATTGTAAAGTATCATCTCCTCTTTCTATTCTAATCAGTCATCAAAGCACATCAACAGCTTAATTAACTATCAAGCTTGTCTCCCTTACTTCCATATTTTTGCCATATTGTTTAAAATTATGCCTCTGAGATTTTTCACTTGGATTACTGTAACTACTTTCAAATTACTCTCTATACCTACATTCTTTTCAACTTGCCAATACATTCTCAATACTGCTACTAAGTGATTTATTTAAAATTATTCTCATGACTAAACTCTTTACTGTCACTTCATTTTGTACAGAAATATGTCTAATTTATTTAGCAAGACATGCAATTTCCTTGTGGCTGAATCGCTATAACATTCATTAGATGTGGGGCGGATGGGAGCGGGCAGAAGAGGATGGGTATAATCACTCCTAATGGGTGTGGTGCGCACCATCTGGGGGATGGACAGGATTGAAGCTCTGACTCTGGTGGGGCTAGGCAATATATGTAACCTAAACATTTATACCCCCATAATATGCTGAAATTTTAAAAAAATAAAAAAAAACTTCTAATCTCACTTCATGATGTGCTCTCAGGGCTCAGTTTAAAAATAATTACAAAAAATAAAAATAAAAACTTACAGCCTTAGACTTTACATTATTTACCGCATCTATACCTTTTTGGTTTCTGTCATCCTCTGTTTTGAAATTTTTGTCTCTCTCTCTTCTTTAACTTGCTACAAAACAACTTTTCTTAAGCATAAGTATTCTTGCCTCAATCAGTGTTAAGTTCCTTGTGTGTTCTCTTGGGTGTCTATCTCTTAAGAATTTACATGTCATTATCATATTTTATTTACTTGTTGTGTCATGTCTTCTATTGTAAATCTATAAGGTCAGGGAACTATTTTATGTATTTTTGTATTCTTAGTGCCTAACACAGTGGTCTCAATAATATTGAATGATGAAAGAAAGACACAAAGGAAAAGATGACTGAAAAAGGAGTCGATTATCATTAGATTTTGAGTATTAGACTACAGAGTACAGACTTAATGTCATAGATAATATGAATCAGCTATGGTTTCTTGGGCAAAATAAAAAAATGCTAATACTTTTTTTAGAAAATTTAGTCCATCCTTATATGGCTGTCAGATTAAGGTGTAGAAAATGTAGAGAAACAACTGTTAGTAGTAGGAAATTGTATTGTTTTTATATTTCCGTATGGTTTGAAAATATGACTTCTATTTTACTTACAGCTGAAAGAAAATGTTCTTTTAAAATTGAGAAACTTGTACTTTATGCTAATAAGTTCAGAGTCCATTTTAAAAAAATGGCACAATCAGCTTCACCAATTAAAAAGGTTTCTAGTTTCTTTTTTTTAATAAAAACACAATAGCAATGAGTAACATTTATTCAGCACATCCATGCAGTAAGATTAGGGTTAGATTTGTTAAAAGAAAAACTTTAGACAAATTAAATTTTAATGGAGTTTACTTGAACAAAGAATAATCAATGAATCAGCACTCAGAAATAAAAGAGTTTCAGAGAGCTCCACCCAATAGTGTGAACAGAAAGCTTGTATAGGCCAAACACAGAAGCAAAGTAGAGAAATCACCTAATTGGCTACAGCTAGGTTTCTACCTTGCGCATGGTGTGAGAAGGCATTTGCCTCATTTGGGCATGGTCTAATGAGAGGTTCCTCGTTGCATAATTAGTTGGTTATTTGGCTGTTTGTGATTGACTGAGGCTCTTTTTTTTTTTTTTTTTTCCCTAAGTCAGTTACAAGAAATGTTCCCAAGTTCCGTTTTGCTCATGTAGGAGGTCTGGCTACACAGACAACCTCAGCTAATAGTATGGTCCTTATTTACTGTAACAGATTCATTAGGTAAGTAACCAGTGTAGTTCACAAAGTCCCATGTGTGGAAAGGCTACATACTTGGGGATTAATGCTCTGTGGTGGCCATTTTGAAATTATTAATTTTATTGTTGAATTTGTCTATTGAAAGTGATATCTGATAGAACAAGGGAGCATGGGCATTATTATGTTGCTGTTTATTTCTTTTCTTAGGTCTGGTCACATTTGCTTTATGAATCGGGGAGCTCCGGTGTTAGAATAGTTATATATTCTTTGTGAATCAATCCCTTTATCACTATAAAATGACTACCTTTGTCTTTTTCTTTTACTGTTGTTGATTTAAAGTCCGTTTTATCTGATATAAAATAGCTATTCCTGCTTGTGTTTAGTTTCCATTTGCATGGAATATTTTTTTCCATCTCTTTACCTTAAATCTATGAGAATCCTTATGAGTTACATGGGTTTCTTAGAGGCAGCACATATTTGGGTTGTTCTTTATCCATCGTGTCAATCTATATCTTTTAAGTGGGGCATTTAGTCCATTTATACTCAATGTTAATATTGACATATGAGATACTGTTCCAGTTATCATGTCGATTGTGACCTAGTTGCTTTGTTTTCTTCCTTGTGCTACTGCTTTATAAGAGCTGTAAGTTTTTACTTTGTGGGTGTTTTTACACTAGTAGGTACGGATTGTTCTGTTTCATGCATAGAGCACTTTTTAGCATTTCTTGTAGGGCAGGGCTAGTGGTGACAAGTTCCCTTAGTGTTTGCTTCTCTGAGAAAGACTTTATTCCTCCATTTATGAAACTTAGTTTTGCAGGATACAGAATTCTTGGCTGACTGTTATTCTGTTTAAGAAGACTAAAGATAGGACCATTACCTTCTGGCTTTAAAGTTTCTGCTGAGAAGTCTGCTGCTAGTCTGACGGGTTTCCCTTTGTGAGTTATTTGATGTTCTCATCTCACAGCTTGTAGGATTTTCTCCTTCACTTTGACTTTGACCAGTAGGATAACTATGTGCCATGGAGATGTCTTATTTGTAATGAATCTTCCAGGAATTCAATGGCCTTCTTGTATCTGGATGTCTAAATCTCTTGCAAGACCAGGGAAGTTTTCCTCCATTATTCCCTCAAACAGATTTCCCACACCTTTTACTTTTTTTCTTCTCCCTTGGGGATACCTATAACTCTTATGTTTGGGTGAATCCCATATTTCTTGAAGAATTTTTTCAATTTTTATTCTTTTTTCTGTATTTTTGACTGACTTGGTTAATTCAAAAGCCTTGTATTCAAGCTCTGAAATTCTTTCTTCTGTTTAGCATAGTTTATTTTTCAAACTCTCCACTGGATTTTGTACTTGCCTGAATGATTCTTTCAATTCCAGAAGTCCTGTTATTTTTTTTTTTTTAATATCTATCTCTTCAGTGAATTTTTCATTCATGTCCCAAATTATTATTTGGATTCTTTGTGTTAGTTTTCAATTTTCTCTTAGATCTCATTAAGCTTACTTGCAATCCATATTTTGAGTTTGCTATCTAATATTTAGTAACTTCCTTTTGTTTGAAGTCCCTTGCTGGACAGTTAGAGTGATTCTTTGGGGGTGTTGTTACATTCTTTTTTTTTTTTTTATACTGCTGTAATTCTTGCACTGCTTCATTCTCATTTGGAGAAGTTGTCACTTGTTTTTGACTTTACTTTTGTTTAGATGGGATATCCCCCCCCCCAACTTTTGAAGAGTTTGACTATAACATATATTAGGTAAGGACCTTTGGATTTGCTTGTGGGTACTTTGAGATGTCCAAGGGTCTGAATAAGTTCCTTAATAATAGATAGCTTAATGTGATGATCTTCTCAAATGCTAGCTATTTGTAGGTGGTATTGATGATATATTATATATGTGGCCAGGCTCCCTGTCTCTTACCAATACATAGAGGTAGGAGTCTCTTGGATCTTGCCTTTTTCCCTAGCCCTGTGTGCTTCTAACAGCAAGAAATGTGTTGGGACATCCAGTTTTATCTACAGACTAGTAGGTAGTGTTTGCAGCTATGAGTCTGCCAAGCCCTGTATGATTGAATCAGCAAATGATGAAATGGGCTGTGTATGTTGACTTCCCTGCCAGTAGGTGGTGCTAGAAGGAGAAAGTTCAATGTGCTGATGTTTGTGGGAGTTATGCCTGGTCCTAATCTATCAGAAGAAGCACTCAGATATCCTAGGCACTGGGCAGGGCTCTGGAACTCTCCAGGGGCCCCTTCTTGTGATCTAACACCACCCAAGCTGATGTGGAGGGCAGAGCCAGGTTGGGCTGGGTTGGGCAACTCAGTGTTCAGGCTCCTCAGAGGTTGGCACAAGCGCCAATCCAACAGAGGTCAAAGGTCAGTTTTTAAATTATTCTTTACTTACAACAATATTTAAGTATATAATTAAAAAAAAACACCATAACAAGTCAAGAAAAAGGTTTAAGAAGAAAGGAAAATGTTTTATTTTTAGTATTTTTAACAGCATTTATTTCCTGTTTTTGAACAAGAAGCTCTGTATTTTCATTTGCACTGAACCTTGCAAATTATGTTGCTACTCCTGAGTGAGATAAGTGCTAATTATTAAAACTATTTTTCTGAGGAAGAAGTTGAAGCTTAGAGAGATTCAGTAATTTTACCAAGATTATATAGATGACAAATAGGGATACCAGAAATGGAAACAACGTAGTCTGATTCAAGATCATCTGCTCTCAAACATAGCAGCATATTTCATCCTTTCTATTAATAGTCAAACTGGAAAATGATGGTGATGATGATGATGATGTATTGCTACTACTGATAATAACAATGTTAGTAATACATATAATGCTTACTATATTTGAGGCATTAATTTGAAATTTTGCTTATTTTATATCATTTAATTCTTAGGTGTGTTAGGAAGGTGTTATTATTATTATTCCTATTTTCATAGCTGAGAAAACTGAGACTGAGGCAAGGAGAAGTTAAATTGCCCAGGGTTATATAATTTGTAAACAAAAGAGCCATGATTTAAATATATATAGTCAGGCTTTAACGTATATTCTAAATCATTTAAGTGTCATAACACATACATAGACTAACCATTAAGAAATTGTCTGTATACTATATAGCCCACACACATTATTAACTTAATATTTTTTATTCTTATTATTTAACTAACAGAAAAGCAATTCAATTTCTTATCTTTAGTGTGGTTGCTATCTTAAGCAACCTTAAAGTCACATACTGACCATAGATAAATAAAATGGATGGTGACATAAAACATCTGCTGATATAAATACCTACATGATAGATGTAGACTTGCAAAAGAGGCAACACCTGTAAAGCTGAGTCCCTTTGTATGTTTTCAAAGAACTTGGAAATTGTCTTTCCTCATATCTAAATATTTCAAAATTAATTTGTCACATGTCCAATTACATAGTGGAGTAGACCAATTTGAAAATAGGTCTCATTATTTTTGGTTCCCAATAACAATACAGAAATTTTTTTAAAAAAGGAAACATTTTAGTGTTACCATTTACTATGGTAAAGTAATTAAAGTTATTTAGTGTGGAATTTATTTTATTTACAGGGATGGAAAGCAACAAGCACAAGTTTACCTACACCCTACTGCTTACAGTAACAGTGTCATGTATGTGTGCTTGGCTCACTGTAATTGCACAGCAATAGTTGTCCAATCCTTTACTACCTCAATTCTTGATAGCATCAGGTTAGTAAAAATTTTCTAATCCCACTATCCTGGAAGAATCATAAACTAAATGATACAATGTTTATCCTGGGAAGGAGATTTAAGATTACTTAATTAAAATCCTTTCCTTTCCAGATAAGGATTTGATGTATGGAAGGATGTGTATGCATATTAACTTGATATGATTTGCTAGTGATAAAAATAAGACTTAGAAACTAATTTTTCGAATCTCTATTGCTGGAAATAATCATACTATGGAACTCACTGGATAGTAAATATTTTCTGCTTGAGTTTTAAAGCATTTAGATAAATGCTGTCTTTGTATTCTTGATTAAGAGTATCTATATGGGTGGTCTTATTTTCCTTTTTGACATGTCACAATAATGCCTTGATAAAGAATTTTTTTCTGTTTCTTGATAATGTTGACACTTTTTATCTACTAATTTTTTCTATTTGCCACAGTAAATGTATTTATAAAGAAAGAGTTAATAGACATAAATGGGGGAAAAGTCAATACCATGAAATAATATATAATAAGCCAATTTTCTTTTTCATTAAGAGAAAAAATAATTAAATATTTAAAGAATTAAATTTATTTTATAAATTTTGGAAATATAAGATGACTAAATGAACACATGATATTCCCTAGTATATTGGAACTCTTTTGTTCTAGCCACTCAAAGCTATTGCTCTTAAAGGTGCTAATCCCATCAGACTGGGATCCCATCCTCATGACTTAATCTAACCTTAATTACTCCCCAAAGCCTACTCTCCACATGCCATTACATTGAGGGTTCGGGTCTCAGTATATGAATCGTGAATATAAAAACATGTAAACATGTTCTGATAACAGGACTATTGTCTCTTATTTGTTTTGGGTGAAAGTTTCTTTGTCCTTTCAAGTCAGGAGTAGATATATGATGTAGTCGTCAACAATCATTGCACAATCTTTCCATAATCAAAGAAATTAGCTCAAGTTCAGAAACATGGCTTAAATTGAATTAATGTATCTTAACTACTTTTCTTGGAATTATATGGAAAGAATTGCTTTCTCTCCATTGAGGTTGTTTGCTTTAATTATGGATAAGCTTAGAGTTCTAGTCACTATAAATTATACCACCATTTAATTTTTTTCCTCCTTTGAAGATAAAATTCAAAAGCAAAAACCTAATTTAACCAATAATTCCAACATTTGTTGTACAATTTATTATGCATATGGAATGTTATGGAGTAATAAGGACGTAAATGAATAAATGAAGTTTATACTTTTTTGTAAAATGGGATTCTAGAAATGATAGCATTTTGTTATGGACAGAATATTTGTGCCCTCCCAAATTTATATGTTGAAGCTCTAACCCCCATGTGATGGTATTTGAGAGGGGTCTTTAGGAGGTAGTTTAGGTTAGATTAAGTCATTCTGGTGGGTCTCAGAGTGATTAGTGGCCCTTGAGAAAAAAGACACCAGAGAGCTTACTCTTTCTCCCTTTGCCATGTGCAGACACAGGGAGAAGAAGTTGGCCATTTGCAAGCCATGAAGAAAGCTTTCCCAAGACCCTAACCATGCTGGCACCCTGATCTCAGACTTCTAGCCTCCATAACTGTAAGAAAATAAATTTCTACTGTTTAAGCCACCTAGTCTATGGCATTTTATTGTAGCAGCCCTAGCCAACCAACACACATTTACAAAAAAAAAAAAAGTTATTTTATTAAAAGAGCCTATGATATATTTTATGCTCATTAAGAAACATTTCTGAATCCATGGAATAGACCTGAGGAAAAGTGTACTACGAGTTATCATATGCTGTTGTCTAGAAACCCTGACAGTATTTCAAGTCAATTATACAAATTAACATAAACTTATGATCTAAATGTAACTCTTTCCTGTATTATAAAAAGTAATCATCAGTATAGCCATATTAAAATTTCCTTTTTGCTATTCATCTTAATGGATTATTTACTCTGCATTATACTTTTGTTATTTTAATAATTCATATGGTATAATTTTAATATGTTATATATTCCAATGTAGGTGTATATGAAGCGAAGAAGGGAAAGGGAGATTTTGAGATTAGTGTTTTAACACTTCTTGCTCTCCAGATACAATCTGATTGATGATAGAAACCTAATACTTATTCATTTTCTTTCCTGTACTCCTCTGATCATTCATCTACTGGAGGAAGTTTGCATATCCCTAAAATAAAATCATATTTTATGATACTATTTTAACTTCATATATCTTATTTCTTAGACAAATTCATGCATTGATTATTAAGACCTTTAATATCTCATGCAAATTTGCATTTTAAAATGAGACAATATCATACATTTTCTAGATTATTTTCATAACCTTTGATCTGTAAAATATTTTTTTTTATTTCCTTTTGTGCTAGATCCTAAGCATGCAATAGAAGAAAGAAAGACACAGTTTTTAGGAAATTTTATGTTGACTACATAAAAGAAATTCTGTCAATTGACTCTCAAAAAGAATTCATCTCAATAAACACATAATTAGTGCCTTCTGTGTGCCAGATATTGACTCCATTATTACATCCTCATTAAAGATAAGTAGGGAAACACAGAAAGTGACAGAAATGATCCACATTCAATAGAAGTAAACCCAGTGATACCGCCTAAAGAAAGTGCTAATGGTATTGGAAATTTTTTTTTTTTTTTTGGAAAATAGAAAGTCAAATTGTCCCTTTTTGTTTTTCTTTTTCTTTTTCTTTTTTTTTTTTATTTCAGCTTATTATGGGGGTACAAAAGTTCAGGTTATATATATTGCCCATGTCCCCCATCCCCCCGAGTCTGAGCTTCAA
>CM052436.1:80605429-80627498 GCA_028533085.1 Varecia variegata | reverse complement strand
ATAAATGGGACCTAATTAAATTAAAAAGCTTCTGCACAGCCAAAGAAACAATCACGAGAGTAAACAGACAACCTACAGAATGGGAAAAAATTTTCGCATACTACACATCAGATAAAGGACTGATAACAAGAATCTATCTAGAACTCACGATGTGTAAAATATTATCAGTAGATATGAGGCATTTAGAAGATCTATCTTCAGTTATGGAGAAAATTATCTGTAGTATGGATAGGTCTATCCCACCTAGAAAAACATATCCAACAAAAATCTTACTTACATACAAGTGCGCCTCTATGGTCTGATGTCCTGTCAAAATGCAATTACTGGAGTTCTGTAATATAAGTGACTTGCATTTTTCTCATGACCAGGTGTCTTTAGTTAAGTATACCTGAATGATGAATTTTCTTTATATGATGATTGAAACCTTTTAAAACTAGCTCCTTTAAGTAAAGATTTCAAAATTCAGCAAATAAAAATACAGGATGCCTAGTCTATATTGTAATGTTGAGAACATACTAATACCAAAAAGTTATTCATTATTTATCTGGAATTCAGGCAAACATACCTCAGATGTACTTTTTTGAAACTGCAAAAAATGTAAGTTTTTAATCAAATTTTAGGTATTTAGTAATTTTAACCTAACATAATTTAAAAATTTTTTTTAGAGATAAGGTCTCAATTTGTTGTGCAGGCTGGAGTTCAGTGGTCTGATCACAGCTCACTGTAACCTCAGACTCCCAGGCTTTAACGATCCTCCCACCCCAGCCTCCCTATAGCTGGCACTATAAGCACATGCTACCATGCCTAGATATTTAAAAAAATATATATTTTATAGAGACAGTGTCTTGATTGCCCAGGCTGGTCTCAAACTTCTGGGCTCAAGCAACGCTTCCACCATAGCCTCCCAAAATGCTGGGATTACAGGCATAAGCCACCATGCCCAGTCACATTTTTTAATTGCTTTATTGGAGTATAATTAATATATAAAAAAATCTACACATGTTTAATATATACAATGTGATAAGTTTGGTCATATACCTATACCCATGATACCATCACCAAAATCAAGGTAATAAATGTATCTGTTACCTTAAAAACTTTCCTCATTTCCCTTTTTGGGGGGGCTGTGTGTGTATGTGTTTGGTGGTAAGATCTACCATTTAAGATATTTTGAAGTGCAAAATGCCATATTGTTGACTATGGATACTATATTGTATAGCAGATCTCTATGACTTATCTTGCCTAACTGAAACTTTATACCTGTTGAGCATCAACACCCCATTTCTCCCTTCTTCTAGCTTCTGGCAACCACCATTCTATTCTATTCTCTGCTTCTATAAGTTTGACTATTTTAGATACCTCATATAACTGGAACCATGCAATATTTGTCCTTCTGTAACTGGCTTGCTTCAATTAGCATAATATCCTACAGCTTCATCCAGATTACCACAAACTGTAGGATTTCCTTCTTTTTGAAGGCTGAATAAATCTCATTATATGTATCCACCACATTTTCTTTATTCATGTATCTGTTGATTGATATTTAGATCTTTTCCACATTTTGGTTATTGTGAATAATGCTGCAATGAACATGGGAATGTAGACATCTCTTTAAGATCTTAATTTCAATTATTTTGGATATATTTACCTAGAAGTGGGATTGTTAGATCATATGGCAGTTTTATGTTTAATTTTTTAAGAACCTCCATATTGTTTTACATGTGGCTGCACTGTCTTACGTTCCCACCAGCAGCATACAGTGGTAAGAGCATATGATCACCTCACTAGGTACAAAAAAGCATTTGACAACATTGAACACCCTCTCATGATAAAAATGCTCAACAAACTAGATATAGAAAGAATGTACCTCAACATAGTAGAGGTCATACATAACAGTCCATGGCTAGCATTATACTCAATGGTGAAAATCTGAAAGTTTTTCCTCTTACATCAAGAACAGACTAGGATGCTCACTCTTGCCACTTCTGTTCAACATAGTGCTGTAAGTCTTAGTCAGAGCAATTAAGCAAGAAAAGAAATAAAAGGCATTCAAGTTGGAAAGGAAGAAGTAAAATTGTCTCAGTTTCCAGATGGCATGATCTTATGTATAGAATATCCTAAAATCACCAGTGAACTGTTAGAACTAATAAATGAATTTGGTAAAGTTGCAAGATAAAAATCAACACACAAAAATCACTTTCTATACACTAACAATGAACTGTCAGAAAAGGAAATTTTAAAAAATAAAGAAAATTAACATTTTTTTTTAAATTAAGAAAATTAAGAAAGCTGCCCAGCCAAGCAACTTCTCTGAGCCTTGGGGGAGCAGCTCACAATAAATCTTCAGCTTGTATTGTCATCTATCTGTATGCAATATACCAGCTTCATGTAATCTGCTATGTTTGTGGATGTTTTGTCTCACCAGACTCACACGAGTTCGTAATCAGTGTACAGTGTACCTGCTTCACAAAATTGGTGCAGTAAGCAGGGTCTAGTCTAATAAAACCTGGCTTCCTGACAAAGTAGGGGGTGACTAATCCCCAGAACCTGGCCCAGGGCAAAGATGTCAGCCTGAGGGGTGCAAAGGCTGGACTAGCAGCTGGATATTTTATGGGGAAGGAAGGGTGATGAGAAAGACACAGATCACCCTACCCCAACACTGAGGATGTGAATGAGCTGACTGCATTGTTTGAGGAAGAGAGAATTGAGTATTAAAACAGGGAAGAGTGGTGAATGATCCTCTGGTTGTTGGGCATTATGTGATCATGCATTCCTGAAGTGGAGAGCTCAGGAAATGTATACTCAGATACTTAGGCACCTGAGAGGAAACAGGAAGGAGGTATTCAGTCCCTGAGACACATGACAAGGAACCAACATGTTCAATGTCGGCTTTCACAGAAAGAGAGACTCATTATATGAAAGATGGAGAAAGGCCATGAAAGTCTTACAGAGCCTGGTTGGTGTGTTTGATCCAAATGTCTCAGGCAGAATGGTGCAATTAAGAATGGGACCAAGGTCTCTGGGTCCCTACCAGAGCCCAGTGGCCCTATACTCTTGTCAAGGTAAAAGAGGAGAGAAAGGGAATTCAGACTTTCCTGGGGTTTCTGGATACTGGAGCCCACATAACAATATTTTCAGGTTCTTTTAGGGGAAAAATTAAACTAATGATATCAGGAGATTTGGGGATGAACACAGTGACTCATGGTACTTATCTGCTTGTGATGCTTCTCTGACGGTGAGTAGAGCCCTTTGAGCCATTATGGGTGCCAGTGACCATGGTTCCCACTGCTGAGTGCACTGTCGACATTGACATTTTGGCTGCTTGTGGCACAAAACATCAATGCTGCCTACGGGGTTATACCCCCTCACAGCCAAGAATTTGAACCATAACAGTGAAGCATATGCACTCTTGCCTGCCACCAAAACTGCCTAAGCCCCAATGGATTATTCAACAAAAGTAGTACTGCATACAAAATGGAAAACAGGACATTATTGTGTTAATTTAGGATTTGCTACAGATAAAGGTTACCACTCACCTTGTCACAGTGTAACAGCCCAATTTGGCTGATCAAAAAAGCCTCTGGGACATGGAAATGGAAACTAACAATAAACTATTACAGGCTGTCAAGACAGGAAGCCAAAAAAAGTATCCCAGATACAGCCAAGCACAAATTGTTGGCCCTGATGGCAGCTGCTAATAAAAACGAGGTCCAACAGCTGGTAGACCACTTTGAGTACTACATACAGCATGTACCACACCTGAGTGTTCTTTTGCCCCGCTCGGACAAGTTGACCAATGAAACTACCGGCTTTATAAGGGGCCTTTTGCTGCAGCAGGCCTTCATAGCTGTTCAACAATCTGTGGCCAAGGCACTGCTTTTAAAACATTTAGAGCTTGTTAGCCAGATGAAATTAGAGGTATCTGCAACTTCCATGCCTGCTGATTGGAATTGGTGGCAACAAAAACTGCCACTGGAGTGAACCAGCTTCTTGGATATTGGACAACATAAGATACCTGAGGCAGCCACCAGATATGCTTCTTTTGAGTGACAACTTTTTGATTGCTATTAGGCACTGGTGGAGAATAGCCATCTTATGGCTGGAGCACCACATATGACATTGCAACCTGAACTTCCCACTGTCACTTGAGTGCTTATATACCCACTAATAAAACTGGAAACGCTTGACAGAGCTCAATTTCAAATGGAAATGGTACATTCAAGGTCAGGCCCAGCCTGGACCCAAAGGGATCAGTAGGTTCCATATTCAAATGGCTAGCTTACCAGAAGAGACCTAGCAACCACAGAAGATACTTTGGCTTCTTCTGTGGCAACCTGGAACCCAAGATTTACAGACGTGCCTACTATTGGTATGGCATAATCGATTGAATGGCTTTGTGAAAAAACAGGCAGTCAGGGTCCACTGGGCTACAGCTGCCATCTATCTGGTCAATAGGTGATCATCTTTTGACTGAGATGGCCCATGGGCCATCTACATGGGCCAAACTACATTAGTGTTGATGGGCATTCATACCACCCATCACAATATCTTGCTATATATTCACTCACTCATGAGCCATTACTGACAGCTCTAGCCACCTAGTCAGGAAAATCACAACTGAATGACTAGATTGAGAATAACCCCTTGTGTGGTGACAAAGACTATGCAATAGTTTACTATTTGGAGAGAACAAATGTTTAAATGCTGGAACTACCATAGCCACCTTTGAGAGGAACTTATGTCATATTTTTGGATACCCCATGGGACTTCACTCTGAGCAAGGAACATTCTTCACCGTCCATGCAACACAACAATGGGCAGAACTTCCATGGAATATGATGAACTCTCTGCATATCCTGTCATTTGAGACCAATGGAACCACTGAATGATGGAACAAACAACTCACATAGCAACTGAAGAAAAAAACAGTATGAAGGCCTGCTAATAGGGTAGCATCCCTCATTTGACTACGGTGGCTTAGGCACTAAGCACTGCATTCCGGTGAAAGGGAAACAGCACTGCAGCACATGCTGAGAAACACTGAGTTTGGTGAGAGGGTATGTAAACCAGGCAACGGCCTGATTAGGCTGCACCTGCAAAATCCCATCAATGTTCCCAAGAATTTTTTTTTTTCCTTTTGTTCTTTAAAGTGTATATCCGGGGAGTAGTTTGCAGTTCAGCACAACACTGTCTACTTCATAGATAGCACTTCTTGCTGAGTCCTCTCATGGCAGAAGGGCAAAAAGGAATGAATTCTGTGTCCTCACATGGCAGAAGAGATGGATGGACCAGACAGCTCTCTAATGACTCTTTTATAAGGACATTAATCCCATTCATGAGGATAGAGCCCTCATGGCCTAATCACCTCTCGAGGGGTCCATCTCTTACTAGTATCACTTTTGGATTTAAGTTTCAAAATACGAAATTTGGAAGGACACATATATTCAAATCATAGCTAGTGGCCACAAGGTATATGAGAAGGTGCTCAACAGCACTAATCATCTGAGAAATGCCAATCAAAACTATAAGGATATATCATCTTATACCTGTTAGGATGGCTATTATAAAAAAAAAGATGACAAGTGTTGACAAGGGTGTAGAGAAATTGACCTAATATTTTTATGACTTGATTTAGTCCCCCTAAAATTAATTTTTAATTTATGATTGAGGTTATTTATGTTAAAATAAATGACTTTTAAAAAGTGACAAAAGTCAACCAAAGTTGAGGCATTAATTTTTGGGACAGAATAACATAAATATATGTATCTGGTCTTTCCTGTCTTCTACAATTAATGCCAAAATTGTGAATAAATTGTGGTATATGACTTAATGACTCTGTCTTATCTATTTACAGACAAATTTTACAGAATACAATTTCATAAATATGCGTATGAATGCTTTTAGAAAAAGTTTGCTCTTTTAGCAAATAACCTGCCATGATGATAGTGTAATTTTTTAAAAATAAGGTATTATCTAAAATTAGAATGTAGGATATGCCCAATATTCAGTTATGACTTACCATAGGTAGTAGACTGTTATAATAATGGCCAATGGATCACATTTCTCGGTGTCAATGTCATTACATATCCTCTTCCCACATTGATCTGGGCTTATATGTGACTTGCTTTGGCCAATGCGAGGGTATCATTTGTGCCTTGTGATTTATTCTCTGATGTTCTCCAAGACCTCCAGTTGAGAAAGACTTCACTGCCTAGTAACAATATAGGACCTGTGAAACATAGAGAATCAGTCCTAGCTAAGGTCCTTAAGACCAATGATCCCTCAGTGAATAGACCAGCTGACAAACATTATCAGTAGAACTTCTCAGCTGAATCCAGTCCAAATTTCTGATCCACAACATCACAATCAAGTTAAATGTTCTTGTTTTAATCCACTCTGTTTTGGAATGATTTGTCATGCACCAATAGAAAATTGGTAAACCCTATGTTGTTTTCAATTATCTTTAAGAATGCATTATCAGTATATTATGCCAAACTGACAAATAACTATAACAGCTTTTATATGGACAGCAGCCTCCTGACTGTCTACATGCCTAAATGATCAAGGGACAATTTCTCTTGGAGCGACAGTTATTTTATAGTCCTGTGATCTCTTCAAACTCTCCCTATTGATACTACCAGTAAGAGTTTTAATAATGATAATATTCACAGTGCTATTTCTAGCATTTCTAGCTTTAAGCAACAAAGTAAAGATAAGCCAATTTATGTAAAGTTATTTGCTACAATAGCTGCTAGATGGTAAGAATGATAAATGCCTTAATAATTTAGATTGGAATGAGCCTCCTATTAGTGAAACTTATTAATAATACTAAGTGTCCTAAGTTGCTCTACCTTCCAATAAATGTCTTCGCCAAATTGTGGTAACATAGAGTGAACAATTTTAGAAACATTAAGTGTTTTCACTTGACTAGTGTCGAGTATTTTAGAAATATGTGTATTTTATTGTTTTAAATAATTTGAAAGGTGAATCATTTAAAATTAATGTTTACTGCCTTTTTCTGAGAAAACTGAATCAATGAGTCTGTGGTAAACAGGTTTAAATATTTGTAGGAATAACTTTTATCTCCCTCAATCTATTTGCTTTCTTTAAAAATCTTAAAATGTCTTAACTATACAATTCATTTGTTCCTTCTACTATTTGAGCATTTATCATGTGCATAAACTGGGATAGGCAGCGGTGGTGGCATTGGAAAAGTTGGATATGAGAGAAATAGAAAAGAGACACCAGAAGTATATAAACAATTAAAATTCAAGATAAGTTTGGAGCACATGTAGCAGAAATAAATTCAAAGTTTAATGGAAGAAAACATTCATAAGCTAAAGACTTATACATGTAGATATATAATCCTCTCTAGATTTTAGTCAAGATTAATGAAAAGCAATAAAGATTACCATTATTGTGTAATTTCTAAACAGAATTGGAAAATAAGTAGTAGTTTAAGAATGAAGGCAGAAAGTACAATTTCCAAAGGCACGAAACTTCTATGTAGAAGTTTGTTTATTCTTCCTTCCAGATAACTGATCAAAATGAATATTGTTCATTGCATAAAGGAACACAATTCCAGGTACTATGTGAGGTCAAAGGATAAATAAAACATGAGCCTGCTTTTGATTACTCTCAATGTAACGAGAGAAAGACAGACATGAATGTCACTGGATAGTCAGAATGTAAGATAATAGTAAGCTCTATAATAAAAAGTCGTAAGGAACTGCAGAGAATAGAATATTAATTTCTAATGGGAGGTTTTGAAATGATTGATATAAGAATAACATTTCACCTTTCCTTCCCTCGTCTCTCTGATAATGGGGGAAATCAAAGAGCATTCTTAATAGAGAGCATAGCTTGGATGGAAAAATTGAGCTAGACATTACTAAGCTCAAAAAGATTGCTAGGTAGTACCAGTTGGTGAGGAGGAAGTCCTTTCTGTGTTTCAAGCACAAAGAGATGGTGATACCATTAAGCTTCAGGGTAACTTCAGAGTTTAGATTGGTCAGTGCACCTTGTAGGGCAAGCCACCTCCTTGCTTACCCAAGTGTGGGGATCCTTACTACTAGCTTTTTCCATATCCTGATAGGGACCAAAAATGAGATGCACTAAGCTAGAAGCTGGAATCAAATCTTGAATCTTTTAAATGCTGTAATGAAAGGTTCACCATTAATTTTATGAAAGAAGGAATCGTGGACACATTTAGAGCAAATGTTTGATAACTTGTTATTTATCAGTGTGGAAATAATGCAGAAAACAAACTGAACTGAGGAATGTGCTCACCAGGGATTTATTGGGGAGCAGGACTGGAAAAGGTAGAATGGAAGTGTTATTCTGATGGAATAACAGGGAAAGATATTTCAGAGATATTAAAAAGGTATAAATTGATTCCAGGAAATACTTGAAAAGATATATAATATGCAGTAAAATATGCATAAACCCACTTAACCTCTTTAATTTTTAATGTAATTTAATTTCTGCAACAATGGCACCTTGAAATAGTTTGTTAGCTTTCCTGTACTTTTTTGTATCACATCTTTCATGTTCTATGAAACATTTTAAGCTATTAGTGGGTGAATAAAATAGAAGATAGAGCAAAATCTTTACTGAATTGTTTCAGTATGTTATTAAACCCCACTTGCAAATTCACGTAATTAGCAATATCAGAAACTGCTAAAATTTTTGATGTTAAGAGCATCCAGTAAAACAAGAACAGTTCAAAAAGAAGTGTTGTGTTTTTGTTTAAACCTATTTTGTCTTTGTTCTAGCAAATTAGATGCTTCACTGAAAGCATGGTATATAGTTTGAATTTTCAAAGAGCTTTTGTTCCCTCTAAGGAAGAAGAGATGCGATGTATCAACATGAACAGTTTGGAAAATGTTATTCTTAAAACAAATAAACTCCTCTAACTATAGTTTATTATCTTCACCCCAATTCCCAAATGCCACCCATAGTCACACAACTTTAATACATTAGGTCTGTGGCTGATAATATCTTTTCAGAAATGATGTCTCTACTTTAATTTTTACAGAATTATTTCACTTACCAACTTATATTGATCTTGGTGACTCCAGTCATATGTTTCTATCACCAGGATCCCAAAATAATATACTTTCCTCTTAAACCTAGCATCCAAACAGTAAAATTTCCTCTCTATATTGAAAAAGCCATGCTTTATATTTAAGGTATCCTGTAAATTTCAAAACTTCAGGTTCTCAGAAATTCTATGACAAAAGAAAGCTTCCTGCAGAAATCATTTCTTGTGAAGGAAGAAATTGGTAATTGTGCAGTAATCTGAAAGTTTTATGTTAAACCAAAGTAAAATGTATAACCATATTTCCTAGAGACTGTTGTTATTTGTGAGAATACTTTACATCTTACTTGCAAAAAGTTTGGCAACTTTCAGTTTTAGATAAAATCTCCAGGTTTTGAGACATAAGCTCTGTGAGGATTTAAAATAATTTTTCGTTCTCAGTGAGCTCTGAAAATCCCAGTTAATAGTAGTTTACTTAATTGAAATAAGTCTCAAATATTTATTCCTACATCACATTTGTATCTTCAATATCATTGTCTTAGCTAAAGACTCTCATAATATTTAACACAAATCATTTAATGTATTTGATCTATTTTGTTTTATTCTTCTTTTCCAAAATATAATTCCATTAAATACAAAAAATAATTCTCATTTGGAAAATATTATATAAAATCAGTTGTAATGAATTTAATTTGAAAGTACTTAAAGACAATTGTGGTGAGATAATTTTTATCCCATAACATGAATAATGCAATACATATTTATAGGCTAAGAGATCTAAGGTTGATCAGAAAGAGATACCATTTTGCAAGCTATGCAACTATAGTTTATGAGTGCTACATCCATGATATCAAATGTTCTTGGTTAGCCCTTGCTCAGATATCTCTCCCTAAAAGACTTGGTGGGATATTTAGTGGTGAATTTTTATTTCTTTTTTTTTACTTCAGCATATCATGGGAGTACAAAAGTTTAGATTATGTCTGAATTTTTATTTCTGAGATTAACAAGTACTTAAAAACAAACTAAGTTTAACCATATACACATATTAAATAATTAATAAAACATGTATACATAAGAAATCATAAATAGAGTTTTACTGTATTAAGATTCTGGTATTAACTTCCACTTTCTATTCATAAGACAATTAGTGAAGTTCTTTGTCCCTTGTAATAGGTTAATGTCTTAGCCATGGTTTACATTCAGACTCAGTTTTCATGTCCTGACGAGACACAAACCTTCTAAACAAGGATCCACTTCTACAGTTTTCCTAGTGTATGCTAACATTCTAATTCATTCACACATTCTGAAAATATCTGTCATCATATGCCAGGTACCTTTCTACTTACCAGGAATACAATAACGAATAAAGTAGACCAACTTCCTGTACTCATAGCACTTACACAACACAACGAAGTATAATGGTTGAGATCATAGATTCTGGAGCCATGTGCCTTCACTGAAACTCCAACTTCTCCATAACTTTTAGCTGTGTAACTCTCACCAAGTTACTTGATGTCCTTGTAGTTTAGCTACCTCACTTGTAATACAGGAATAATAGTACATCCTTCATTTGATTGAATGAGTTACTATAAATAAAGTGTTTAGAACAATGCTCATGTATGGTAATCCCATATATGTGCTATCTAATTTTAGATATTTGTAGCAAAGATAGTCTATAGATAAATAAAAATACAGTTATAATAATATATCCAGCATAAGAAATGAAAACTTTTGGTTGTCCCTCTTGTAAGGTGGACAGAGCCAACCAGAAAAGCCTTGCTTGCAGAGGAAGTAGTGAATGCTAAGGTCCTTGAGGAAGAGCAAAGAAGCTGAGCGTGAGAAGGAGAGTAGGAGTTGGTAAGTTCCAAAAGTTAACAGTCTCAGGTTTTTTGTCACCACCGCCAACCTCCTCCACTTCCTCCTCTTTTCTCCTTCTCCTTCTTATTTATTCCAGAGACCATGATTCAACAACCACGAATAGTCTTTACTTTTTGTTCATCAGAACAAAATCATGGATCTCTCAAAACAATACCTGGTCACATCCTTGAACAGTGGAATGGATCATTATTATTCCATTTCTCGTGTTTCTTGCAATGACTGGGGTGTTATCATCACTGGAAAAGAGGGGAACTCAAAGAATCATGATGGTTCAAAAAAATAATTCACCATGACCAGGTGGGCTTTATTCCAGGGATGCAAGATAGGTTGAACATACACAAATCTATAAACGCAATTTTCCTCATAAATAAAAGCAAGAACAAACCCATATGATTCTCTCAATAGATGCAGAAAAAGCATTTGACAAAGTCCAGCACATCTTTATGATAAAAACTCTTAACAAAATAGGCCTAGACAGATCACACCTTAAAATTATCAAGTCCACTTATGACAAACCCATGGCCAATATCATACTGAATGGGGAAAAATTGAAACCATTCCCACTTAGAACCGGAACCAGACAAGGTTGCCCACTATCTCCACTTCTATTCAACATAGTGCTGGAAGTCCTTGCTAGAGCAATTAGACAAGAGAGGAGTATTAAGGGTGTCCAAATAGGGACAGATGAGATCAAACTCTCGCTCTTTGCCAGTGATATGATATTATATCTAGAAAATCCCAAAGATTCAACCAAGAAACTTCTAGAATTGATAAATGAATTCAGTAAAGTCTCAGGATACAAAATCAATACACACAAATCAGAGGCATTCAAGCTGAAATTCAAATCAGAAACTCAATGCCTTTTACAATAGCCTCAAAGAAAATTAAATATCTAGGAATATATTTAATGAAAGATGTGAAACACATATACAGGGAGAACTAAAAGACACTAAGAAAATAAATTGTAGAAGCTGTAAAAACATGTAAAAATCTACCTGGCCCATGGATTGGTAGAATCAATATCATTAAAATGTCCATACTACCTAAAGTGATCTACAGAATTAAGGCAATCCCTATAAAAGTACCATCATCATTCTTTAGAGATCTAGAAAAAATAATTCTACGCTTTGTATGCAACCAGAGAAGACCTCATATAGCCAAAGAAATCTTAAGTAAAAAGAACAAACTGGGAGGAATCAGTCTACCAGACCTCAAGCTGTACTCTATAGTAACTAAAACAGCATGGTACTGGCACAAGAGACATAGGCCTTTGGAACAGGACTGAGAGTCCAGAGATGAAACCATCTGCATATGGTAATCTAATCTTTGACAAAACAGGTACAAATATACACTGGGGAAAAGAATCTCTTTTCAATAAATGGTTCTGAGAAAACTGGATAGCTACATGCAGAAGAATAAAACTGGATCACCACCTCTCACCTCTCACAAAAATCAATTCAAGATGGATAACAGACTTAAACCTAAGGCATGAAACCTTAAGAATTCTAGAAGAATATGTTGGGAAGACCCTTTCAGACATCAGCCTAGGCAAGGAATTTTTGAGGAAGACCCCCAAAACAATCACCGCAGCAACAAAAATAAATAAATGGGATCTGATCATATTAAAAAGCTTTTGCACAGCCAAGGTAACTATCATTAGAGTGAATAGACAGCCTACACAATGGGAGAAAATATTTGCTCTCTACACATCTGATAAAGGGCTGATAACAAGAATCTATCTAGAACTTAAAGAAATCAACAAGAAAAAATCAAACAACCCCGTCAACAAATGGACAAAGGAAATGAATGGAACCTTTTCAAAAGAAGACAAAATAAAGTCCAGCAAACATGTAAAAAAATGCTCATCATCTCTAATCATTAGAGAAATGCAAATGGAAACCACAATGAGATATCACCTAACCCCAGGGAGATTAGCCTCTATCAAAAAATCCCAAAGCAAAAAAATGCTGGTGAGGATGTGGAGAGATGGGAACACTCTTACACTGCTGGTGGAACTGCAAATTAGTTCAACCTCTGTGGAAAAGAATTTGGAGATATCTCAAAGAGCTAAAAATAGAAATACCATTCGATCCATCAATAGCACTATTAGGCATCTACCCAAAAGAGCAAACGACGTTCTATAATAAAGACATCTGCACCCAAATGTTTATGGCAGCACAAGTCACTATTGCAAGGATGTGGAAACAACCCAAGTGCCCGTCAATTCATGAGATTATTAAAATTTGGTGTATGTATATAATGGAATATTACTCAATTATAAGAAACGACAGTGATCTAGCACCTCTTATATTTTCTTGATTGAGCTTGAGCCCATTATCTGAAGTGAGGTATCACAAGATCAGAAGAATAGACTCCACATGTACTCATCATCAAATTGGCACTAACTGATGAACACTATGGTGCTCACAGGGTAGTAATATTCTCCAGGGATTAGGGGGTTGGAGGTGTAAACTCATAACTAATGGACGCGGTGAGCATTGTAGAGGGGAACGGCATGCTTCTAATTCTGGCTTGGGTGGGGCAAAGACATAAAATTGTAACCAAAATGTTTTACCCTCATAATATCCTGAAATAAAAATGAATTAAAAATTAAAAAAAAAAGAATCATGATGGTTTGCTGATTTTGTCTGTAGAAAATCGTAACAAAGATCACTGAGCTAAAACTTTTTAAGTCCCTCAAATGAAAATCTCTCCAGAATCCATATCGTAGCACTTCCAACCCTCCCTCACATTGTTTAATGATCTAGGATGAATGGTTAAACTAATCTATAGTTGATAATTTAAATGATGCTAATGAGTCATGTCTACATAGAGAGGTTTCATTTGGTTTTAAATATTTTAGTAGACCTTCTCAAGCATCATGATTTAAAAGCATGATTTAAACACATTCAGTATGGTTTCATTATCCACAGAATATGATCCAATCTTCTAGTCAAATTATTCAAAGTTTCCACAATTTGAGCCATTTCTATGAATATATCTGTGACTACAGCCACTTACCAATTCAAACTGCGTAAAATTGGACACTGAGTTTTTTCAATCCATCATTCCTTGTTTGAAATTAACATGCCCATTCACTCATGTATCTCTGTTTAAAAATGTCCCTTACATTGTCTGTAGCTTTCATTGGCTTCCATGTGCATATTAAATGCCACTTCTTCAAGAATCTGGCCCCAACTCCTACTTGTTACAAATAAAATGCTCTTTAAGGATTTTTTTTTAACCATCAGTATGCACTTCTTATTTGGAAATGTCTCATAGACAGAAGATCCTAGTTTTAAAAACTGAAATTTGGAATTAAGCGACTTTGATTGAGTCTGGACTTCGTCTATAAAGCTGTTTGATTTTAATCAGATTACTCAATATTTCTGAGCTTTATTTTCTTCTGCTGTAAAATCTTTATCATACCTTTTCATGCTTAACACAGTGAATGGCACATTTTTGGTACTCAAATAGATGCCATCCTTAAAATTTAAACATTGTATATTCATATGTATGCCTACAGAATCTCCCTTATTAAATTTTAAGCTCCATTACAGCAAGGAGATTACTTGTCTTACTCTATTTTGTATTATTACCATTACCATGTTTTGACTTCCATTATTCTCACAAAGGAAAAAAATATGTAAAATTTTTTGTTCTTTAGAATAATATGTTCACAATTAGAATACCTATTTATATGTCAGATATTTTAGAAGACTAACAAGGATGTTTGAGGTCATTTGGGTTCTTGAAGCATAGATTAGAATCTTAGAGGTTGGACTTGTACCTATGAATATTGTGACCACACCACATTTATGATGAATAAAGCAATATATTTCTTTTTCCTTTGGTGAGGATCTCATAGGAACTCGGTCTTTCTATGTCTAAGAAGAGAACTGATAATAAAATACACAGACATACAAGTACACTTATATCTGTGTGCTTAATTCTCACATAGATAAAATCAGCTACCATTAAAAAAACTAATTTTTTTGTTTTTGTTTAATTTTCTCTCATTAAAGCTTTAAGCAAATCTTAGAAAAAACTCCAAAATTTGAGTAAACAAAAGTAATAATTGAATTCCTTTACAAGATATGTTAGGAAAAGAACAAAAAACTTTTCTACTATGGTGAAAGCCTTTCATGTAGTTTACAGTTTATATACAGGCAGTTACAAAACAGGTACAATTTTAACTGCCGTTCTTTGCTCTTGGACTTAACCTAGGTCTGAGAAGAATTTAATCTCATTGCCAGAGTTTACTTCAAATGACTTCATTGCAATACGTTAGGGTGGCTTAGGACCATCATTTGTTGCCACAATTATCACTTCACCTAATGGAATACACCACAATGTATTGGAAACCAGAACCATCTCTGAAATTTAAGTAGTGGAAGATAATATACAAGTGTGTATTGTGAAAGGGTTTCCGTCCAATGTTCTTGGTAGCAGCCACTCTATGTTAAAATAATTTATTGTATGTAATTATTTTCTCTTTTTCTAGAAATTTGTAATGAGCTTGACAAAGTTGATAAAGCTATTTCCTTGGCCATGCATGTACATATTTGGAAAAAGCAAAGATCCTACAGCATCATGTTCTTGGTTCTTTTTAGTAGGTATGAATATATGGCCTATGCTGTATGCCTAGGATTTTAACGTATTCAAGCAGACCAAATGAAAGTCCCACTTTGTGTTTAAAGCTAATTTATAACATTGCCTCTCTCTTTTGTTCCTTATTGTGATTTTGTTTTATGAAAATGTATGCACCTTGCAGGAAGATATTTGGATTTATTTAATGATATTGATATCAATAGTTATCTGTAGACAGAAGACTAGATACTGGAGCAGATGACAGTTGTACATGAAGTCCATACCAATACAAAGATAGGTGTCTTAGCACATATTTGAAACATTTCTCACAGATAGAGCAGATTATTCTTTAGCAAAATTAAATTGATTGACACATGGGATTACACTACCCTGAATTCTTTGAAAAATTACTTATAAAATTGGCTAGGTTTTCTTTGTTTCTTCAACTTTATTGTGGTATAATTGATAAATGAAAATTGTGTATATTTAAGGTATACAACTCTATGTTTTGATATATATGTACATTATGAAATGACCTAGGTTGGGTTTTTATAATTTTCTGTGAAAGTATTTGGTCTATACATACAGGCAAACACACATACTTATATATGTACAGCATATAATTAAAATTGAATCATTTAGTTTATAAAATAGAGGCATCTTTGGGAATTCAATAATATTAAACTACAACTTCCTACCTAGTAACTCCTCTAAGAAAGGAACTATGAGAATCAATTAGGACACATTAGTAAATATTAAGCCTCAAAAAGAAATGTGAGCCCCATTCCATAGCCTTCATTAGTTATGATGCAAAATGTTCAAATTATGATATGTGCCACTATAGAAACACATTCTAAAGAGATTTTTAAGATATTAATACTTAAGAGGTGGTATAAATATCTATTTATTATCCCCAAATCTATATCCTCTGAATAAGAATTTTTCTATATGCTAATATGTCATTATTTAATAAATTAGACAACCACAATTATAAAATCAAAATAGATTTTACATTTTATCATAAATCTCATTGTCAATAGATGGCAATAAAATTCTTTACATTGATTTCTTCCTTCTATTCACTTACCTCTTCCTGATAAAAATTTCATAAAATGGTAAAGTTATTTATATCTGAAAAGTGCTGTATTTCTGCCATTATAATTTTTCATGTCAATATAGGCCAGCTATGAGGGAGGTATAGCATGACATTGCTTTATTAATGATGACACTTTTCTGTGGATTGAAGGAATTTTCACCCTGTTTATATATAGAGGCATGTTATTAGCATTCAGATACCTTTTCTCCATCGACTAATCCACTTCAAAATATTTGCATGAAATCAAATTTGCTTTCCAGTCAGCTACATATAAACTATGATTTACAGACTTGGGTTCACATTAGTGAAGTTTAGTTATTTAGAGCACAGAAAAATTATCAGTCAGTCTCATTACGAAGGGAAGACAGGCACTGAATTCCACAAGCACTGTCACTTGCCTGCCCTAAGTTGATTTATACAGTGTGTGTTGCAAATGTTTAAAAATACGTCAAACTTGGAGTCTTACTGATAAAGTTGGTAACATTAAGATTTTAAATTTGTCATTTATACAATTTTATGAAGTGACAGTCCTTTTCCTTTATGAAATTTACAAAGTAAAAGTTTAGCCCAATTGCAGTTGAGCAAGTTTGAGGTTGACACACGGATATCTAAATAAACATGTTTAAACTATACTAGCAATTTAGATAATTACAATTTTATGTTATAATTGTATTTTTTAATTTTTTATTTTTAATAATTAGAGTACATAGTTGTATATCTTTATAGGATACATGTGATGTTTTGATAGAGGCATACAATGTGAATTAATAAAATCAGGGTATTTATCATTTCTTTGTGTTAGGAACATTACAATTGTCTATAATTAGATTTGTAATTCAAATAATTGCTTAGGTTGAGCAATGTGCTATGTAGAACTGTACAACAAATGGACAATACCTTATTATGTGCCAGCACAGTTCTGAGTTATTTACAAGAATTAATTTGTAAGCTTTTAAAAACAAACTTATGAGAGAGGTACTATAATTAATTCTGTTTTAAAGATGAAGAAATTTAATCACAGAAATCAAATAATTTACTCAAGCTCACAAAGCAAGTAAGGGAAGGGCCAGAATTAAAGTGTGGGCACAGGCTAAACTTTGTTCATAACACCATGTGACATGAGGCTTAGCAGGAACACAACCTGAGCTGCTTCGAGGGTTGGAAGGGAGATGAGATTCTGGAGATGGTGGTTCGGTAACTTTGCTAATGCTATTATGTTGAATGTGTTTCTAATGGAAGAAATATGTTCTCGTTAGAGAGCTTAAATAAAGAGGTTTCTAGCATTCCTATGTAAAAGCAAAACTGCAATGTCTACCAAACACACAAAGAATTTATAAACAGAGCTTATGTGTAATAAAGAGAGCTAGCTGTCATTACATAGAGCACATTAGAATAAAGCAACATTTTATTAGCTATCTAGTTGATAAAATTGCAAATAATGTAATTTTTGATCAAAAAAATAATCAGACTGGGTTTTAGAGACTGAATGTAGGGAGGAGGAGACTAACTACCCAACCCAGACTAGCAGAGGACCTAGATAAGGTGACACTATCTGCAGTATATGCAAGAGAAAGGAATTATTTACTTTCACAAAAATACTACTAACTTTCCTTTATCAGAGGGAAGATTTTCATTGTTTTTTGTTTTGTTTTGTTTTCTTAAGAAGAGTCACAATTTGCATTATAATCTTGTGTATGATGTTCGGGGTTTGCTGTACTTTTTAAAGCATAATTCTAGTAAAATTGTAGGTAATTCTCATTTCTTGAAATAAATTTGGTCATTCTCAAATAATTCTTCAATATTTTGTAAAGAATTGTATAAATTAATTGGTCGAGACAACTGTATATTATTAAGCATTATTTGTCTATTATGTATAGCGAAAATTCTTTCTTATATATCAATTAAAGAAACATAATTTTTTGCATTATATAAAGACAATTATGAAATTTAAGATCAGATTTAGAAAATAATTCTGTCCTAAGAGTGAGGAGTGTAATTAACTTTAAATGACAAAGTATAGACAACTATTAAATGTATATTTCTTAAGAACAGATTGCTTGAAATTGTTGACCCTGTTTATGGTGGATGGAACAATGACCTAGCGTAAATAAAACTCGCACATTCATCAATTTTATATCATTTTAAAACTCAGAGAAATCATTAATTTCCTTGAAATTGATGACTTTTGCCTTTGGAAATTCAAAAAAAGCAGAAAATAGGAAAGAGGGTGCTCATTCTTGTCTAGTTTCACATGTAGCCACAGGAACAAAGAACACAATAACCAAAGGATATTATCATTTGCACCTAGCAAACAAACTTTAGAAAATTATTACAATTTTGATAGGAAGAAAGAAAACCTTTCTGAAGCAAACTGGGACAAATTCTAACTTTAGCATTGTTGTAGTAGTGGAGCAAATTGTATGTAATAGACCTCATCTAATTTTTTAGATGTTTTAAAGTTGCATTTCTTCTTCTACATATGCCTATTTTAATGACTATTAGTTTTTCTTCAATACAGATAAAGTTTGTTAGTCTTTTTTGCATTATGTAAAGGAATTATCAAATAATTTTTATTGTTGATAAGACAAAGTTTGTTGGGTGTTTTAATTCTTCTTAGGTGATTATTATTTCCTTGTTTAGACTGACATTATATTCCTATTCCATGATTACTGAAAAATAAAGGCATCCATTAGGATTCTAATTCAAAAGATTCATCGTAATTCTCTGACAGTAGTATAGTAAAGAGACACTTGTAATTATCATAAACTCCACATGGAGTCCAAAAGAAATCCATACTAAAAAGATGTGCTGAAACTAGGATAGATTGATAGCTAAACATTTTTAATCCAATTTCTGTATTAATGAATTATTATTTGTACAGTGAATATATACTCCTTGAAAACTTTAAATATTTTAAAAAATTATGAAAGCTATTATTTTGCCTATATGGATATTAATGTGGAAACATGGACATAGACACAAAAACACATACAAAAATTTATCTCTACAATTCCAGTTCCTACTACTTCCTAATTACCTTTCTACCAGATCTAAAGACAGCCTGAGACTCAGCTCCCATTTATTGAGAAGAACCAACAATGATACACCATATATATAAATTGTGAACATTAATAATGAGTTTCATTATATTCATATCAAATATTTCTTATCATACCAGATTTAAAAACATTTTAAGTATCAATCTCTTCTAGTTTTAGCACACCTTTTAATGCACATTATTAACATTCAAAATTTATATATGGTAGATCATTTTAAAACGTATGCCCTTGATGTTGATATAAATACCAAAATTACAATGAATATCTTTTGTTTTTTCTTGTAAATGGGACAAAACCTTTCAAATGGAATTAATAGGATTAGTCAAAGCTTTTCAAAGAATTTTATTAGACAGTGTCAAATTGTCATTCAAAATTGTGAAGTCTTTTCAGTCCAGCATTATTTGATGTTTCATGTAACAGAATTTAAACTAGATTAAGCAGATATTTGGACCCTTTGGTTGACATTAAAGATATTATAATCTTAAAGAAATGTTAAAAAAGGAAATATAAGATTTTGTGAAAAGTAAAAGAATAATCAAAACAGGCTAATATATAAGAAAAAAATAAATAAATGGGGCTTGATTAAATTAAAAATCTTCTGCACAGCCAACAAAATAATCAGCAGGGCAAATAGACAACCTACAGAATGGGAGAAAATATTCATAAGCTATACAATAGATAAAGGAGAATAATGAGACTCTATAAAGAACTCAAGCAAATCAGCAAGAAAAAATCAAACAACTCAATTAAAAAGAAGTGGGCAAAAGACAAGAACATGAGCAAAAGCTTCTCAAAAGAAGATAGATAAATGGCCAATAAACATACGAAAAAATGCTCAACATCACTAATCATCAGGGAAATGAGTTTTTCTTGCTGATTTTAATCTAATCAAGTCCCATTTATTTATTTTTGTTGTTACTGTGATGACCATTGTGGTCTACAGATGATATGATCTTATATCCAGAAAAAAAACTCAAAGATTCCACCAAAAATAAATAAATTCAGCTGCAGTTTACAAAATCAATGTACACAAATCAGTAGCATTCCTTTACACCAGTAACAGTCAAGCTGAGAGCCAAATCAAAGACTCAATACCATTAACAATTGCTATAAAGAAAATAAAATACCTAGGAATATACATAATCAAGGAGGTGAAAGATTGTTACAAAGAGAACTACAGAACACTGAGAAAAGAAATCTCAGATGATACAGACAAGTGAAAAAATCTATCATGCTCATGGATTGGTAGAATCAGCATTGTTAAAATGTCTGTACTACCCAGGGATTTACAGACTCAATGCAATCCCCATCAAAATACCAATAATATGTTTAACAGATCTAGAAAAAATAATTCTGTGCTTCATTTGGAACTAGAAAAGAGCCTGGATATGAAAAGCAATCTTAAGCAAAATGAACAAATCAGCAGGCATCACATTACCAGACTTCAAACTATACTACAAGGTTACAGTAGCCAAAACAGCATGGTATTTGCCATAAAATAGAGACTCAATGGATTATAAGAGAGAACCCAGATATAAAACCATCCACATACAGCCAACTGATCTCTGACAAAGCAGACAACAATATATAATGGGGAAAAGAATCCCTATTCAATAAATGGTGCTGGGAAAATTGGATAGCCACATGCAGAAGAATGAAACAGGATCCATATCTCTCACCACTCACAAAAATTAATTCATTATGGATAAAAGAATTATATGTTAGGCATGAAGCCATAAGAATTCTAGAAGAAAATGTTGGAAAAGTTCTTCTAGATATGAGCCTAGGCAAAGAATTTATGAAGAAGACTCCAATAGTCCTTTTATTTTAAATTTTCATTATGTTATTTTTCTTGGCAATCTCATCTATTCTCCTTGGCTTTAATTGCCATTTGTGCACTTTCCAAATATCTCTTAGTCAAAATCTTTCTTCTATTCTTCAAACTGTTCTCTTCCCATCTAGGAAATATTACGGACACTTCAAATCAAGTGAACTTCACAATGAACTCATCATAGCTTCCCCTGAAACAATGCTTTAGCCAGATCTCCTCCTAAAAATGATATCAAAACTTTAAATCCAAGGTTTAAGTCTGTGAATTCTAGAAGAAAATGTAGGAAAGACTCTCACAGACATTGGCCTAGGTAAAGAATTTATGAAAAAGACCCCTAAGGCAACCACAGCAGCAGCAAGAATAAATAAATGGGACATGATTAAATTAAAAAGCTTCTGCACAGCCAAAGAAACAGTCATGAGAATAAACAGACAACCCACAGAGTGGGAAAAAATTTTCGCATACTACACATCAGATAAAGGACTGATAACAAGAATCTATCTAGAACTCAGGAAAATCAGTAAGAAAAAATCAAACAACCCTATCAAAAAGTGGGCAAAGGACATGAATAGAAA
>CM052436.1:80591166-80604929 GCA_028533085.1 Varecia variegata | reverse complement strand
AAAAAAAAAAATGAGAAAAGTTCAAATCTGGTAGTTTCTGTCATTCCTTTGTTTATAAGTTGTACAAATGACTTAATTTTTTAAAAAGTTTTTACTCTTTTTCATTCAAATTGGGTCATTTTAAAATTCTATCCCTTATATTTTTATAGATTATCTGTTTTGTTTAGTGTCTTTGCATAATGATCTATCATTATAGTGAGAATATTACTCTTTCCTGATTTTATCTGAATTTATAGCTTTAAAAATATGTCCCCTCTTATGTTCCTACATTTTTCTTCTTTATTAGGCCTGTGAAAGTAGCGGTTATTTGAAATTTTTTTCTGGGCCACAAGCAATTGCTTTTACTTCACTTGGCCAATTTGTGACTATCAGACAACAAAAGAAAAATACTGTTAGTAGAATAATTTTCCTGTTTTCACATGAAATAGGTGGTCTATTTAGAAAATTTCAGAACATTTTCTGTTAATATACTTGATACTATCAGAAGGACAGTTAGAGATGAACAACCATGAGAATCTAATTTTAAAAGTGTCTTTTTTCCAAATGTGCTCTATAAATTTGTTTGAATTTTTACCCTACTGGTGGTACACTAGATTGCAAAGATACGGTCTTCTCTATTGGAAGGTAAACTTGTATTCAGAATGGTAAAATTTTTCTAGGTTAACTTATGCCATTGTTGATGGTCAAAGCAGTATCTAAGCTATTTGTTTACGACTCCATGTACATTTTTTTCTTCCTTCATTTCAGGGTATTAATGCACTCCATATGTCTGTTTCTCTGATAAGGATGCTAAATCAGAAAAAATACATTTTATTTTTACACATACATGTATATATATATACACATATACAGTCACATATATATATTAATACATATAAGTGTATATTTATACATACTTCTTATGCATTTATTTATAAATGTATAAAATATATAACATATGTTTCTAAATTTTAATGTATTTATATATTTTTCATTCATGTGCAAATAATTATTACATGTATATTATGCATAAATATTTTCCTTTTTCTTTTTTACTCTATATCAACTACTGCTACTTATAAAAGTTGGTATTATTGATTGTTAAAATGGGTTTACAGTTTTTTTGTTGTGTATTCTCTTTGCATACTGACTATATCTCCTGCACTTCTCCAAAATGAATAAAAGTTTTGATTCTTTAAAATTATCTCCATTACTTACTTCTTCACCATAACTCACTATAAACACAGCAGGTAAGCCTTCCCTGAGATTCTTCAAATCCTGTTGTCGCACAACATGTTGAAAACTACACTGCATTTCTTCCTTATCTTCTCATGTTCATGTGATTCAATGGATCTCTTCCGTAGTTTCAGCACATAAAATATTTTGTTTTAGTTTTAATGTAAAGGATTACAGAATAATTTAAAAATATTGACATGTATCCATAACTTCATTTATTGCATAAATACTTTAAAAATTTTTAATGCTATATTATATGCTTTTATATATGTCAAGAATAAAAGAGCAAACAAGATCTAATATTTTGTTATACAATCAACAAAATTTTGTATTTTTAATAATAAATATCTTAAAATTTGGCATTTTCTTTGATAGAATGGACTGAAAAAAGAAATTGAATAATAAAAAGTTTTTCCCTTTAGATGTCCTGTCTCTTTAAATTGAACATTAATACACAAGATTATTCACCAGTTATTACCAAAATGAAGCTTTGTCAAATTAAATTCAGAAAAATTAAATCATGTTTCTGGTTTAATCTTTAATTTCTAATTCATTTAAGAAAAAAGCAATTTGCTGTTTACTGTATTTTATTTATAATCTTTTTATTTTCATAATTAAGTCAAGAGTTTTCTCTTTTTGAAAAAATGTTAGGCTTGCCAAATTTATGTCATAATGTAATAGTTAATTAAAATTAGCTTAAATAGAAAATCAATCATAAAAATCATTTTTATTGAGAAGATTTTATATATAATAGTTGGAACTATATGATAGTTGGAATGTTGAGTACAGATTTAAAACTCTGAAAACTGAAAATATGAATTTGAAACAATTTTTATAAAAGATAAAAACTCTAGATTTAGTTTTCATAATTTGTGTTATTTTTAAATTGAAGGTGTAATGATAGGAGTTGAAACCAGAAAGCTCATGCTGAATAAAATATAAAGCGGAAACAAAACTGTTGACCCATTTCATTTTCATTTTTTATTTTCATCAGTACTTTTGAATTTAAACATATAAATGAAAGTCTTGAAATTCTAGGGAATTTTGCCAAAAGAGAACTCAGTCTGCAATTTATTGTAATGTTAGATGCCAGCAAATCCATTTATTTAGTTAGCAAACATCGCAATTCTAATGTGAACTCAGGCTATGTCTGAGATTTTAATTAAATGGAAATATGTTGTTTTAGCTGTGAGAAAGAAAACAACTGGCTTTTACGTTTTCCAAGCTAGAAATGGTTTGTTTATTGGGTAAAATTCTATACACACACAAATGTGCACACACACAAAGCCTTAAATGCAAACAATTGTGTTCAATCTATTCAACAGCTAACATATGTACAAATAGAAATTTCTTGATTTTTAAAACTTGAGAAATAGTGCTTATCATTTTCAATGGAGAGGATTTAAATGTTTATTTGACAATTCTTAGTTAGTAGGTGCTTTTCTGATTTCCAGGTTACCTAAACAAGAATATTACATCTTAGATCTGAAAAATAATAAAGGTCCCATGATACTTCATACTGTAGTTTTTACTTACTCTGAATCATATTAATATAAGGTGGTAAATTTAAAGTTGTGATACATTAAATAGCAAACTTACATCTGAAAACTTCTCATAAAAATTATTCATTGGTAGATTTTGCATAATGTTTGACCATACTTAGATATACATAGAACTGTTCTTGCTAAGATTCTCTCGCTTGACTAAACTGCTTTAATTACACCCAATGACTGTAAACATAGTCCATAACGAATTTCCCCTTAACAAATAAACAGATAAACTATCTCAGGGCTCTTTATATGATTTATTCAATTTGCTGACTCAATAAATTGATATGCTGGCATATGATGGTTGCAGGAGTTTCCTTCCCTTACTTCCACCTAAATATCTTTCCACCGTTTATTATTGTCATGTTCACATGGTATAGCTCAAACTTTAAAAAGTGCTTAAAATCACCTGCCATTTTCCCAGTGCTTTACAGTGTGAAGTATATTAAAAATAAGATGTGGTGCCTTATAGTTAAGCACATTTAAAATTTAATTTGAATAAAACAGGCCTTCTCCTGAAAAATAAGACCATGACATTGTAATTATAGTGAGTGTCTTGTGTGCTAGTCCTGAACTTATAGTGCAAACAGCCATATAACATCAGAGAAAGAAGGCTTATTGTCAGTGCATGAAAGGAGAGAAAAAGTGAAAACCATTAATCTAATTTGTACTTTGTTTAGTGTCAGCCTGGAAGAAAAGAAAATATTTAGATATGTAGAGATGATTGAATTTCCAGGTCTAATTACCTTGTTTCTGAGGGTTGCAGGAATACTGCCAAATTTATCATTGACTTTGTAGAGAGTTCTGAGTAGAAATTTGACACAGGACAGCTGTAGCAATGAGAGAGGTCAAGCATAAATATTCCCAAACAACCTATTTTCCATATTGAAATATATTTCTTCTAAAACGGGAAAGCTTTAATGAAGTCAGAGATAACTGCAAAATGGCTTACCTGACAGATGAAGCAATAAGCCCATTCCCTCTTTGCAGCTAAAAGCTCGAAATTACCCATCTGTCATCTCTCTAGTGGGTGGGGATTATAATGGAAAGCAGCGTGCATCTTAATTACATAACAATCCCAGTTCCAATTATATATCATGTAGGGTGTAAAACACATTATCTCCCTACAATAAACTGAACATATTATCTTTGACATTTCTATTTTACCAATTTTAATTTTTTTGTGTAACCTAATATTTTTAGCACATTTTTCCTTGATGTTACTTCTTCTCTCTTTTTTAATATTAAATTATCAAATATACAGTGATTGTTAAAAGTTAACTATGTGTCTGCATGCATATCTGCATACCTCAAATGAATTTTTATGAAGAAAAAGGAAAGTGATATGATTTAAACGTAGACTTCTTTTTTCATCAGTGTTTTTCTTGTAAAGGGCTCTGCTTTGTCACTTTATACAATAGTTATCAAGGTATGGTATCCCAAAGGGCACCGCAGGGTGTATAACTTTATTCATGCGACTTTGAGCAAAACATCTTTGTGATTTAATTCAATATTATTTCTTTATACAGCTGGATAGATGTAGAAGTCCAAACTTGGTACTGTTTTTGCCTTTTATTTGGCTCACTGTTTTTGCCTTTTATTTGGCTGACAACCTTGAGCTGCTACCCTTAAAATTGAGTATGTGACAGGAATGTTGAGCTTGGAAGGATTAAGTTAACACATAAAGAGAGATCCTTTTAAGTTTTCTGTATAAAAAGACATCTAGATAGAGATACTCAATATAGATAAAATAGCTTTATAAAAGGACTTTGGAAGGTGATATATACAAGAGAACATATTCTCCTTTATTTCACTGAAAAACTTAAACCTGAAACATTGCTATTTTTATGTGACCTTTTTTAATATAGAAAAAAAATCCCTAACATATATAGCAGTTACTTACTTCTGCATAACAAATTCCACTAAAACTCACAAGCCTACCACAGGTATTTACTTAGCTCACATTCATTTGGATTGAATGATCTAGGTGGGGCTGGTGTTCTGCAGCTTGTCTCTGTACTGAGCAAGTTTCTTCCCCATCTAGGGCCAATATTTAGTCCGAGCATGTTGCTTTCACGGCAATGGTAGGAACACAAGGCACAAGCAGTAAAGCACAGGGCCTCTTAAAGCCCAGGCTTCAAACTTGCACAGACTTGCCTCAGCTTAATCCTATTGGCCAAATGAGACTCATGACAATATCCAAAGACAAGGATCAGGGAAATATACTCTGTTACTTAATGGGAGAAACTGAAATGTCACCCAGCAAAGAATAGGAATAATGAAGGGGTAAAGAAGTGGGGTTAATAATGTGATTAACCACAGTAAGAATTGTGCTAGCTCAAGTGGGGGATAAGAAACCTAGAACAAAATTTAGTATATCCAAAGAGTTTACAATCTACTTCAGTGGACAACAAATTTCTTCTGAAAAAAAAAGTTAATTATTATTGTGAATAATATTCTTATTTTGGTTATCCATCCTACTTTGGGGGAATTTTCTATAATGATGTTCAGTTTGATACTCAGTGGGAGGCAAAACATGCTGCCCAGTATAGAAGCTGAAAATGCCGCTTCCTTTCCCAGCTCCCTAGAAGCCAGGACTGTGTTCTAAGATCTGAGCCTAACCAATGGTGGGGGCTGGAGGTGGAAGGGGAGTCTAGGAACTTTACATTTGGATCTGTGCTTGAACAGGTGGTAGAAAGGGTAAAGTTTCTAGGGGCAACTGTGGCAGTGTCATCAACAAAGGGATCTAGGCAAAGAGGTACAGGTGGTAGAGGCTGTGACAAGTGTTAAACAGTGAGAAGTCTCTTTGCTGAATGGAGTTTGGCTATAATTCTTTCCATCTTACATCTCTTGGTTTTATCTCTTTGTCTCATTCTGATATGCCAGACTTCCTAACTTTTTTCTTTTAATAAATTCTCTTTTTCTGGTTAAAAAAGACAGAGTCATAGTCTACTGCTTAAAATTACAATTCCTGACTGATACTCTTACGGTGTTTAAGACATAAATTTTATAGCAGTTCAAAAAGGAAAGAGCAACATGAGCAGACGAGTAAGGGAAAGGGAAAGGAGGACACGGGATTTAACTGATTCTTACAAGACGTCTATGGGGTAAATAAAGGAAGAGACGTGGGTTAGATAACCTGAGCAAGCAAAATGGCATGAGTAAGTGAATTTTTACAATAAGTGGTGGGTCAGAGTAGTGGTAACGAGAGAAATGTCTAAGCTGGCTAACTCTAACTCTCCTTCTTTCACTCTGCCACACATTTCAATGTGCTTTCTCTTTCTTACCATTTTATTGTAAGTATTTAATTACAAAGTTATAATGACTCCCAGGTTATGACTTGCATGGACAGTTTTCAGTTTTTATTACTTAAGTGACTTCTACTAACTTTAATTTATCTCTTGTTTTTGGTTTCTGTGACCTGCATCTTCTGGGAAACCCTGTCTACCTGGCCACCTCTGATCAGTCTCCTTTTCTGATTCGGTTTCTTCTTCCGTCTCACCAAGGCTATTGTTCTTCATGGCTTTTCACAAACATATTTTTGTTCTCACTTTATGCATTCTCCCAGGGCAAACTTATCACTTTGTTCAGTAACCATTTATGTGTTGCTGTCTTTGAGATCTATATTCCCAGTTCTAATCACTCTCAATTTCCAGACATATGTAATTAACTGCCTAGGAAAACTATCAAATTGGATGCTCCAGAGGCAGCTCCAATTCAACCAGTTCAAACTGAACATTTTGTCTTGGTGAATGATTTCACCAATGCAGATATATTTTTTTGTGATTTTTTTTCCCATGATGTTAAGGGGGTACAATTTTTTTCCATGGATACACTGTATAATGCTTAAGTCAGGGCTATTAGTATGCCTGTCACCAGAATAGTGTTTACTGTAGCCAATAGGTAAGATTTTTTCCCTCACCCCCTCCCACTCTCCCTTCTTGGTTTCCAATATCCTTTGCATCTCTTGTGTACCTATCATTTAGCTCCTGCCTGTTAGTAAGAACATGCAGTGTTTGCCTGAAATACTTTCCTTAGAATAGTGGTCTCTAGTTCCATTTGAGTTACTGCAAAAAACATTATTTCATTTCTTTTTATGGCTGATTAGTACTCCATGATATATATTATATATACCACATTTTACTAATCCACTCATATATTGATGGGCGCTTGAGTTGATTCCACATCTTTGCAATTGTGAATTGTGCTGCAATAAACATTCAAGTACCAGTGTCTCTTTTACAAAATATCGTTGTTTTTTTTTTCCTTTGAGTAAATACCTAGTAGTGGGATTGCTTGATCAAATGGTAGTTCTAATTTTAGTTCTTTGAGGAATTTCCATACTATTTTCCATAGAGGTTGTAGCAATTTGTAGTACCACCAAAAGTGTATAAGTGTTCCTTTTTCTCTGCATTTACATAGCATCTATTGTTTTGGGACTTTTTAGTAATGGCCATTCTGACAGGGGTAAAGTAGTATCTCATTGTGTTTTTTTATTTCTTTTGTTTAATGCTCAATTTATTAAGCTCATAAATCTAATACCAAAAACTAAAAACCAATTTTTCTTGAAGTCTTCAAATATTGATTAAAAATTTATTGAAAAAATCATTTAAACAATATAAACTTTCATGTTCCTGATGGAGGTTATGAGAGATTTTTCTTTTCTGGTGTTAGTCTAGCCAAAGGCGTGTCGATTTTATCTTTTCAAAGAATGAACTTTTTGTTTTATTAATCTCCCATATAGTTTTCCCATTGTCCATTTCATTTAGTTCTGATTTGATCTTATTAATTTCACTCCTTCTGCTGGGTTTGGGGTCAGTTTGTTCTTCTTTCTGCAGCTCTTTGAGTCTATTCATTAGGTTGTCTATTTGGAAATTTTCTGTCTTTTTGATATAGGCATTTGGTTTTAAATACTTCAAAACCTTAATTCACAAAAATATGAAAACAAACATTATAGAACCTATTGCTGTAGTTTCACTTAAATCTGCTTTAAAACATCAATATCATGGTTTTGATGCCTTTTTTATTTTTTTGCTTGTTTTTCTATGCTTTTGATATACCCTTAGGGTTTCAGTATTATTATTTTTATTTCTAGATTCAGCTTTTAGTTTCATCTTTCTCTCTCATTCCCATCATAATCTCAGAAACTTTCTATTCCCATTATGGAATATATGTAAATGAATTTACCTAAATATGTAATTTTCCTCTCATCTCTCTACTTCTTAACAATTATTTCATCTGAATATTCACTCTGGCCTCCACAACATACATCTCAAACTGAATAATACCCAATCACTACTCAGGAATCAGGTTTGGTCTTACCCCTTCTCTGAAGCCTTATGTAGCTCCTTGAGTCTGAGAAGGGCTTTTTCTAGGAGATCTCATAGCACTCTGTACTTATATACATTGAAACATTAGACATACTATTAAAAAAGTCATGATTCATTTCTGTATGAAACTCTGGACTCTAAATTTTCTAAGATCAGTTTTACACTCTTTTTTTCTCTGTTGCCTATAGATGATTGATAAATATGTGATTATTTGAATTTTGTAGGGACTATTGCTGAATACAGGAAGTAAGCTTGATGACAAAGATGGATATTGACTGCCAGACAAAGGAGTAGTCTCAGAAAGAATTAATTATCAGTTGTGGCAATCTAAGAATAAGGTATAAGCATTTAAAATTTTCACATACTCTGTAAATATGCCACACCAAATTACTGGCTATTCCCAATTATTACATAGTACTCATAGCTTCTTCTCTTTGCCCATATTGTTATATTAGCATCACTCTGTATCTATTTTTCAATACTATTTACATTTATTGCTTTGATTTCTTACCACTTTTTTGATTACTATTAACTCTTTGATACATGGATTCTGACTACTTTATTCAATGACAAACAGTTCAACTTTAATTAATCTGTTTTAAAGTAACATGAAATATAATTTGAAATCTATATATAATACCAGAAAGATATAAAAAAGAGGTAATTAGTTCTATTTATTAAAATGATAAATAAACTAATATAATTCAGAGATAATGTGAGATTTTTCCATTGTATATTAAGTTTAGGAAAATTTTATTAACTATTAACCTTTTATTGTACTTAAAAATGAATGAATGAATGAATGATGGCTGATTACATACTAAACCTTTCCAAGAAATTTTGCAAAATATTTCTGTAAAGTGATACTTACCAAGATGGAACTAAGCTTTGTTAATACAGCATTCTATAAGGAATACTTACCTATTTTTTTATCCTGTTCATAAGAATCTTTAAGATTCAGGAAAAAATCATACTCAGACTATCCATATGGTCAATCTAAATCTAGTCTTTAAGGAATTCTTTAACTTAGTACTTTACAAAGACATTGAAAGTTTAATTTAGAAACAAGCAAAAAACAATACCAACAATCTGGAATGAGAAAAATTAAGATTTAACTCTGTAATTAACTTAAGCATAACTTTATACACAAGAAATCTAAACCAATATCTAATGAAGCTCTGATTTATTCCTCTAACTCTTCTTTTCTATGGGAAGAAGTGAAAAATCAATAGTTTTGCTTTGGCCATGATTATCTGTTTTACATTGTTCTTCTGTTAGTTGTCTTTATTCTCTGTACAACTTTATAATGTTCTTGCTACTCTCCACCTGCCCTGACATTAATTTTTTCTTTGTATTATTTATTACTAATTTATAAAACTAAAATCATAACATTTTTAGTTTACATATGTTAATATAATATTAAGAACAAAACTATGATCAGAACAAGAAGAGGGTTCCATTGCAGATTAGAGTTTAATGCATTACAGAAAGAGGAAATGTCATGGAGATATTGAGAGAGTAAACATGTGGAGTTAGTTAAAATCCCAGAGATGTATGGGAGATTTACAGTTGAGGAGATGGCTGATCTCATAAGTATAATCCTATAGAGACTCCAGAATCAAGGTTTGCAGCAAAGGAATTCTTGATTGAAGAGAGATAGGCTAAATTTCAAGGAAGGGTGGCTTTAAGTTGCCAGGAAAGGGGTAAGGTTGAGGAGAGTTGGTGAGGGGAAAGGGGTTTCTGACACTAGAAAATAAGAATCCCTTCTCAATTTCACATTTGGGGGCCCCTTAGCCTAATAGCCACCTTCCGTCTTAACTATACTAAACCAAATCCTGCTAGTCACCACACCTCACCTATGTACACATATCTCTCATGCAGATTTCCTGCTAAGGGGAAAGGATGACTGACAAAAACTTCAAGAGCCATCAGAGAAAGTCCATGCAATCCCTTAATATAAAATATTAATAAATCATCAAAAATCACCAGACCCATGAGAATTAAATTAAAGAAAGCTAATTATAAGACAATATAAATTAAAAAAATAATATTTGGAGAAATATAGTTAATTTGATGAAGATAAAATTTAAAAGGAAAAACAATAGAAGTCCTAGGAACTTTCAAGAGTAAAAACAGTATAAATATTTTATGTGTAAACCAAGAACGGATTTATATAAAGAAACAAAAGTTAACCAGAGAGCAAGAAAGTTCTTGAAAGTGTCTTTAAAAATTCTGATTGCTTACTGGTACAAGAATACAATCTATTGAGGACTGTAAGATAAACTCAAGAAAAATCTATTTAAAGCACAGTTATTAAAAATAGAGAAATCAGGAGTAAAAAAGATGAGACACAGGAGGCCCAACCAGTCCAGGAAGTAATACAGAGAACTACTAGAATAAACTATTAGAAACTATTATAATAAACTATTAGAAAACAGCATATCAAAGGAAGAGTCAGATAAAAATACTTGTCTATCATATGTTGTATTCTAAAAATTATCTAAACTAAGAAATCTTTTGTTTTCTTTTTTTCCCCCTTAATGGTCTTTTAGGGATAATTTAGGGTTTCTCCTAAATTATATCACTTCTCTGGCATTAATATTGTTAATCTTCTTTTCTGTTGTTTTATTTTTTACTCACATATCTGGTGATTTTTGGTGGTCTCAATATTTTACAATAGAAGAATGCACTGATTTTCCTTGTTTGCTCTTGATGGTTTCATTAGCTATTGTGGACATTTCTCCTTTGTGGACAGGGTTTTTCTTAATCATCTTCCCCCCAGGGAGGCAACTACCTGGGAGATCCAGGCACTTGGATGAGGCATTTGAAAAAGCAGAATGTGTATTAGGGCATCTAGGGGTAAGAAATTTAATAGACTGAGGTTCCCTTTTAAATATTAATGATAACATATTACTGAGGAAATAAAAGAATAGATGTATTAGCATAAAGTATACAAATTCAGAGGCCATTGAATTGCTTTCCATTGACTCTGTTGTTTCATTGAGTAAGATGTAGTTTAGAATAATTTTTATGATGGATTCAAATTCCAGCTTTTATGATGGGCTTTTCTATGATGACAAGAGACAAGAAATCCTACTTATTTTGGCAGATATCATTCTGATGTAAAGGAATCGCTAAAACCTGTTCATGTATTCAACAATATATATAAAGCAACTATCATATTTCAAGTACTTTTCTATGTCCTTGGATTATATTGGTAAAAAAAATCCCCATAATGGGAATAAAGATGAAAAGAAAAAAATTGACAGAGGCAACAACAGGGAGGCAGAAAATTGGTAAAAATACTGACACATTTTGTTCTCTACTGTGGATATAGAAAGTAAACAGAGCCTAAACTTGCCTAGAATCTAGAAGTTACCTGTTTCTCATTCTGCATTTTAAAGGTTTTTTTAGAAGTTTTTTTAACAGGCTTATAGCTCTGTCCATGTGTTCAAAATTCCTTTAGCATAACTTCACAAGGATGTTTTGCTACAATTTTAATATTTACCCAGTGCTTGGAAAGCATTCTTCCAAAATGTCTTTCCAAGCACGTTCGCCTTTGTAATATTCTTTAGTTATGTTCAAAGATCTACATCAAGAGTTTTCTAATTTTCCAATCCAGTGTGGACTCAGAATACAGAGTAAATGGCATAGGGCTAGGGCAATAAAGGTCTGTTGTTTGAATATGCATAGCCACCAATACTATGTTCTCTTTTCCCTAATTAAAATCTAGCCAATTATTATTTTTCTTATATTACACAAAATAATTTAGACCTTGATCGATTTGTCTCTTAACCATACAAATACACTTCCCTGGTCCTTCTTCATGTAGTCTTTTGCAAGGGAGTCCCCAAATTATTTCTTGCTAAATATTGTCATTGTCACTCTCATCTGGCTCCTCTTAGCCATGAATCAAATCAAAATAAGTCCTCCTTTTGTCCAGTGACAGCTATGACTCTCTTCTAGACTGACTTTGCTCATGGACCTCTTTTCACTGATATTTATACTTCTCTTTCTAAAATAGTACTCATTCACTTTGTAGTATTTGCAAAAAGTTACGTGACATTACAGAAATAACACAGAAAAAGGAACACATTTTCTTCACTCATCCCAAGGGTCATGGCTGATACCCCTGTAACAAAAGATACAATAATGAGAAAAGCATAACAAATTTATTTAATCGAAGTTCTACATGACATGGGAGCCTTCAAAAATAAAAACCCAAAGGCCTAGGGAAAACCAGAAAAAAGCAATATTTTTATGCTAAGTCTGATGAAAGAAGTGGATAGTTGTGGAGAGATACATGTTTGGATATAAAGAAGTATGATCTAATGGTTATAAACTGGGGGGAACTTAGGAAGGTATGTTTGTTCAAATTCTTCATAGTCCCTAAACAATTATGTTTTGCATATGCCTAATTTAGGGCATATGCAAAACAATTCAAATTTAGGGCATATGCAAAACATAATTCAAATTGTGATAACAATGTCAACTTACTGTGTAAATTTTATTTTAAATACTATTGAAAAATTGAAATTTTAATAAGCTTTGCATCTTTAGCCAGGCTTGTTGGCACATGCCTGTAGGGAGGTAGTCTCCACTACTTGAGTAGCTGTGGTAGGTAGCTATGATCGCACCACTGCATTCTAACCAGCCTAGGCAACAGAACAAGAGTCTGCTTTCAAAAAAAGAAAGAAAAGAAAAGAAAAGAAAAACTTGTGTTTACTAGGCATGGACTATTTATAAATTTGAGGATAAAATTATTCTCCAAATTGTATAGTTTTCTTATAGGTTAATACTCAATTCAGAGATATGCCAGAAATTTGGGTCAAAAAATGAAATATAGCACTTTTATTGAAACCTCAGCATAGATACTGAAATGTTTTAAATCAGAAAATTGTAGGATATCATTGTGGTTTTGATTTGCATTTCCCTGATGATTAGAGATGTTGAGCATTTTTTCATATGTTTGTTGGCCATTGTTCTGTCTTCTTTTGAAAAGTTTCTGTCCATGTCCTTTGCCCACTTTTTTTTTTATTTCAGCATATTATGGGAGTACAAAAGTTTAGGTTACGTATATTGCCCTTGCCCCCCATCCCAAGTCAGAGCTTCAAGTGTGTCCATTCCCCAGATGGTGCGCATCGCACTCATTATGTAGCTATAGGGTTGTTTGATTTTTTTTCTTGATGATTTTCCTGAGTTCTAAGTAGATTCTAATTCCCTTTATTGGATGCGTAGCATGTCAGAATTTTTTCCCATTCTGTAGGTTGTCTGTTTGCTCTTATGACAGTTTCTTTTGCTGTGCAGAAGCTTTTTAATTTGATCAGGTCCCATTTACTTATTTTTGTTGTTGCTGTGATTTCCTTTGGAGTTTTCTTCATAAATTCTTTGAGAATGGCCTTTATCAAAAAGTCCCAAAACAATAAATGTTGGCGTGGTTGCGGAGAGATAGGAACACTCATACCCTGCTGGTGGGACTGCAAACTAGTGCAACCTCTGTGGAAAGCAATATGGAGATACCTTAAAGAGATACAAGTAGACCTACCATTTGATCCAGCAATCCCATTACTGGGCATCTACCCAAAAGAACAAAAGACATTCTATAAAAAAGACATCTGCACTAGAATGTTTATAGCAGCACAATTCACAAGTGCAAAGCTGTGGAAACAAC
>CM052436.1:80490538-80591066 GCA_028533085.1 Varecia variegata | reverse complement strand
TCTGGGGGATGGACACGCTTGAAGCTCTGACTTGGGGTGGGGGGCAAGGGCAATATACGTAGCCTCAACTTTTGTACCCCCATTATATGCCAAAATAATACAAAAAAGAAAAAAAATGAATAAATCAAAAAATTGTAGGAGATGGGAGAGTAAGATGTAAATGTAACCAGGTATCCAGGCTAAATCTATAATTATTTAATCTCACCCAATCTTAGTTTCATTGCTATTATAACATTAATTAAACTTCCCTTGGTCCACTTGTATCAACTATTTTATGAATTTTTTTTTAAATGAACGCTTACTGAGTATCCGTTTTATCATGATGTTGAGCAAGATACTGAACTTTCTGGGTTTCACAACATAGGGCTATAAAGGCTAAGGGAGAACTTTCCCTTCACCCTCTGAAGCTTCACTGAAAATCCACTGACAAAAGTCAGATTAATAGGAGAAATGGCCTACAAATTTATTAACACAGAGTAATTACCCCACCATGCAATGGGGTACAGATGGTTCTATATCCTTTTTCTTAGAGGAAAGGGATATGGAAAAGTACGGATGATTTTAGTAGGGTGGTAAATGATATTTAGGGTGATTCCATGGGGTTGAAAACATATAATGACCTGGGACACACAGCAGACAATCGTTTGTGACAAAATCTGTCCAGGTGTGTTGACAGACTTCAGTCTTTCTTCTTGCAATATGAATTCAGAAAATGAAAACTCAGAGAATGGACCAGAGGTAATTTTGTTTTCTTTTTTGGTGTGTCTAGACTTTAGGCAGATTAGGGAACATCGGAGAACTTCATGCTGTGCTTTGGGAGAAACAGAGAATTGAGAAACAGGAGGGTGTAGGGAGGAGGTCAGAGAGACCTTAGGCTTCTTCAATTTAACATGACAACATGGCATATTTTGGAGTATCTCTTTCTGAGCCCCAGCAAGGACATGAAGGCAGAAGCATGACTTATACAATGTTCCTGATCTTTAGATCTCAAAGACCAGTGAGAAGGATTTATATGCTCTTAAAAATTTTTCTTTCTTTTAAACTTTTTTCTTAAAGTTTAAATAGAATTATGTAAGCTGTGTTATAAACACACATACACACACACAAAAGAAAAAACAACTAAGTGTGATTTCAAGGAAGAAAGGAGAATGATAATTTATCATTTACAAATGATAAATTTAATTGGAAACATAATATTCGAGGAAAAGACATTTTGTGGATTAGGAAAGTAGAGGAAAGGACTTCCATGAAGAGAAGTAATGTATATACAAATACACACATCTTTTTTTTTTTTTTTTCTGATACGCCTCTCCTTTTCCTTCCTTCCTTCCTTCCTTCCTTCCTTCCTTCCTTCCTTCCTTCCTTCCTTTCTTTCTTTTGTTGAGGTCAAACACTATGAAAATGAATGCTGGGAATTCTAGGATTTTACTTTAAGTTGAAAACCATAAATTTGCCTTGCCTCCAATTTTCATGGCAATGTAATTTTTTTTTCTAGTAAGATAAATCCACCAAGGTGCGGGAAGCTGGAATGGAAATGTTTAAATTCTATCAACATCATTTTCAGGCATGAACAATATTTGAGCAGGTAAAACTTTTTAATCACTTGGAATTCAGACCCATAACAAATGTTATGGCTCCCAAACAGCTCAACTGTTGTACTGTCTCATGAAGATAGCCACAGTCCTTTGGCTTTTAATGATCACAATATCTGTATTTGGAATCACCTTGCTGAAGTGAATTGTTACTGTGCTGTGGAATATATAATTATGAAAGCAAAAATTGTCTTTTGTTTCTCTGAAGTTGAAATGAATATAATTCTGATATGGTAATAAGGAAAATGTATTTCAGACAATGATTACTCATTAATGTTGTTAATATTGAAGCTCTTTTCCGTGCCATGGAGACAGGCAGCTTCTTTGTGCTTTCAGATAATTTGCTTTTACCTTCCTCTGCCACCTCTAGTCAATAGTTCTTCAATATTTTATAGTCTCTCTTCTACCACGATACTTTTACTCATGGCATGATAGCATTCTCTAAAGGAGCTCCAGTAATTTCATTGTTCATCATTCCACATTATTTCCATTATTTGGTAGAATAATTTGTGAGAGATTTGGATATTCAAGTTTTCCTGGACTAATATTGTTTATAATGTGTTACATTATACATTTCCTAATTGGTCTATTCTTAAACATTACAAACAATTGTTCTATTCTGAACATTGCAAATATAAGGATCTCCTGTGATATTTCCATTAAAAAAAGTGTTTTTTTTCCCCTCCCCTCAAGAATGTCATAAAGTAAGTTTGTGGTAGAATACAGGTGGTGTGCAGCACAAAAGTAAGTGGAAATAATCACAGAACCTTAGACAAGTGACTTAATATTTGCAGTCTCAACTTTTAATTTCAGCCCTACAATAAACAAATCGAACCTCCTTGGGAGCCCCTATATTTTTTTTTTTAGTATGAAAAACCCTATCTAAAGTTCTATTTAAAAATCTACCCAATTTTGCTTTGTGCATATTTCTTACATTATGTCTCACTAATTTTTAACATAATTCTCTGTTGAGTGAAATAGTTCTCTGCTCTCTCATTTGATCATACTCAGTACTGTCTAAGATTCTTCCCTGACAGTGTCCCTTTTGCTTGGAATATTCCCTATCCACCCATTTATGTTTCCAATTTAGGCACTTTAGCCATTCGTTAAATGTATACATATATACAATGTGTAATGATTAGATGAAGGTAACTAGGATATCCACCACCCTAAATATTTGTAATTTATTTGTGTTGGGAAGGTTCCAAAGCTTTTCTTTGTGTTAGGAACATTACAATTCTTCTCTTCTAGCTATTTTGAAACATACAATAAATTATTGTTAAATATCATTTCTTTCATGTACTATTGAATATTAGAACTTATTTCTTCCATTTAATTATATTGTTGCACCCATTATGCAACTTACAAAACTACCACTAAAACTTTCAAAAAATCAATACGTTGAGATGGTGTATATTTCTGTCTTAGAGTTGAAATCATACTTAGCAGTCAGAGCAATGCCTTGAAGAAGAATCATTACAAAGTAAACAATAGTCAGTGTAGGAAGTGATAAACTTCAGTTGAAGCCATCAACTGGTCATGTCCTTCCTTATTTCCCTGTTCATCTTCTTTGTCAAATTGAATTTAGATGGTGTTGGCAGAAACTCCTCCCCCTTTCAGGCATGAGGAAGTTGCCTGGCTACATGATGCAGAATAACCCCTGGGATTGGGGAGGATGAAAGACTTAGCTGAGAATCGCTGTTTGCAGTTGCACAATCACTCAAACCTACTCGATACAAAATTGAATAACATGGTTTTAAAATACCCAAATACACAGTCTAAAAATTTTGGGCTATTTTTCCTCAGTTTTTATTAGATATAATGTGTCAGGGAACTAAATCAAAACTTGATGATTCACTAAAATCTCTACTGTTCCAGAGTTCTCAATTAGTATTTGTGTCTATATATTGTTTTCCATCTGGGTTCGAAGATGTTCTAGGGATTCTATGGTGTAGAAATAATAAGAGAGTTCTAACCAAGTGATGAATCTCTGTGCTCTACTTCTGTTTCATTCCAAGGCCTTCACAACTAAAAATAGACTTGAAAATCACTGATAAATACTATAATTAATGAGAACAAATTCTACTCTTATTGCTGAACATTTTTTTTATTAGTGGAACACTAAAAATGGAATTATATAACAGTGTTATTTTGGCATTGTGATCCTATTCATTTAGAGAGGATATATTGAGAGATATTATACCTAGATACTACTTTCTCTAGCCTATTATCTCTAGAGGTAAATTAAAGGACAAAACAAGTACTCTGTCTTTAAGAAGCTCACCATCATCACAGACAGTAGTCCTCGGTGTTGAATGAATGTAAGAATGACCGGAGTGCTTATTTGTAACTCAATCACTTTTGGTTGTGTAGTTTCAGAGTGGGGTCCTGAAACCTGTATTTTTCACATAATCAAGTGATTCTGATGCTGGTGGTATAGTGTTACAATTTTCAGAATTTTTTTTATTGTTTCAAAATATTAAGGGGTACAAGTGTTTTAGGTTACATGGATCACTTTTATAATGCTTGAATCCTGGCTATAGGTGTCCCCATTGCCCAAATAGTACGGGTGATAGAAATTGTTGTAAGTGAATGGAGAATGAATATCTATACAAATTGGCTAGAGGAAAGAGTAAATAATTTCAGACATAAGAAACACAGAAAGCTTTAAAGAAAAAGTGACTCTTCAGCTGAATCTTTAATTAAAGTAAAATTTTGAAATAGGAAAAGTAAGAAAGTCCATTTCATGAAGAGAAGATAGCATTTAAAAAAAAGAAACAGAGAAATGCAACATTTTTGATTTGGGCAATAGTAAAGAGGCATTAAAAGGGAAACTAAGATATGGATTGTTTTTAGATAATGATGAAAAATTATGTGAGAAAATCAAGTAATGTCAGTATATAAAGAAAGTACATGCCATACTACAATGTCTGTATGTTATACTAATGGCAAAACTGAATTTAAAGCAATAGAATCATCTAATTTGGAGTTTTCAAAAATATTTTGATAAGTAAATCTGGTAGATGTGTGAAAAATGTGAGAAAGAAAATATTTTTCAATTGAGAGTCTTATATTGTATAATTTGGTATTTGAGAAAAGCTTATAAAATATTTTTCATGAATTTTATATTAAAAAATAAGTTTATCAAGCTAAAATATATGGTGTTTACAAGTATCTTTTTTGAGAAACTGAATGTGAACTTGAGCTTTTAACTACCCAAAAGATATATTATATAGATTATTTATTTTATTAACTATTTTACAATAGGGTTCTTTAGCTAAAGCTTTAGTAAAATTTGAATATAATTTAATTAATAAAGCAAGCAAAAAGTACTTTTCCACAACCTCTAAGTAAATGTGCCTTGTAAATGAGATCATCTATAATCCAGCGCAAAAGGAAATAGTACAAGTTAACCTGGAGGCTTTTAAACCCACTGTGTAATTAAATACCAGCTTTACTTCCAGAAAGGTCATGATCAAAAAGCCTTCGGTCATATGTACATGTGCTTTAGAGTTTGGGAATTATAAAGGCTGAGCATTAAATTGTAATTCTTCATTAATTTAAAATTAATACTCCTGGAGATGGGGTGAGGCAGATAAGGGCCATAGGCTTTCCTTCTTAAGAGTGCCATATACTTGTCTTTATGAGTCTAGATGGTTTGTGTGGCCAGATACTGGACCTTAGTATTCTGGGAAATGTATACATCCATATATCCATGTATCCTAAACTATCCAACCCCATTCAAGTCTCTGTAGAATTAAGTGATAAATTGGCAAGAGTTCACATTTGTGCTCAAGAATGAAACATGGAAATAATGTCAACTTTAATTAAGTCATTTATTACATTCTGTATTAAACATATTTAGGTCAACTTTTCTTCTTGCTTAAAAAAAAAAGTTGTGTCTTCAAATGGTTCTAAAATGGAGATAAAATAGCAGAATGCTTCCTGCCTTCAGCATCTGTACTGTGTGGAAGCAAGAATGATTGCAGCCTAACCTGCAGAAGTGGGCTCTCTGAAACTCTGCAAAAATGTGCATTGCGTAGTATGAAATGAAGTGGGGTATGAGGAGAACAAGACAACATAGGACTCTGGAGAAGTACACAGATGGGCTCAGCAATATTAGCACAGAAGTTTGGATTAGAAATTTCCCAACACACTGAAAATATCAGCAGAGAAGAAATGAACTCAAACGCTGCATTAGTGTATAATGGAAGGGTAAAAAAGCCATGAATGTAGAACTTGCCCAGCTAAAATGGTAGAATTTTCTGTCATAGACCCTTGAGTTGATGACCAGAACAAAGTGTCATATGATTGGTCTTGCTTGCTTGTGTTCTTTTTAGGGTTCCTGTTAGCCTATGGGAAGAATGTTAGGAGGGAAAATGAGAATTGATGAAATGTAAAATATACATCAAAGATCAATAATTAAACTTGTATCAAGTAGTTCTATCGTTCTAGGGACAAGATGACTTAGATGGGGGGGGCACATGTTTATGAAAATCTATAGGATAGATCTTTTTATTTCTTCCTCTCCCCCTACATTGGATGGCCTGGAGTTCAGAGAATTTATTTGGAACTCTTAATAGATTGTCTACTTGTTGTAGGCTACTTACTTAATCAAACCAAGTGCCAGCTTCCATATCAGTAAATCTGACATATAACTTTAAGGATGACTATGAGAAATAAATTAGTTATGCAAATCTAAAGGCCTTAATCAGTGACAAATGCATAACAAGTTCTTAGTATGTGTTAGATATCAGTAATTTATCCATTAAATATATTTCTAAAATTATGGTGTACCAGCTGAACATAAATTAGAATTTAAAAATTGTAAAACCACAGAATTTTAACTTGGATTCTGGAAAAGAAATGAACAGTTATTTGTCTTAATGCATTGTTTTTTTTAATATTAAATAAAATTTATATAAATGTATTTAAAAATATATACTCATAGAAAATTTTAGAGGGATAGTCATTTATTGAGATATAATCTCTGTGCAAATAAATACATATCTTCTTTTCAAAACATTTTGTATAAATAATTTTCATTGAACAAAATTCTTAAAAGTATATGATAAAAATTCTTTCCAGATTAAAAAAATGAATACAATTCTGTCAGTACTTCATTTGTGCATGAGTATAGAAAATACTTTAAAATATTTTTAAGTGTTAAATTTTACTTTCACAACCTAAACTCTTGTACATAACAATGCTATCATAAAGAATCTATTGATTTAATAAGTAGTTGAATTTTTTTTTTAACTAATACAGTTACTTGTCCAATTTTAGTTATTCAAAGTTGTTTCACATGCTCATACTTTCATTTCTATCGCCTGTATTTCCTAGTTTTTTTTATACCTTCTCATGACAAGAAATATATTTAAATAGCAAAACAATAAAAATAGCAATTATTATTACAACAATATTATGGTTTTTGTTTTTGTCATTATATATCTTTATTTATTTATTCATGTATCAACAGTAATTAAGCATATAATAGATTCAAGACATCAGTGCTAGGGTACTGGGGTCTAGGCCTCTAGTTAACAATAAGAAACTTCAAGAATAGTAGAGTGGGCAACTATAATAGACTATATTAAATTAAAATACATTTTTTTATTATAGTTTATTATGGGGGTACAACGTTCTGGTTTTTGATTCATAGGGATTTTGTAGTAAAAGTAGAATTAGCCTCTACAAATACTAATATTAGACTGATTAAATTATATTTCTTGGTTTAGGTAGACTATGTTTATTGTATTATAAGAACAAAAGCTGCCCACTGTACTACACATTTAAGAGTTTATATAAGAATCATAGAAGATTTTGTGACTGATACAATCATAATTAAGTAAATAACTAATTCTACAGCTGAAGCAAGTATGAAGTGGTATTATAATATTTTTGACATTTTAGTTTCTATCAAGCATTATGGTGTGAAAAAGTAATATGAAACAATAACTCTTCTTAAAGAAATTGATAACCAGCATTCCAAGCAAACATGACCATTAAAAGGAAAAATTGGGTACTATATTCAGGACAAATATTCTCTCGAAATGTGATAAAATCACATTCAATAATATAAAACTTAATGGATACCATAAACTGTCAGGTATCATAAATGATTCTCTCATAGAAAAAGCAATTATGTTTAAAATACTTTCTCTTAAACAATGGCAATGACCACCTTGGGGATTCACTTGATGGATACAGTAGGTACCCTATGAATGTTATTGGATGCTTTTTGATTATAAGAGTAAGTTAGTTACTTTGATTACTTGAAATATGTCATCGTACTTTATTCTTCTGTGCTATGATGCCATCTATTTTATCATGTACCATTAATATTTTATAAGATTATGGGTAGGGGAAATGAAACACTAAACCAAATATACATCCTTTCTCTTTACATTTCTGAGAATAGCGTAAGATTTCTTTTCAGTATAAGAGCCAAAGTTTGAGATATTGAGCAAATGACAATGAGTGACCAAGCAGCCCACACACAAGACCAGCTAAACTGAAGTTTGTTGGGGATAAATATAGACAGTGGCAGAAACAGGTGCAATGTTCTACCACCTAAGTGCCCAGTAATCTGGCAGGCCCAGGCATTAGAATCTAGGAAAGATGTTCTGACACTTAGTTGTGGGCATGTGAACTGCATGATAGGGGAAGCATTGACCCCACTCACACGATTGACAGTAATTAACAGACAAGTCTTTGGCATACAGTCATGCTTTTCTGCTAATTTAGAACACCAGATTCTCCCCTCCTATGATTAAAAAGTTTAGGTTGAAGCCTTATTGTTGCAGCATGCAATGTGGTGAAAAAGGGGACTGATCCAGCACCATAGCATCTATCAGAGTTAATTGTCTTAAGCGACAGACTGTAAGCGGTTTCCACAGAGCTTTAGAGGAGATTAACTCTCTCTAGGGAAGTAAAACTTTCTTTTTAGTCAAACACTGTCAGCCCAAAGCGTGACCTCTATGAAGCATTAGTCAGCAACTTATTTCACCTAGTCAGTATAAGCTATGTGTCTAGACAGTGGCAATGTTGTTGAAAATATATGTGAAGAAGAGTTTATAATGTAAAAAGGATACTTTGAAGCCTCCAATGGGTAGAGGAAACATAGACCTGTGCAAAACAATAGTTCCCAAGATGTGGATTGCAACTTTGGAGCTTATTAGATAAATGCATTGCTAGTGTTAATGAGTGATTTGTGGACCTACATCAAGAGGTATAATCCATGTTATTAGGGGAATTAAGTGAGGTTAAATTGAGCAGAAAAAAATGCTTCAACAGTGATTGCTTGGAAAGTTCACACATTGGGGATTTTATATGTTCATATATATAGGTATGTGTACGTATATTAATACACATACATCAGATTTCTTAAGTATAGTTGCTGCCATAGCATGCATTTTTAGGCCTGACATAAATTGTTTGGGACCCACTAATACCCTATAAACTTTGCCGTTATTTAAAATTTCTCCTCTCTATGTAGTTGGCTGTGAGATAGCCAGCTTACTCTTCATCTCACTGACCCAAAACCCAACACTTCCCCATGACATTAGTGTTGACAAAAGTCATGTAAATAAGTTCTTCCCTTCACATGTATTTTCTTTAAACTAACCAATTCACATCACAACACCAAAGAGAAATCCTAAGGAATAATGCCCATGGATGTTAATAAAAACAGTGTCACTTGTTCTCTCTTCTCCTCTCTGCCTGCTGGTTGAGCTTCCTGCTGCCTCTGAACATCCCTTCAGCATCCTCTTGACACCCCTAACCTCTCTGAGACCTTTGAGCAATAAATTTATAATGTTTCATATATTCTGGTTTCCCCTCCCCATTGCGTCTCACCTATCACACACACCCAAACCTAACTTTCTCACAATCAGGGCTCTTATAGAGAGTGGCTATCTTAGCTTATAGCCACTCTCAATAGAGACAGACTTCAAGACCAAATTAAAAAGAAACCATAACAATAGAAACCACAACAACAAAAGTTACGGTGAATTAAGGAAATTTTCATGTCAATAAATGGTAAGAGAAGTATTGTCAGTGGAATTATAATTCAAAAGTGACAATCCTTCAGGCTAATGGGAAATAATGTCAGATGGAAACTTGTAGAGCACCAGAAATGATAGATATATTTGTAAATACATCCAAATATATTTATCTTCTTCTAATTATGTTAGAAAAAAAGTACAGAACAAAATAATAAGATTATATTGTAGGGCTTTATAAATTATATAGACATATGATATATGAAAACTATAACCTATAGTAAAAGAGTGATTTGAATTGAACTCTCAGAAAGTTCATAATTTTACATGAAATGTGTAATGTTAAACCAAAAATCAACTGTGCAAGCTAAATATGTATATCATAATCCTTACAGCAGCAATTAATTGTACACAAAGATATAAGTAAAATGTCTATAGTGAGAAGTATATGAAAACTTAAAAACATACATTTAATACAAATAAAGGTGAGTAACAGAAAAAGAAAATAAATCAAATGGGACTAAAAAAACACAAATGAGACAAATAACAAGATGGTAGACTTAAACTAATCATATCAATAATCACATTAGATTTAAGTAAAGTATTTCACTTATAAGGCGGAGCTATTTGGACTGGATGCAAAATCAAGAACAAATAATAATCATAAAGACACAAAGAGCCTGAAAGTGGAAATATGAAAAGAAATGGATTATGCTAATAATAAGCATAATAAATTGGCCTATCTTTATTAATATTAAAGGAGACTTAAAGAAAAAGGAATAAACAATAAAGAGGAACAATAACAATAAAGAGGAACATTTCATAATTAAAAAGGTTAAATCTATCAAGAAAATTTTGCCATTCTAAATGTGTTTGTACCTAGTAACAGCTCAAAACACATGAAGCAAAGGTCATAAAATTACTTTTAATATTTAAATTACTGAAATATTATAGAGTATATTAACTGGAAATATTAGAGTTAAATCAGAAATCAATGGAAAAAAATAAAACTTAACAAATATTTGAAGGTTGCCTAGTGCTAATTTTACCAAAATATTTTTAGGAAAAATTTTAGACTATAGAAGGGTAGAGAATACTTTTATTCAAATACAAATTATTTTATAAGGAGAGGAAAACTCTGATAATAAATCATATTAAAGACATTGTAAGAAGAGAAAACTACATATTGATATCCTTCATAAACAAAATATTAACAAAGGAATTCATTGTTTAAAAAGAGTACCTAACAGAAAATTAAAACTAAAATAATTCTTCCACTGCATGGTGATATTAATGATACTTACAGCATTTACAAAGTATTCTTGAATGTCCTACAATGAACAACATGTGTTGGACTGTTGTAGTCTGTCCCTGGGTAAGCTGTTTTGGCAACATTTTTTGCTTAAGCTTTAACAGATCAATGGTTAAAGAGTAGCCACTAATCCCAGGCCACGTAGTCTAGGAGGGGGTTCCTAGACCATAAAGGGCATTTCACTGGTTGATCAGATAGCATCTGAATATTTCACTGGTTATCTAAAAACAGTTATAGAAAAGCTTCCTGGAGGAGATGAATCTTCAATTGATAGGAGCTTTAAAGATATCTATCAGTTAGCAATGCAAAAGAACTGTAGCAGGGGATGAAGAGGAGGACTTTCTAACTACCTAGATTATTTTAAAATATATGGAATAATCTGATTCTTCTAAAGGAGACAGATATTTTTAGGCAATATGTTTTATATTATTTTACAAATAAAATTATTTTCTGTATATATGTATGAAATTACAGCAATTAGATCACCTGTGTAAACTTAGCACAAATTTCTAAATCTATGTATTCAAAATATCTATCCTTCATTTCTTTGTGTCACCAAAGCACTTAGTTGTTTTGTTTTCTAATTTCAATTACTATTTGCCATTTTCATAAAGCTGCAAGTTCCTTTTTGTAGGGATTGTAGCTTGTATACACACAAAGAACCTAGTGCAATTTGTAAAAATCAGTAGGCCTACAAAAATGTTCTCCTTACTTACTTCTCTATTTTATTAGTCTTACCTATTTGATATCCCTTTAAGTATAAAATAAGAGTAAACCTATGTTAGTCCTATTATCCACCTTTTACAGGTTATGTGGAAACTCATATCACAGATACATCAGTTAAATATCCTAGATCATAATAATTCAAATTTAAGATGATTATATGATTAATAGTTTCTTTGGTTTATGTCTGAAGCAACCACAGAAAAAATGTGTTATCAGAAGTTGATATCTTAAATTTAATAAGGTAGAGAAATACATAGTGGTGAATAAATAAATTTTATTTCTCAATTAATGAAAAGTAATCCAATAAATTCAACCTTAATAATTTTTTTCTTTCAACAAAGTAATGAGCTGTAATTTTGAATTCCTGAGGGAATTTTGTTTGGAGTAGAATGTTGTGCTAGTACTCTGTGGCTGCTGTAACAAATGACCACAAGTTTCCCTACAACACAAATGTGGAGGTCAGACATAGAAAATGTGTCTCAATGGGATAAAATAAAAATATCAGCAGGGCCACATTTCATTTTGGAGGCTCTAGGAAAGAATCATTTCTTGGCCTTTTACGTCTTCTAGAGGCTGGCAGCACTTTTTGGCTCAGGATATTTCCCTACCTTGAGGTCAACTGATCATGTGCAACTTACTTCCGTATGCAAACTTAATTGCCCTTTGTCATGTAACATAATATATATCACAGATTCTGGGGAGAAGGATATGAAGACAATATTCTGCCTACCACAGTCTGTCCTTTGGCCTCCAAAGAGTCACATCTTTCCAACATACTGAATACATTCACCCCATTTTAGATCTCCAAAGGTTTTATTCCTTTACAGCATCAACTCAAAATCCAGAATGTTATCAAAGTTGCATTAGCTCAAAAATCTCAAATCTCATCATCTAAATCAGATATGGATGAGATTATGGATATTCAGCATCTTGGAGCAAAATACCTCTCAATCTGTAAATTGTGAAATTCAAGAAACAAGGTATCTACTCATAAAGTACAATGGTGTGGCAGGCATAGGAACCAATTATAAAGATTGTTGTTTTAAAAGTTAGAAAAATGAAAAGTAAAAAAGGAGTCAGCAGTCTGAAACAATTTTAAAATCCAGCCAAAGAAGGTCCATTTGGTTTCAAAGCCAGGGACTAACACTCAGTTTCATGTGGCTCTTGTCTTTTTGTTCAAGGCTCCACGCTCTAAATTACCCTTTCTTTTCCATGAAAGATAGTATGTGTTTACAACAGAGTAATTGTAGATTATAGAATTATGAGTGTCCGAAAGCCTGCTTTCACTGTGTCCTATCTAGGTCTTTTTCAGTAAAATTGGCAGTGATTTGCTGGTACAAAAGTCTCAAAAGCTTTGTAGATCTCCCCTATTGTCACCAGAATTCTCTCCGTAAGACATGAGCCTTTTCCAAAGATCTTTTGTAAATAATTCCATCTATGTTTTGGCTTCTTCTGAGAAAGCTGGAAGGATCTGTAAGTCACATACTTAATCTTTTCAAAGAGCTCTTTCTGTGAATAAATACTCTAACTTTATGTTTTTTCAGAAGTATTAACAAAACTATTTCCAGACACATGCATAGATTTTTTATAGAACATACAGTCCTGATAGCAAATCATTTAATTTTGGCATCTTTTGCAATCTGGATAAGGTGAGAATTTCCCAAATCATCAAAGTCTATTTTCTCTTTGTTTAATAGTTCTTTCCTTAATTTATCTCTTTTCTCTAGAATTTTTCTTTGAGCAGAAAGAAAACATCAGAATTTATCCTCAACACTGCATAGCAATCTCCTCGGCTATATGCCCAATTCTTCATTCATAAATTCTTTCTACATAACTGTGGGGCACAACTCTGCTAAGCTGTGTGTCACTATATAATGACACATATATAAAAAAATATATTTTCCTTTAATATCTAATAGCATGTTCTTTAATTCCTTCTAATTCATCACCAGCAGCTTTAATGTTCATATATCATAAATAATTTGTTCATGATGTTTAAGTATTTTCTAAGGAAATATGTGTTTTCTCTACTATGTTCTCACTTTAATCTGTATTCTTACTAGCAAAGTCATAGACATCCATATCTCTACAATCTGTTCAAGAACAGCCAAGACTTTTCCCTCTTACTCCTTGAAATTTGTCCAGACTATGCCCATTACCCATTCCAAAACTACTTGTACATTTTTATTAGTAGATATCTGCTACAGCAGCACTTCACATCTATTACCAAAATATGTATCAGCTTTCTGTGGCTGTTATAACAAATCACAAAAAAATAAAAATCACTGATAAAAAATTTAAAAAGTTTGTACACTTTTGTAGGTCAGAAATCTGAAATGATCTTAGTATGCTAAAATCAAGCAGGATTTTGTTCCTCTGGAGATTCTAGCAGAGAATCCATTCATTCCTTGCTTTTTACAGTTCTAGAGTATATCTGCTTTTCTTGGTCCATGACTCCATTCCGTTTTCAAAGTCAGCAATGGTTTGAACAAGTCTTTCTTACATTGAATTGCTGACTTTTACTATACCTTCTAATCCCACTTTTAAAAACTTGTGATTATGTTGGGCCCACCCAGACAATCCAGTGCTATCTAGCTATTTTAATGTCACCTCATTATAATCTTAATTCCATCTGCAACCTTAATTCACCTTTGTCATATAACATATTCAAAAGTACTAAGAATTAGCATGTGGATACTTTTCTGAAATTATTTTAAACCACATCTGAAAGAAGTTTGGCTCTTCTATTAGGTGAAGTTCTTTAACCCTAACTGACCACAATTGCCAAGAATGATATTATGATCATATTTTTATCTTTAATATATTTTCCCACTTTTTCCTTTTTTATCTTCAGAGTCAAGCTCAGTGAGTAGCAAACAATAAGCACTCGATATTACCTGGATGTAACAATTAATGACTAAATGAAGGAGGGAAGCTGTATAAACTTGACCTCATGTTAAACTTTCTTGTATACCCTATCCTAAAGAACAAGTAAAATATATTGTTGGACTAAGGCTGCTATTTTGAAACAAAGGCTTTTGCTATATCTCATTTTTTCAGGAAATTTTAATTTTTAAAAAATAAATATAATGATTAAATGTGAAATAAATCAGTTTCTATATATAGGTTTTAAGAGTTACTGTAAATTTCATAGTTTGGAAATTAAATTACAGATTTTAAACCACAAATAAACTCAGATGTTATTTGCTTCAATTAGATTAACAAAGTAGGGACATGAGGTCTTGAAATTTCAAGTAAGGTGCCTCTGTCAAATATCGTCAGTATAGAAAAAGAACTAGAATTGTTATCTCCTCGTCTCCTCATTGCCTTTTCTACCTTTATTTCTACCTCCCACTTACCACTTACAACTATTAAACAAAAATGTTGAACTAAATCAAGATAGAAATAAATGTTTGATAAGCCAAATTTAGCCAGGCATTTTTGTGATTGATAATATAATCTCATTAAGTTTAGGTCAATGTCTGTGTTCTTTTTTTTTTTTTTTTTTTTGAGGTTAGAGTGCTGTGGCTCAGCCTTGCTCACAGCAACCTCCAACCTCCAACTCCCCAGCTCAAGGGATCCTTCTGCTTCAGCCTCTCTAGTAGCTGAGATTACCGGCATGCACCACCACACTGGGCTAATTTTTCTATTTTTAGTAGAGACCAAGTCTCTCACTCTTGCTCAGGCTGGTCTCAAACTCTTGAGGTCAAGTGATCCTCCCGCCTCGGCCTCCCTGAGTGCTAGGATCACAGGCTTGAACCACTGCTCCCGACCTAGGTCAATGTTCTTTCTCTTCCATTTAAGAAGAAGTAACTGAAGCAATTATTTTATTCTTAATCTCTGGGGATATTTAAAATTAATCTCTGAATCTAAAGACTACTTGTATCAAATCTGCTATGAGAAAATCTTTTGACTAAAAGCTTAAAAATTTCATTGAATAAATCAACAAATGTTAAGTTTATCATTGCTCTTGTAAATACCTATTCTAATCTGCTTAGAAGTTTTAGTGTCAAACCACTTTTTTGAATGAAATATTTCTTTTTCTTCTTAGCACAAACTTCTTAGAGATAAAAATTTTGCCTTCAGATTAATTTTAAAATATTAAACCAGCAAATAAATTACTTCAAGATATAGAAGCCAACATACATTTTATTAATATTTTATAGTCCTTATTCACCTAATATTCACCCAAATTATGATTGAGTTTATCAATTACATAAAGCCTTATAATGTGCAAATGATAAAATGTGTATAGACTTTTGTTTCATAAGTTTTCAAAAAAAATCAGGAATCCAGTTCTAGCAGCATAAATATAGCCATTTTCATTGCACATACATGCTGTGCTCCATATACAGCAGGATCATAGCAAGTATTTTCACATTCTATATAAAATAGTATTTTTGGAGAGTTTATAACAGCTAGTTAAATGCACATACGTAGTTTATTAGTATAATGCAAATAAAAAGAAATATTACCTGTGAACTAGTGTGTTCTCCTTTGTTTAAAATGTTAAATATAATTTGAAGCAGACTGAAAAATGGAAGTAACATGTTGGTAAGGTTAAATCAACGCTAGTTAGATACATTTTTTTAGGCAAGAAAACTTAGATCAAATAATGACCTCTATAAAAAGAGGGACAAATCATTGTAGAATTTTACTTGAAATTTTTTAATACAAAATACTGCAACCAACATTTGTGATGAAGCAAATAGAAAGTATATTGTTTTGTATTTATGCCACTAATTGAGGCTGAAGCTGGAGTTATTTTTAATTTTGTCATGTCTAAACAATAATCATTTATGTTGTTAAGCAGTGAATAAACACCTTCTCAGTCTTTATAAATGATTTAGCTATTTATGTTTTTTTCTTTATTATATTGTCTTATAAGGCAATTTATAAACTTTGTAAGAAACAGTGCACCATAGTGCGAAATTACTTTAGAAATGGTTCCTAGGATCCTATCAAAAGTGATAGATTCTGCTGGGCAATTCACAAATTCAGAGACCTCTTTCACACAGTTTCATTATTATTAGTTGCATGTAATTGCTACTATAATATTTTAACCAATTTTAGAAGAGGTTTTTGACAATTTAGGAGATACTATTTTTTCATGCAATAAAGAATATTTAATTTTAAATATGATGCATTTAGATGGTTTTTTATTTGGTATATACTACTGTAGATCATTTTTTTACATAGAGTACAGAAAGCTGAATCTTGACAAAAATAACCCTTCTGTTAGGGAAAAATGTAACAATCTTAAATAAGTATCTGATACATATATTAAATATTTGAGAAATAATCCTCTGTAAGAAAATTGATGTACTGTTGAAAGTTTTCACTTTTTATGCAATAGTTTCTCTCTAGGGGAGATAAGGCTATTTCTAACTCAACAATAAAGGTTTTAATGTCAGTTCCATGATATGTTAACCCAAGTGATCACTGTTATTACTATTACCCAGATCATAATTATTCCTTTTATTCAAATCAAAGTGTTCCCTTTTGATTCTCTTTATTAATCTCAATTTTTAATTATCTTAGCTAAAATATTATTTTTTCTGTATTATAATTTCATAATTTTATGGTATGCAGCATATTTACCAGAAAAGCAGTATGTCATAATAACAAGTTTATAGATTTTGAAATTAGATCACCTCATGTCATACACTTGCACTGTCATTGACTAATTTTAGGTATTTTGAAACTCAGACAAATAGCTTTATTTTGCTGAACCTTAGTTTTCATGTCTGTTATAAGCACAGCTCTGTTGAATTTCTTTAACAATGCCTGAAACAAAATTGGCACTTAACAAATTGTATATAGCATTTATTATGACTATATATATCAGAACAAGCTGTGGAGAACATAGATTGGTATCAGTCTAAATCTATTGATGCTGATGTACTCATACAAAGTCCTGAATTCATTGTACTAATCTCATAAAGAGCCTGACTTTGTGTTTGTTGTTTAACTGCTTACAGGTGTCAAACTTACCTTTCCCAATTTCATTTTGCCCCTATCTATGAAAACTGATAAGAATGCCCTAGTTTTCGGTCTTTGGCAATGTCAGAAATTTCAAATCATGCAAATCCTAGCCATGTGAGGAAACCTTTATCCCAACCCCATCCCCAGTCACCATAAACCCCCAAATCAGTTACTATACTCCCTTCTCTCTCAAACCAGTTTTATACCTCTCTGGGTGTGTGCTCTGCTCCTCTCAGAAAGCCTCAGAAAATGAGGCTTTTAGACTCATTTTAGCTTCTTAGTGGTTATATGTCACCTTCCATCTTGAGGTACAAACCAAATTCTAAGTGGATGGGGTTGGGAGGGTCCATTCTGTTTTGAGAGGATACTACAACAACTTAGGCAATTTGAAGTTTTCCATGTTTCTTTGTTCACCTATCATCATAGCGAATTATGATAAATTTGAGATAATCTTTATAATTTAATATTATTGATTTCTTTGTATATCCAAAGGTGTGTTTATAGTGTTGTACAGTCAGGCATCACTTAAAGATGGGGATACATGCTGAGAAATGCATCATTAGGTGATCTCGTTCTTGTGCGAACATCACAGAGTATACTCACACAAACCTGGATGGTATAGCCTACTACATTCCTAGACTATAAGGTATATCCCATTGCTCGCAGGCTACAAACCTGTATACCATGTTACTGTACAGAACACTGTAGGCAATTGTAACAAAAGGGTGTTTGTGTATCTAAATATATCTAAACATAGAAAAGGTACAGTTAAAATAAGTTACATAATGAAAGATTTAAAAAATGATATACGTGACCATTTTTTTACCAACGGGGCAGTGACCAACAGGGCGTTGACCATGAATGGAGTTTGCAGGACTGGAAGTTGCTCTGGGTGAGTCAGTGAGTGGTGAGTGAATAGAGATAGGAAACGTCAACAGCTAAAATTTAGATGAATTTTTCTTTGTCTAGGAGAATGAATACAGTAATAATTTGTTGCTTTCTAAACATTCTATCCATTTTCCTACGTTTTCTCACTCCCTCATACAATTAAAATGATGTAATGTCATGACATCTGACCAGAGACTATGAAACAAAGTAAGGGATGATAGAACTGCCCTTCAGCTTTTCCTTTTCCTGCAGTAGCAACTGAGCATGACTTACCTTCCAAATACTACATCTCCAAGGTGGTAAAGCCTCCATCAATGTGTGGGTTCTAAGTGACTTTTGTATCAGAGCCCCTGCTTGTCTCCCTACTTTAGCATGCTTTGTGCCTGCAGCAGGAATAAAAGGGAAACATTTGCTTTGTTAAGTAATTGAGATGGTGAATGATTTTTTTTTTCCCTCAGCATATCCTAGTCAATTCTGACTAATACTGAGGGTCAATGGTAATTCATGCATGGTAATAAATGGTTTGACAGGATATTCAAGTATTTGGAAGGAACAAGGTTAGAGACTTTGTTATCAAAGATACTTAAACTCTTGGGTTAAAATATGTAGACTAAATTCACTGCTGAAAATCAAAATGAAGAAGAGGAAAAGATAGTTATTATTTCATAAAAATTCTCAACTTGCAAAAATATGCTCTCTGTCCCTATATTTGGTGTCTTTGTGGAAAAGTTTAGAAGTTTTAAGCCCCTAGGCCTAATGCTTTCACCTGAAAATGTAGATTATTTTGAATTGGAATTTAAAACTGATACTTGGCCTTTTGAGACTGATTCTACTGGGTGATAAATGTATGCATTTTGATTAGAAATGAAAACCAGCTCCCAATATACAAGTTGAAAACAGTTATTTCTGAATCATCCAGACTCCATTGTTTATTTTACATGAATAAGTCATGTACTCCAACCCAATAAAATGTACTTTTTCTGAATTTTGATTTTGATTTTAGTAAATAAAAACTAGGAAACAATAGAAAACCTTTTGTGAAGGTAGTAGTATTGAAAAACTTCTAATTATAGCCCATAATGGCAAAGACATCATTAGTAATATCTAGTGCACAATAAAAGCTCTGTTTATAGTTCAGGTCAATTCATCTGGTAGTCATCAGTGCTGCCAAAGGAGTCTTCAATGCAGCATGTCAGTGGAATAATGTTGTCTGTGGTCATGGCTGCATGACTTATGACACCTGATTCTCCATCTTCAGTGCTGAATCTGTGATCTATTTATAGATAATTCAATAAATTACATTATTAGTTTAAATCATATATTGTTAATATCTAGTATTTCAAATGAGAACCCTTGCCTAACATAGCAATACATTATGAATTCAGGATTTTTATTAAAAAATAGTGAATCCAAGAGGAACTTTGATCAATCAGGTTCAAATGCAAAATAAAAATAAGTTGAGAACATAATGAAATCCAACAGCATAGATTACCAGAAGTACGAGTATTATAAAATTGAAAATGTAGGGGATTAAAATAAGAGACCTTAGTCTTTAATGTTTATTATATGAGACACACTTGGATTATGGGCAATAAGTGTCAGAAGACATGACTATTGCAGAGTGCAAATAAATGAATTTTAAATTGAGTTGATGAAATATGAGTCAGGCTTTTGATTTGTCTTTCATATGGACATTAGAATTGCCATTACATTTGCAGTTATAGGAAAAATTATCTTTGCTGAATATGTGGTTATAAATTAGAGGTCAGTAAAGTCAATGACAAAAAGAAGTAGAAGTTACTTAGCAATATTCTTACTATGGAACAGTAATACTCAGCAATATTCTTACTATTACTAAGAATGTAATCCCCCCCAATTCATATGTTAAAACTTTATACCTAAAATGATGATATTAGGAGCTGGGGACTTAGGAAGGTGATTACATCATGAAAGTGGAAAAATCATGTGTGGGATTAATGCCTTAAAAGGAGCTGAAGAGAACAGAGCTCTCCACTTCTGTGTGAGCACACAATGAGATGTCCTCTATGATAAAACAGGCCCACAAGAGATACTGAATCTGCCAGCAGCTGCATTTTAGGCTTCCCAGCCTAAAAGGGTCCTCATATACAAGCATACACATAAATCCATGGACTGGGAAAATGTATTACAGTTAAAAAATTGTATTCAATTGTTTTGCATTTCATTTCATTGAACTACTGTCATCTAAAGAAGTTTTATTTGTGCTAGTCAGATTATTGATTGCCAGTAAGAACATTTTCCTTAAATTTGATTTTTTTCTTCTCATATTACAAGCTCACAGTAGTGCTGTATTAGTGTCATTGTGGATAAATTGTTGCTTTTATATACTCTAATTATGGTATTAGTTTCTGTAGGAAGATTAGCTCCTTAGAAATATTTAAACATCATTTCTTATTTTTGTAGTAAATGCTACATAAGTAAAAAGTTTCATTAATCACTGTGCACAGCTTAATGATATCAATTTCTGTTTTGACATTATAGATTTGGAAGTTATTTTTGCCCTTAAACTAATAGCTAACTGCTACAATGCCCTGTTCAAGCCTCGGCTGGAAAACACATCACATCACCGCAATTGTTTGTTGCCACACCTCTTATCCAATTATAGACTCATGAGGTGAAGCACCCAAGTTCAAATGTTATGTTTAAAAATTTTCCTGTGGTGCCTAACATTCGGTAATATTTTAAATAAATGATGTAAACAGAAAAAGGAAACAGATTTAAAAAAGTGAATTGCTATGCTGCTAATTTTTATTCAATTTAAATTGAGAAAAAAAGTATAGCTAATAGAAATGTTAAAAAAAATACAATTACAAAAATTAAAATAACATTAACAGGTTTGAGGAACACAAAAGTTTTAAAAAGATCATTCACCATGGTCAAGTGAGATACATCCCAGGGATGCATGTGTGGTTTAACATATGCAAAAATATCTTTTAAATGTTATGTAAGATAAGAAAATAGAAAATAATTGTTTCAAGAGAAAGAACATCTATTATAAATAGATTTATAAGCATTGGTTCAATATATTACATTTGTTTAATCACTCAAATGAAGGTATAATGTTATTTACTCATTATCTCAATTCTTAATGTAAACTGACCTTGTACTAAGGTAACCTAGTAAACTGAAATTAACATTTTCAAATCTTGCTGGTATATAGCAGTTATCAATTGAGTTGAAAGTAGGAATTTTTCTAGAGATTTGAAGAAAAACTGAAAATATAATGTTTGAGGCAGAGATTCCTTATTTGTCAGTGCATTAGCATAATTCCCAGTCATGTTTTTAACTGTAAATTTCAAATTCTTACCTTAAAATTACTACCACAACATTCTGAACTTCTAGAAAAAAAGTAAAAGAATACATATATTTAGGAGGGTTTTATGTGCAGCTAGTCTTGGGTCCTATATTTGAAACCACAGCACTACAGGACAGTTTATATTTCCTTCCAGAAGCACTTCTGTCATAGAAATTGGTAAACTCAGTGTTCATGTAGATAATACTTCTTAATCCTTATCATCTCAGTTTGATAACCACCTGTCCTCCAATGATCTTGTCCTCTTTCCACATAAGACTCCTTAATCCATCACCAGACCCTTGATTTTATCCTAAACCTTACCTACAAATCCTTCCTAACCTCAACTTCAAGCATCCCAACCCTGACTATAATATTAAATATTCCAGATACTTTCCCTTTTTTTAACCCCAATTCCAACAATCCCTCCATGCCAGGAAAAAATTTGTTTGCTTTATTCATGCTACCATTTAATTGTCCTTATCCCACTCAATGCTCATTTCTTTACTTATAGAAGTTGAAGTCCTTAATCTCTCTTCTCCTTCAAATACTTCCTTCATGGGCACTATGTCCATCTGGTTTTACTTCTATCTCTGTGGTCACTCCATTTCAACCTTCTATCTTCCAAACTATAAACATTGACATGCCACAGCACTCATTCATTTGATCTCTTCTCTTTTGGGTCTTCATTCACTCTCTAGGTGAACTCAACCAATCTTATAGATTTAATTGCTATTTATAGGCTATTTATATGCTAATGACTCCAAGATTTATTTTTCAAGCCCAAACCCCCTTGAACTCCAGACTCTTAACACAATCCCTTACTCAGATATCTCTACTCACATATCTAATAGATATCTCAAACTCAACATATCAAAAATGAACACCCAATGTTTCTCCTCACCTTCATCCTGTGCTCTTCCTCATATTGATTAATGGCAGCTCTATTCCACCTCCTCCTAAACCCCAAACCTGGGTTTATTATTGAGTCTTCTCTTTCTCTCACACACTTTTTTCAATCTGTCAGAAAGTCTTGTTGGCTGTACATTTAAGATACCTAGAGTTTTACAACCTCTCATAACCACTACTTGATCTGTTTTTGTCACCTTCTCATTCAATTTACTAGTCAATTTACTAGTCTTTCTTGAGCACAGCACTCATAGTGGTTCTGTTAAAAATAAGGGTATGGTCATTTCACCTCCCTTAAAAAAAAAGAAAGAATGAAAAACAATTTCTCTCCATCTAAGTTCTAGTAGAAGTTAATGTTCTCACTATGTCTGAAATTCCCTAGATTAGAGCTTCTCAAACTATCAATGGTGAAAAACTTTATTTACTTATTTTTATTTCCAGTCCATTGTGGCCTAAAAATTTTGTAAAATAAGTAAAAATAATTTAGTATAAAATGAATGAAAACAGGACAAACAAGCCCCAATAATTTTAATGAACAAAGTTATTCTGTTACTTGAACAAATAAATATAAAAGTTTCTCAATATTTATTCTTAACTTCTTGTGTCTATTCATGATCCACACACTGAGTGGTGCTGCTCAAGCAGTTCTGCCTTTCTCTTTCCACTCAGATCTCTTATCCCGTTCACCTCCTCTCCTTTTCTCCATCTAACCACAGTTTTATGGGGTCAATTCTCTGGACATTCCAGGAACATTTTGCCTCAAGGAACTTTGGTCTCCTTTCCCTCTCCTTAGGAGCTGCATGACTTATGTCTCAACTTCCTTTAGGTCTTTATTCAAAGGTTAACTTCTAATAAGGTCTTTCATAGCCATCCTGTGTGTAAGTTTTATTCTTTTTATAACATTTCCAAATCCTATATCTCAGTTTATATTCTTTGGTAGTGTTTATTACTCCCTAAATTAACATTTCTGTCTCTCTGATTAGAATGTAAGCTCTGAGTGCAGGAATTTCTGAGTGTCAATTTACTGCTGTATTTTCAGAACTTATAATAGTGCTTGCCATATAGTATTTAATAGAAACAATCACATTTTTTAAATTATTGTTTTTAGTAACTATTGAGATAATCAAAGCCTTATGAGTGAAAGATTGCATTAAACATTTATAATGAAGTTTAAGCAGGTTTACTAATTTATAAAAAATGTAGTAAAATGTTTGTTTTATGTGTAATTGAAAGAAAAACTGACATTGTCAACACTTATAGTACTTGTCCCTGATTGTGTATTATGTAGAAATTGAAAGCTTTGCCTGTAAACTTAAGGGAAAAATAATATGAACTTGTTTATATGATGTTGTTTTTAATGTATGCACGTGTGGGATAATGAAATACAAAATTATCTACAAGCATTACTGAACTCATAAAATACTTTTGTTGTGTATAGTTTTAGTTATTGGTTATGAAAAGCATAATTCTGAGGCATATGCAAATATTTTTATTATTTTAAATACATTCATACTTGAAATGCTATGAACTACTGATATATGGCATAAAAATCTGATTTCAATTGTTTAAAATTTATTATAGCAAAATGTAGGGAAATAAAACAAGAAAAAAAAAGTTGAACAAACTGAAAAGTAATGACTTTTCTTGGACTCATCTGAGAACAGAAGGCACAGGGCAAACAGCCACCCTAATGTCTAGAGAGATAGATAAGTCCAGAGAATTACAGGCAAGATGAAAAATTCACAAAATTTAGTATAAAAGGGGTATTGTTCATATTTCTTTAAGATATTCTTTTTCAAATCCTCTGGTAGTATCCTTATACCTAAGGTTATCATCAGAGTATCAGAGGTCAGACCTCCATATTTTATGTCAGGTATCAAAGAAGCAAGTAATTATTGTGCTCCATTTATTTTGTAGGAGAGAAGATTGATGAACTATCAACTGGCCTGAGCAGTTTGGATCTTCAAATTTGGAGGCTGGGGATGGAAGGAGAGAGCACAGACTTTGAAGACTCAAAGATGAATTTGTGATATATTTTCCTTTAGTTAAAATAAAAACAAACCACACGCTTTTTTCTTATATAGGGCTATCTTATTACCAAGATGCACCAAATACTGTCAAGTGCATTTTGTTAGATCTACTCTAACTTGAGTTCTTTAGGGACATTAAGTCTTCAAATATTTTCCTGATTTTATTGTCCATTGTAAAGTAGATATATAACTTATATTTTCAAAATATTCTTTCACTGATATTTCTTATGTCAGGCCCCATTACTAATTTTTTATGGAATATTGTGATCACAGATTGATAAGAATTCACTCCTGGCATTGACTAAAATTAAGATATTAAATAGAGAAATGGGTTTTAAGGATAAGCTATACATAGATACAACATTAAAAATCTATATAAAGACATCTTGTCCCAAGATGGCCTGAGTCACAGAAACCTGTACCAGTCCAACCTAATAAGATTCAGGGTTACTAAAAAAAAAAAAAAATTGAACAATTTGAAGAAAAAAATTTGAAAAAGAAAACTATTAGCTTATAATAGTTGCAGGGGAAAGAATGAGGAGAAGAAAATCTCCCTCAATGCTGAGAAGTTTATTATTGTTATTTTATCATAGTTTAATACATTTTAATTTATATTTGATTATGTACAATCTGAATTGTTAACAATAAATATGAGGTAAAACTCACTGTGCATTTAAAACTATTAAATATATGGTCTGCGAAATTATTTCTCTTCAAACACAGAAATATTTTTATTTTTACTATAGAGACAAATTTATGAAAGAATAGCAAATATCACAATAGCAACTATCACAATAGCAACGTTATGTAAAGCAGCTATCTGTTTTCATTGCTAATAACCAAAACATTATTACCCAACTCTTATTTTAAAATAATATATATATACATCCTGAGGTTGAGTAAGCACATATTCTCACCTAGCAATAGTTTCCAAAATTAGTTCAAAAAAATTACAAATGATCTTTTATAAAATAGAGTTTAGGAACCCTGATGGTACTCATGAATGAATAAACTTTGTATGATAATTAAGAGATTACTCTTTAAAGTAACACATTACTCTTTAAAGTAACACAATTCACATATGTATATGTGTGTGTACATGTACATCCATATTTACAGACATTTATCTTTTGTGTTAGTGTAAGAGTAGATTTTGAATTAAGAAAAGAAAGTATTGGTTTGACTATATAAATCATACAATAAATATTGTGCAAAAATAAGAATTAGAATACTTTCTTTACATAGTAGTAAAAGCTGCAATGTGCCTTTTCACTGACCATGGGAATACCAATGTCACAAATGATAGATCTGAGCCATTATTATAAAAAACTGTATTCATACCAAGCAATATATATTTTTCAAGGAGAAAAACAATTTTATTTTATATCTATTAAAAGGTGCAGTTTGTTTTCAAAGTACAAAAATAGATTTAGGAATATTCCATCCTATTTTGTAGAGGATGAGATGATTCATCCTTATTAGGCTTCCTGTTGAAGCTGAGTGGTTTTAATAACAGAGGAAATCAATGACTGACCATTGGAATGTAATGGATCTGAAACTCTATATTTTAATGAGGCAGCAATAGGAGGCCATTAGAATGAAATGGATTGACTATCAACAGCATATAAAATAATTTATTAAACAAGCCAAAGTGCAGATAATAGGGTCACTGAAAGTATGCTGTAAGAATATACAGAAAAAGTCAGAGAGTAGTTTCCTAAATTCTAAACTAAAGATTATTATCATGCAAAATCAAAAACAACAAAAAACCTACAGCTTGTTATTTAATAATTATCAACACATACTAACACCACCTTAAATTCTATGTCTTGTGCAATTTATGAGATACTACAGTGATAATTCATATTACTTTGTATAAAATCTGCAAATATATATGCTCTCTAAAATATGATCAATATTAACTATAGCAAACTTTAATTAATATTAGATATCAATACATTGTGATTTCTTGTCATATAATCTATTTCTGATCTCTTGCTTTTAACTTAATGCATGGTTTATGTAATTATTACCTAATCTATATAATTTCATAAGATCAAAAATAACTCAGTTACCACAGAAACATAGTTCATTACAATAAATGAACAATTTTGGGGAAAGTAACAATTGCTATTTGTAGAGCTGGTCATATTTAATGTATTGGATAAATTTCCTCTTTGTAACTGTACAAAGAATAAACTACTCTTTTAATATTTCTAGATAATCTCCATTTTTAAGAATCTAAGGTAAAATAAGAATTCAACCTACCAAAAGAAAAATTCTTAGTAAAATGAATAAAAATATGATTAAAATTAATTGAAATTATAACTAGAATTGCTTTGAAATTAATGGTTAAAACTTTATAGTGATATATTAAAAGCCTACCACTGTCAATCTTTAATGAATTCATTTTAATCATTATGCTAAGTCTATATAATCAAGTGGATTTGGAGACATAAATTTCAGTCTTCTGGGATTTCAAAGTTATTTTTATCACTTTTGTTCACTCAACACTATATTGGCACAAGTTATGTGCAAATTAAATTTAAATACTCTTCTTCAGTTAAAAATCTTGTCAATTTGCCCCTTTTCCCCTGTTATACAAAAACAATGTCAGAAGGTTGCACCTTCCTTTTTCTTCAAGTGGTTAAGTCTCTATTCTAGACCTGGCAGTCATTTTTGTTTCTTTCAAGTTGAGATGGATACTCTCTCCATGTCTCTCCACATTTGTACCATGAGAAGAGTCAATAAAATGATTAGATAAAAGCTTTCCTTTAGTTTAATAAAAATATATTGCAAAGGAAGTTGTACTTCTTAAATAATAAAGAAATTAACTGTTCTTCATGTCCTAGAAAAACATAATTTAAAACATAGTTCATATTTCTTTTATAAGTAATCCATTCATATAAATAATTTTAACTAAAAAGTCCAAATAAAACAACCAAGATGAATCTATGTTGCAAAACCTTTCAAAATTCTTAAGGTTTTTTTTTTTTTTTTTTTTTTTTTTATCTTTATATTCCCAGTGGTTAAACCCTAATCAATTGATTAATTCAGTAAACAAATATTCTCTAAACAATTATTATTATATTTAATAAACTAAGAGGTGTTGAGGCTTCAAAGATGGTGCTAACCATCTATTAAGAAAAACAAAACCTCTCTCTCTTTCATACATCCTCAATATAGTATAATAACCACCCCATAATAGAAGAATGTGCAACATCTCTTGAAACCACTTCAGAGGGGCACCTGATAGTAAAAGAAAAATAAAAAGAAGATTCAGGAAAGTTTATTAAGGATGAATATAACATAATTTATGTAATTTATGACTGGAAAGTAAGGCTATCATCATTCTTATATTCATAAATGCATTCACCTTCAAATAAATGTTGTCTTTCAGTAAGTATGTCAGATTTGTTCCAATTCAGAGAGCTAGGAGATAGCAAGTATGCTAATAATTATATAGGTAGTGAAGTAAATCAAAATATATTCCACTAAGACACTGAAGAATAATGATTAATGCAAAATATCGAACTATTTAAATAGATATTATAGATAATTTATTTTCTTTTTTGTATATTAAGTGAGATCACATATGAGTAATCAGTGCAGCATTTGATACCCTGCATAAAAGTAAAATCTAAATGCAAATTAAGAAGAGAGTACTAAGGCAGGGAGGTAATTTATCACCTTTCTAGTCTAGGCACATTTATTTCCTACAAATGGCTTGGTAAATAATGTCTCATCAAATATTAAGTGATAATTCGAAGTAGGGTTTATACAGAATTTTAAATTTGTTTATTTTATTCATCATTGCACTTTGCTTTTTCCCCTTAAAATGACAATGCATTACACAAATAAAAGTAGAATGTATACTGGGAATATAAAAGTGAAATTATTAAAAATAAGTATGTTTTAGTAAGAAATATTAAAACATTTCTAAAGAGTAATGAGTTTCTATCAGGCTAGTATTTCTATTTCTTCACTTATGACTTTTTCAAAGACAGTGACAATGGAAAAAATTTGAATGACCTTTATTAAATAAAAATTGTATGGTCAGTTTAGTAACAAAATATAGTCTCCTCTCTGTAATTGTTTTGTCAGGTTCTATGTAATAGGCAAATCTTCCATCTTCATTTCAAGTTCACATCTTTTCCTGCTTGAATTCTTCAGGCCTGATATAGGCCAGTTGCCTATAGGTGGGGAAGGGATCTGATTGGCTTTTCTCTTTCCTTGGCTTTTTGTATCAGCTTTCTCACCACAGTTTCTGGGCTACTGAATTTGGAGCAAGTAGAATCAGAAAATGAAGCAAAGAGATTAAGGAGCAAATAAGAAGGCACATCAACTCACTAATAATATGTGAAGATAATTAGAAATGCTTGTAGAGGCACCAAGGTACAAATTGAGGTGTTCAATAAGCCAATCTGCAGAAATCTCAAAAGGAAATTCAACAATCATGAGTAAACTCCTTACTTCTATTGACTGTACAAAAGTAAAGTTATTAGGGATTTATGAAGGAATTTTTGAAAGAACTTGTTTGGAAAAAGCTACTTAGTGAGCACTACTTCATTCAAGAAGAGAGTGGTATTGTCCCTTCCTTTAAATCAAGAGAAATGAGCTTCAGTAGGACTACTTAGAAATTTGGTCTGTAACCTCTGAAATTAGAGTTCAGTGGACAAGAGCTTACCTTTTGGTGAGTAAACATACACGAAGAAGGAAGGAAAAAAGTCTCTGTTGTTTGAGGATCAGCCTAATTGAGTGTGTATTTGTTACTTAATGTTATTGTAAGACTTTTGAATATCTAAAAGTACCTACTATAGTTATGAAACTTGCTCAAACTTTTACTTAGAATCAAGAGAAAAATATACATTTACTGGATAAATTGTGAAGAGACTGTGAAAGAAGAATAGAGTTGCTTTGATTCTCATTCTTCAGTTCCGCTTCAGTGTTCTGGTTATCCTCGAATATCCTTTGCACAACTCATTCGTTGATTCAAGCACAAATAGATGTGAAAACTATTTGTGTATCCTTTATACAATTAAAGATGAGTCTGGACCATCATTCCTTCTCTGGCATTTTCTGGTCTAGCCTAGCTCAGTGATTTTTTTTTTTTTTTTTGACTAATATTATTTATTTATGTCCTGGTATGGTTGATGTAAAAGTCAATTGTTTTAATATCACAGGTTCCCAAATGATATTTGTATGATTTAACAGATTTTTTTTTTTTAATTTCAGGATATTATCGGAGTTGGGCGTGGGTAAACTCACAATTAACAGAGAATTTTTAAGATGATATCTGAAGTAGGACTCTGTTCACATTTTTCTTACATTAACAACCGTTAATAATGTGGGGGGGGGTTGTGTGTTTGTTTATTTTTTGGAAACAGAGTCTCCCTCTGTTGCTCTGGGTAGAGTGCAGTGGTGTCATCATAGTTCACTGCAGCCTCAAATTCCTGGGCTCAAGTGATCCTCCTGCCTCAGCCTCCCCAGCAGCTGGAACCACAGGTGCATGCCACTGTGCCTGGCTAATTTCTGAATTTTGTAGAGACAGGGGTCTCGTTCTTACTCAGGCTGGTCTCCAACTCCTGAGTTCACACAATCTTCCCACCTCGGCCTCTCAGAGTGCTAGAATTATAGGTGAGAGCCAGAGGCTAGAATTATAGCCTGGCCCTATTAATAATTTTTTAACACAAGTTTATTTCAATTGTTGCCAAAGTTTTAACTATCTCTATCCTTGAATAATTTTTTAAAATTATTTACTTGATACCGTGTAGGCTACTTCCCAGAAAAAGTAAACAGTACTCCAGAGTGATCATTATAAACTCCACCAGGTACATTTAGCATAATGGTATCCAAATGCATGCATTGCCACTTAACCAAGAACTGGAGAAGGAGCCATAACATACAAACACAGAAAAATTTATTCTGATATAATCCTTCAATGTACTTATCCCAAGGCATTACCTTCATTTCTTCTACTTCCTTCATCTTGCTTTCTGTAGTAGAATTTTTCCAGCTAATTATTTTGGATCAAGCATCTGACAATCTTCAGGTTTTTCTGGAAGTTTCAAATGGTCTTTTCTGCTCTGTTCTAGAGAATGGAACTGCCAGACAATTATTCTTTGTGTTGCTAAATAATATTCATGCAAATTAAACCTGTTTGGGTGACAAAGCCATCTATTTAACTCTTCCAGAATTTATTCAGTTTCCTCCTTCTATCCAGACAGTACTGTTTATAAAAGTGCCTTTTTTTAACCTGGCCAGTGGAATATAATGCAAGTTCATATACCCTTTCATTTTCTTTATTCTTTATCTCTCCTCCTTTAGATCTGTTTTCACATTTACTACCATTGCACCTTCTGGTTGCACTATTAAGGAAATCCACCATTTTGTGTAACAAACACCAACAACCCTACCTAGATCTTGCACTTTTGAACAGCAAAACATTCATTCTTTACTTACAGTTACATTATTTCTTTGTAAATGAAATTTAGAATAGTGGCTACTGCTTTTCTTATAGCCTTTTGTAGAAAAAGCTATGGAGTACAATCTGCTTTTGTCACTTATAAACCTAATGCCATTAACTTATAGCAATATGTAACTAACATTAGTTTGCTAAATGATTTTGTTTGTATGTTTGTCATGTAGTTCTATGGCATGATTTTTGACTATGAAATCATTCGGATTAAAAAGCTAGGACAAAATTTGAAATTACTAATCACCTATTTAAAAAATGAACTTTTTATAAAATGCAAATCAAACTATATTTTTAGTGAAAATGTATTTTTAAATTGAAGTAGATCTTTTAAATTTAATTTCCTCTATTTCTTAAAAATATTTACATCTATATCTATTTATGAATACATATAAATGATTATATCTATTATTTATATCTATGTTCAATCATTTATTTTTTACAAGATCCTCAGAAAAAATTAATCAGAGGAAGTATGACACAGGAATTTCCTTACTGATGAAATTTAATGTCAATCTATGTCTTATTGCAGATAAACACTAAGACATTGTTCACTACTGTGAAAAAAATCTAGCTAGTGTTACATTGACATTATTTAAATCAAATTCAATTTTATTTACGTTTATTGTATAATTCTTTTTTTCTTTTATCTAAAAATATATAGATAAAATAGTTTATTTATAAAAATAAAGAAATGAGAAAATATTAATAGTCCATGAGAGTTATCTACTAATCAAAAGATAAACTCTAAATTGCAGATGTGTGTGTACACACACAGTCTTATACATCTTTGCTATGTTTTAGTTCACTTTGTACGACATGTTTAACAATATTATGTTGAGAATCAATTTTTATGATACAAAGATATTATGTGAAATGTTCGTAAATGATTGAATATTTGAACATTTTATATATTTTATGAAATATCTATTTTTATTGTAATAATGTGCAATATTATATAAAAATTTCATTTTAGCTCATTTTTAATTGTCTGCTTTTATTTTTAGTTCTTGTTATGAAAATGTAATTAACACAATTAATGAGCCATAGAACTCATTCTAATGTTTTTCATATTTAGAATTATAACAAAATAATAATTTTCCCTATTTATTTACATCGACCAACATACTAAATTCTTAACATATGCTAGTAAACATATGCTTCTCTATCATACTAGTTATTTTTTGTGAGTGTTCTCAGGAACAAATAATTTTCACTGAAGGAGAAACATGTTCTCAAATATTCAAATCAATTTCAGTGAAATGAATCATAAAAACTATCTACTCATGCTAAATTTACCCTTGAATCCTAAATCAGACTGCATAGCTTTATTTTCAATATTTCTCTAACATTTTTCAAGTTGACTTCTCTTTTCTTATTTTAATATAAGAATTGTTTGAATCTGCTACACAGATTTTAATAGTTACCCCAGATTGGGACTGAAGGTAGGGAACATGGCATGTTAAATCACTGTGAATAACACCTAGTAAAGATGGGTACCTGAGTATATTAAATAAAAACTAAGCATTGATTTTCACAGGTACATTTTTTTACAAAGGCATCAGTATGTGTAGGCATGTGGAACACTTACCATATTTAGAAATGTTTATTCACCTTTTTCTCTTTTCCCCATCATACTGTAGGAGAAAATGTGAAAAAAGGAAAGCAGAACTTGCTAAATTCTAAAAAGAAAAATTTGGGGATCACTACTGACCCTTAAAAATGCCTGTGTTTGGAGGACAACAACAAAAGATATAACTTTTTCATACCTTAAAAGGTGAATTTTGACATAAATTTCATGATAAAATTTGATAGAATTGCTAACAGAAACTTAAGTAAACAGACTTATACAGATGACCAGTGAGATAGACAAGAACCTGTTTCCTTTTTATTTTTATTTTTTTTTTGTTTCAGCATATTAGGGAGGTAAAAATATTTAGGTTACATATATTGCCTTTGCCCCACCCGAGTCAGAGCTTCAAGCCTGTCCATCCCCCAGATGGTGCACCCTGCACCCATTAGGTGTGTATATACCCATCCCCTCCTCCCTCCTCCCATCTGCCCAACACCCAATGAATGTTACTGCTATAAATGCACTTAAGTATTGATCAGTTAATACCAATTTGATGGTGGCTCAACATCTCTAATCATCAGGTAAATACAAATCAAAACCACAATGAGATATCATTTATCTCCAGTGAGAATGGCCTTTATCAAAAGTCCCGAAACAATAAATGTTAGCGTGGATGCGGAGAGATAGGAACACTCATATACTGCTGGTGGAACTGTAAACTAGTACAACCTCTGTGGAAAGTAACATGGAGATACCTCAAAGAGGTACAAGTAGAACTACCATTTGATCCAGCAATCCCATTACTGGACATCTACACAAAGGAAAAAAAGACATTCTATAAAAAAGACATCTGCACTAGAATGTTTATAGAACATTCACAATTGCAAAGATATGGAAACAACCCAAGTGCCCATGGGTACATGAGTGGATTAATAAAGTGTAGTATATGTATACCATGGAGTTCTACTCAGCCACAAAAAACAATGGTGATCTAACACCTCTTGTATTATCCTGAATGGAGCTGGAGCCCATTCTAGTAAGTGAAGTATCACAAGAATGGAAAAATAAGCACCACATTACTCATCATCGCATTGGTATTAACTGATCGACACTTAAGTGCACATATAGTAGTAACATTCATCATGTGTTTGGCAGATGGGAGGGGAGAGAAGGGGATGGGTTTATATACACCTAATGGGTGTGGTGTGCACTGTCTGGGGGATCAACATGCTTCAAGTTCTGACTCAGGCGGGGCAAAGACAATATATGTAACCTAAACATTTGTACCCTCATGATATGCTGAAATAAAAAAAAATTAAACAAGAGAAGAATTAGCATTAATTCTTCCTTAAGCATTTGGAATAATTTACCAGTGAAGCCACCTGGTCATGGTATTTTCTTGGTTGAGATATTTTTGATTACCGATTCAACTTCCTCAGTAGTTATAACTATGTTCAAATTTTTTACTTGATTTAGTCTTGGTAGGTTGTATGTTTCTAGGAATTTATCCATTTCTTCTATGTTATGTAATTTGTTGGTATATAATTGTTCACAGTAGTCCAGTATAATACTTGTTATTTCTATGGCATCAGTTGTCATATATACTGTATCATTTTGATTTTATATATTTGAGTCTTCTCTTTTTCTTTGTCTAGCTAAAAGTCTTCTGATATGTTTTATTGCCCATTAGTTGTTGAAGAGTATGTTTCTCAATTTCCATGTAATTATGAATTTTGAAGTTTTCATTCTGTTGATTTTGAGCTTCATTCCATTGTGGTGAAAAAAGATATCTGGTATAATTTCAGTCTTCTTAGATTTGTTTAGTCATTTTTTTGTGACACAGAATATGATCTGTTCTGGAGAATTCTCTGTGTGCAATTTGGAAGAATGTGTATTCTGCTGCTCTTGGATAGAATGTTCTGTATATGTCTGTTGGGTCCATTTGGTCCAAACTGTTGTTCAAGTCCTCTGTTTCATTATTCATCTTCTGTCTGGATATTCTATCCAATATTAAAAGTTGTGTATTGAAATCTCATATGATCACCGTGGTGTTCTCTATTTTCTCTGTCAATTCTGTCAATATGTGCTTCATATATTTTAAGTGCTATGATATTACATTAAAATATAATTATAATTGTTGTATCTTCTTGTGAATTTGCCCATTTATCATTATATAATTCCCTTCATTGTTTCTTGTGATTGTTTTTGATATAAAGTGTATTTTGTTTGATTTAAGAATGGCCATCTCCTATTCTCTGTTGGTTAAAATTTACATGTGATATTCTTTGCTATCCTTTCACTTTCAGCCTATGCTTGTCCTTAAGTCTAAAGTGAGTTTTTTGTAGGACAGCATACAGTTAAATTTTGTATTTTCAGTTGTTTCAGTGATTCTGTCTCTTTTGATTGAGGAGTTTAATCCATTTAAATTTCAATTAATTATTGATAGGAAAGGTCTTTTTTTCTTTTTGTTAATATTGACACATACATATTTATGGGGTATGATTTGATGTTTTTATACATATATGTGTTGTGCACTGATGAAATCAGGGTATTCAGTATATCTATCACCTCACGCATTTATCATTGTGATGAGAACATTCAAAATCCTCTCCTCTATTTTGAAATACACAATATTTTACTGTTAACCTTCATCTCCCTACAGTGAAATAAAACACCAGAACTTACTCCTCTCCCAATGCTCCCCTCTCTCTTCTTCTGCTCAGTCTCTGATAACTAGTTTTACTCTCTGCTTCTATGATATCAGTTTGCTCTCTCACTCTCTCTCTCATTCTCTCTTTTTTTTAGATTCCACATATGAGTAAGATCGTACAATGTATGCTTTCTTTGTCTGGTTTATTTCACTTAGCATGATGTCCTCTAGGTCCATTCATGTTGTCAAAAATGGCAGGATTTCATTCTTTTTTATGGCTGAATTATATTCCATTGTTTATATATGCCACATTTGTTTCATGTATTAATCTGCTGTGGACACTTGGCTATCGTGAATAGTGCTACAATAAACATGAAAGTGCAGATATTTATTTGACATACCATTTTCATTTTCTTTGAATATATACCCAATAGTGGGATTGCTGGGTCATACAGTAGTTCTATTTTTAATTTTTTTAGGAATCTCCATACTGTTTTTCATAGTGGCTGTCCTAATTTACAATCCTGCCAACAGTGTGTAAATGATCACTTTTCTCTACATCCTCACCAACATTTGTTGTTTTTTTTTTGGTTTTGTTTTTTATCTTTTTCATAATGGCCATTCTAACTGGAGTGAAGTGGCATCTCATTGTGATTTCGATTTGCATTTCTCTGATAGATAGTGATGTTGAGCATTTTTTCATGTATGTTTTGGCCATTTGCATGTCTTCTTTTGAGAAATGTCTATTAAGGTATCTTGCCCATTTTTAAACCAGGTTATTTGGGTGTTTTTATTGAGTTAAGTTCTCTCTCTATATATATTCTGCATATTAACCCTTGTAAGATGTTTAATTTTCAAATATTTTCTTCCATTCTGTCAGTTATCACTTCAGTTCGTTGTTTCATTTGCTGTGTAAAAGCTTTTCAGTTTCTTGTAATCACATTTATCTATTTTTAACTTTATTGTCTGTGATTTTGAGTTGGTATTTTTAAAAAAATCCTTTCCTAGTCAAATGTCATAAAGCATTTCTTCTACATTTTCTTCTAGTAGTTGCATAATTTGGAGTTATACCTTAAGTCTTTAATCTATTCTCATTTTATTTTTGTATGTGGTGAAAGGTAGGAGTCTAGCCTTACTCTTCTGCATGAGGTTATCCAAGTTTCCCAGCATCATTTATTCAAGAGACTGTCTTTTTCCCAATTTGTGTTTTTGATACTGTTGTCAAAAATTTGTTATAGATGTGTGAATTTATTTCTGGATTGCCTATTCTGTTTCATTGGTCTATGTGTCTGTTTTTATGTCAATATTATGCTGTTTTGGTTACTACAGACTTGTCGTATAATTTGAAGTCAAGTAGTTTGATGCCTCTAATTTTGTCCTTCTTGCTGAGGATTGCATTGGCTATCTTGATCATTTGTTGTTCTATATCAATTTAGGATTTTGTTTTCTATTTCTTAGAAGAATGTCATTGGTATTTTGATAAGAATTGCATTGCATCTGTAGATCTCGTTGGGTAATATAGCCATTGTAACAATATCAGTTCTTCCAATTCATGCACATAGGATAACCTTCCATTTGTTTATGTCTTCTTTAATTCTTTCATCAGATTTTTTTTTAGATATTAATGTACAGATCTTTCATCTCCTTGGTTAATTTTATTCCTAGGTATCTTATTTTTCATAGCTATTGTAAATGAAATTGCTTTCATCATTTCTTTTTCTGATAGTTTGCTGTTAGTACATAGAAACACTACTAATTTTTGTATGCTAATTTTGTATCCTGTGGCTTTACTTAATTTATTAGTTCTAATAGTTTTTGGTGGAGGCTTTAGAGTTTTCTGTACATAAGATTATGTCATCTGTCAAAAGGAGTAATTTAATTTATTCCTTTCAAGTTTGGATGCGTTTTATCTTTCTCTTATCTAACTGCTCTAGCTAGGACTTTCAGTACTAGCTAGAATAGAAGTGAAAAGAGTGGAAACCCTTATTATATTTTTAATCTCAGTGGAAAAGCTTTCAATATTTTACCATTGAGTATGATGCTATCTTTGGGTTTTTCACATATGTCTTTTATCATGTTGAAGTGCATTCCTTCTATACCTAATTAGGTGAGAGGTTTTTTTTTGTCATAAAAGAATGTTGTATTTTGTTAAATAATTTTCTGCATTTATTTAGGTGATTATGTGGATTTTTGTCTTTGATTCTATTAATGTGGTACTACACATTATATTTATAGATTTGCACAAGTTGAACCATCCTTGCATCCCTGAGATAAATCTGACTCAATCATGGTGAATGACACTGTTAATCTCTTAATGTACTATTGAATTCAGTTTGCTAATATTTTATTGACGATTGTATATCTATGTTCATCAGGTAAATTGGCCAGTAATTTCCTTTTCTTATAGAGTCCTTGTTTGTCTTTGATATCAGTATAATCCTGGTCTCATAAAATGAGTTTAAAATTATTCCCTCTTCTTCAATTTTTTCAAAGATTTTACAAAAATACAGTATTAGTACTTTAAATGTCTGGTAGAATTCAGTAGTGAGATCATCAGGCATATTATATTATTAATGTGAATAAGTTGACATAATCCATGAAGATGCACAAATATCATTTTTATATTGTATCAATTAACACATTTTATAGTAATAGTTTTTATACTTTCATTTTTTAATTTCCCTAACAAAATTAATAGTGATTTATGTATTGCTATTATAATATTCTGTATTTGTCAATATAACTACCTTTACCAGTGTGCTTTACACTTTGAAATGTTTTTCTGTTGCTATTTATTGTCTTTTCATTTCAATTTGTAATTCTTCCCTTTAGAAGAATTTTCTTTAAGGCAAATGGACTTCGTCTGTTTTTGTTTACCTAGAAAAGTATGTATCTCTCCTTCATTTTTGAAGGACAATTTTGCCACATAGTGTATTCTTCATTTTTTTCTTTTTGCTCATTGATTATATCAGATCATATCACTCTGGGCTGAATGTTTTCCATGGAGAAATTCACTGATAGTCTTATAGAATATCCCTTGTATATGATCAGTCACTATTCTCATGCTGCTTCCAAAATTCTCTGTTGTTGACTTTTGACAATTTGATTATAAGATGTCTTACTGTAGACCACTTTTATTTCATTTGGGGTCTTTTGAGCTTCTGAAATCTGTATATCTATCCTTCACCCCAGATCTGGGAAGCTTTATATCAGCATTTCTTCAAATAAGCTTTCTGCTTTCCTTATTTTTCCTCTTTTCAAAACTTTCATAATGCATATATTGGGTTTTTTTATGGTGCCCCTTGAGTCCTTCAAATTTTCTTTCATTGTTTTTATTTTATTTTTGTTCTCCTCTGACTGGATAATTTGGAATGATCTGTGTTTGAATTTGCTGCCTAATCAAGTTTGTTGTTGAACCCCTCCAGTAAATTTTTAGGTCAATTATTGTATTCTTTAGCTCCAAAATTTGTTTGTTTATATTTTATATATCCTACCTCTTGGTTGAAATACTTATTTTGTTCATGGATTATTTTTCTGAGCTTGTTGAGCACCTTAATGACAGTTATTTTGAATTCTCTGTCAGGTTCAACATTCAACTATTTCTTTGGGGCCATTTCTGGAATTTATGTTGTCTCTTTGGTTTGATAATTTTTACTGTTTCTTTGTGTTGTTTAAATTTTTTATTGATATTGGTGCATTTGAATAAATGGCTATCTCTCCCAGGCTTTATGGACAAAAGTTGTAGAGAAAAAGCCCTTGACTAATCAATATGAATAAAGAATCTGGGACCTCTCAAACCTTTTCCATGCATCTGTTTTTTTCTGGACTTGTGCATGTAAAGTTCTAATTATTTGAATTTACTATTTTCTATTTTTCAGAACCTCATAATGTACTGCTCCCTCTGGTGTCTGGGGCTCTGCATGTTTTTTGGTGCAGGAGCAAGCTTCCCACATTCCCTTGTTCCCAATGGTGACCAGGCAGCTCCCCATCCATGCCCCAAATCAGAGCAGATAGATATAGTTCCCTTGGGAAACCCTATAATAACCTAGATCTCCAGACACACACTCCACTTCTCTTTCTCTCTGTCACTCTAAGTGAAGGTTGAGGAAAGGCAGAAGTCAGTCTGTTAGATCACTCAGAAAAGTCCAGATGCTGGAGGCATATTCCACTCCATATTCTCCCTCACAGGAGAGAAGTCACAAGTTGTGCATCCTCTCCTAATTCCACAAAGCCATGCTGGCTACTGCAAGCCATCTTTTTCTTTCTGTTGTTTTCAGCATCCTCCAGCCCTCTGGCCTATTCCAGTTCCATTAGTACTATGAGTAAGGAGTGAGGAGAGTCAGAAAAAAATTCCTCAGGCAAGGTTTTGAAAAGTTGGGACACTAAACATATATTTCAAACTCTCTTTTTCCCTCAAGGAAAAAGTCACTGGTCAGGGCTCTCTCTCTTGGCACTGAGCTATGAAGGCTTGGTGGAGTTTGCTGATATGGGAAAGGGAAATTTCTCTTCTTACCCATTTCAATGTGGCTGTTTTCAGCTTTGTGCTTGCCTAGAGTACCAAAACTTCATAACCGGATTATAGAAATTTCATAAAGATATTTTGGTCTGTATATTGTTAAATCAGTGTTCCTCTGAGGGACAGGGGCTGGGACTTCCTATTCTGCTATCATGCAGATTCACATAACATTTCTAAATCTTGATTTCTTCATCTGTTAAATAAAGTTGGTAGTGCCTTTTAGAAATCCTTTCTTGAATCATAGTCTGTTTTGCCTTTTGTTTTTGATGATCCTGTGGCACCTGAACCATAGTTCTATTATAGACAAAATAACTATAGAATTTATCTCATAAACTATGGCACTTTTGAGAGTAAAAACAGGTGCTTGTCATAAGTGTTGAGGATACAAGTTTTTATTAATTAAACTTAATTAAGAATAATACCTAATTCTCATCATTTTCTACTTTTCAAAAATGTTAATTTATTTATTTTAAAATAAGCATCATTATGGGGTAGGCCTACCTTGGGTTACCAGAATTTCACTCTCTAACAACAAGAAACCAAATGCTTGATACTAAAAGAGAAGTAGACAATCTGGTACAAAAGAGAGTTGCAAGGGCTATAAAAGGGGTCAATTAATAAATGCCATATTTTTATGTAAAATGCATTTTTTAATTGTTTGCAATGATTATGTGAACAAATTATAATAAAAACATGAATAGGTAGTGAGATACTGTGAGAAACTATGGCTTTGAAAAGAGGAAACAGGTTCTGATACTACCTGTATGATCTTGGAAATATTGCCCATTTCATTCTAAATTCCCATACTATAACATTTGTATTTAAAAGCCCCCTTCACTAGGTTATTGAAAAGATTGTGAAAGTTCCTAGAATAGTATTTTGAACAAAGTAGGCTTTCTATTAATGTTGGCAATTCTTCCCTTCCTTGTGATACTAATGTCGTATAAAATTTAAGGAAAGATATAAAATTTACTTTTTGTCTTCTGACAAAACAGATAAAATAAATCTTTTCTGTATTTGGATAATGATAAATTAGATTGCAAATGAATAGAATTAACTATAAATGAATCTTTATAGAAAAGATCAATGGTTGCAATTAACAAGGGGGTGATAACCAACCTTACTCTTATCTCTTAAGAAGATGGTCATTCTTTAATGTGTCTTAAAAAAAAAAAAAAAAACAGTGGAGATAAGCCCTAAACCTTATCTGTGCCGTTAAATTGTAGGGATTCTTTTTCCCTAGATATGTTAGAGACTGTTCTCTGTCCTCATTACTTAATCAGCTTAATACAGGTGACTTCCACATTAATAGCGGTATAAAATTCCAAGATTAGAAATGTTGTTTTATGTATTTTATAATGAAAGAGAGACTGTTGGCAAAATTAAAAATATTTAAATATATCTGAGGAAAGAATTATAAGGAGTGTTAAATAAAGTAAAAGTAACTAGGAATAGTATAAATATAACTCTAAAATTTCTGAGGGATGAATAAGGAGGAATAAATGGCTTTGCTAGACAAAATACCAATAATATACCACAGACATGGAAAATATATGGTTCACATTTTCCAGGATAAATTTTATTTTATGCAATGTAACAGTATTAAATGTGAAAAAATATGCAATTTGGTGATGTTCCATCTTCTGCATTTATAAAGCTTTGGTGAAAATAAATTTTGCCAGCACATTTACATAAATGTTTTGTTCATACAGTACCATTATCATAAATGTGTTTATTCCTATGCTACTGATTTTCTTGCTATTACAAATTAATGTTTCTTTACTGACATTCATAGTGTCAGGTCTGGCCTCTTGGTGGACTGCTGTCCTGGTTCTTTGGCTCCTTGCTTGGAAGAATCACAAGCAGGCCAGTGTGACAGAGTGATCACAGACAGGAAGCGATTCCCCACAAACAGCTTTTATTGCAGAAAAGAAGAACAAGTCAGTCTCCACAAGTGAAGAAAGATGTTAAACACCTCCAGGTGGTTCCCTTTTATTGGCCTGTTCCAGGGTAGGACTTATGGCAGGTGTGGGGTGTTACCAGGTGATTAGTATACATGATTGTCAGGTGTTCTACATTTTCCTGTAGTTTCTTCCCCTGATTGGTCCCCAGCTTCTCCGACCCTAGGAAATGGCCTCCTGGCCTGCAACTGACACCTGTAGATTTTTGGTCCCTGCCTAACAATAGTTTGTGTTTAGCCAATTGTGTTTTTTCCCCAGTGTTATTGAAGTATTATTGACAAATGAAAATTATATATATTCCAGATGTACAACCTGAGATTTTGATACATGAATACATTGTTAAATGATTATCACAATCAAGGTACTTAACATATCTATCTCCTTGCATAGCTATATATTTTTGTAGTGAGAATATTTAAGATCTACTCTCTCAGCAAACATTAAGTGTACAATACATTATTATTAATCAAAGTCACCATGCTGTGTATTGGGTCTCCATAACTTAATCATCTTATAGCTGAACATTTGTCTCTTTGACCAACATCTTCCCATCCCCTTCCATAAATGGTAACTACCATTCTATTTTCTATTTCTATGAGTTCAGAGTTTTTTAGATTCTACATATTATTAAGGTCATGCAGTATTTTTTTTTTTCTGGCTTATGTCATTTGGCATAATGCCTTCAAGTTTCATCCATGTTGTCACAAATGCCAGGATTTCTTCTTTTTTAAGGATGTATAAATTTCCCTTTTTTATATATGTGTATATATTTATATGTATATAAAGAAAATGTTACATTTATATATATGAAATTTTCTTTATACACTCATCCACTTATGGACACTTAGGCTATTTCTATGTCTTGGCTATTGTGAATAATACTGCAAAAAACATAGGAGTACAAATATTTCTTTGACATAGTACTTTATTTTCTTTGTATATATACCCAGAAGTGGGATTGCTGGACTAGGTGGTAATTATAGTTTTAATTTTTTGAGGAAGCTCCATACTATTTTTCATTTATTTGATGTAGACTTACGTGTTTATTTTTGTATTCATTGCCTGTGCTTTTGGTGTCATATCCAAAAAATCATGGCCAATGCCAATGTCATGGAGCTTTTCCCCTATGCACTCTTGTAAGCATTTTATGTTTTTTAATAATTCTGAAAAAAATGAAAGTTAATTAATGACCTGTTCAGCTATCTATAGCTAAGAGAACCTATGTACTCTGTCCTATGGAGAATCTGAATACGTCACACTCCTTTAAAGAAAATATTTTAATCAAAGAGATATAATTTAAATCAATTTTCCATAAGCAGTGATTCAAGTCTGACACCCATGTGTATACCATTTTTATATCCTGGTATATTTGAATATGTTTGACTATATATACACATATGAATATAGGTAACATATATGTAATTATGTATGTATGTACATGATGGTAAAAATATTTACCCAAATTTTATATAAATATGTAATATATAGTTTATACCTAATTTCCTTTTAAATTTAGATATAAGAAAATCAAGACTTTATACTGAATTTTTTTTTTTTTTTTTTTTTTTTTTTTTTTGAGACAGAGTCTCTCTCTGTTGCCCGGGCTAGAGTGCCATGGCATCAGCCTAGCTCACAGCAACCTCAGACTCCTGGGCTCAAGCAATCCTTCTGCCTCAGCCTCCCAAGTAGCTGGGACTACAGGCATGTGCCACCATGCCCAGCTAATTTTTTCTATATATATTTTTAGCTGCCCAGATCATTTCTTTTCTATTTTTTGTAGAGACAGGGTCTCGCTCTTGCTCAGGCTGGTCTCAAACTCCTAACCTTGAGCGTTCCTCCCGCCTCGGCCTCCCAGAATGCTAGGATTACAGGCGTGAGACACCGTGCCCGGCCCTTTATAATGAATTGACTAATGATAACAGACTTTTGACTTTTTATTTATATTCTTTGACTTTTTATTTATATTCTTTGGCAGGATTCCAAAATGAATCCAATATTTTCCAAATAAGTCATTACTTTTCCCATATTATTTAATGCATATCATTTTATATAGATACACACACACAAAGACATATGCAAATATATAAAAGTGTAATAGGAAATTAGAAAGCAGTACAGGTCTAGCTATGTCTGGTTATTATAAATTCAGTATCTGTAGTGTATAATGATTAACAGTATAGATTTTAGAATTAAATTGATCAGGGAGATAATCTAAACTCTAATTTGCATAACATTGAGCAAGTTACTTCGCTAACCCTCCTTGGAATTAAATGCCATAAGAAATTTTTGATATTTGTTGTTCTTTGACTTCTTTGTTAAGGTCTCTAATATTTGTACTGTATACCAAATTTTGCACTATGAAATCCTAGTTCTCTACAAATGTACTAATATAAAGTTCATAATCATAAAGTATATTGTATGTGTGTGTTTGTGAGTATACAGATTGATAGACAGGCAAAATCATGCACTCTCAACATGTAAGAGCAGGAAGGAAAGCGAACTGCAAGACATTTAGTATAGGAGCTTCAATTCGAGGATTTAAAAGATGATACAGACAAAATAAGGTTAAAGTCATAAACAGATTTATAGGCAAATTCAGACATATAACAGAATTTTCATGGTTTCCATTATAATATGTTAAACTTCTTAATGTAACAATTTAAAAGAAGTAATATTTACACCACAAAATATTATAAGCATTTATTTAAGAATTTAAGAAATCCCACCTTTTCCCATACACACTTTCTTCTAAATATAATAACAAATGTGAAGAATTCCCCTGGCTAGTAAATTAGGAATAATCCAAAGCATGTTAGTAACTATAGACTTTACATTTAAGGAAAAATATTTAATGACATATTTGAAATCGCTATTTGAAATTAGATTTAACATGTCTAGCTTTTTATATTCAAGTACCCTCTACTCTTTCTGCAGGTGTTTCCCACCTCCGTGAATGAAGTGAATGTCATCACCATCCATCCAGGTGGTCCATGGTGGGAATCTAGGAATCATTTTTGATTCCTCCCTTTCCCCTTGTTCTCCTTTGTTAATCCATGAAAAAATCCTGTTCATTCTGTCTCCATTGTTAACATCTTGATCTGGGCCACTATCATTGTTAACTGGACTCCACATTCTAAATAGTGAAACAGCATTTTAAGTACTTCCTTTCTTTTTTCTTTTGCCCTCTTTCAGTCCATTCAATATTTATCAGCAAGAGAAATCTTCAAATTTACACCAAATTATGTTATTTGCTCACCTAAAATTCTTCAGTAGCATCCTGTTGCACTTAAAGTAAAATCCAGAAATCTTTAACATACAAGTCCAGGAATGATTTGTACTTCCTAGTTCTTTAATCTTACTTTATGTCTTTAATCTTATTTAGCATTTTAAACAGCCATACTGATAATCTTTTGATCCCTTAAGCATGTCAAACTCTAAACTTTTTCTCACTTGATGGCTTCTTTATATATTGTTCCTTCTGCACAGAATGCTCTTTCCTTCATTCTTTGCATCATTGGCTCATCTCTATTTCAAGCACAATTTCTAACTATGAATATTTCGAAGCCTTTCTATCCATAATGCAGCACAATCTTTGATTCCTTCAGTTTTTAATCTCTCTCTTCTTTTACTTAATTTTATAGCATATCACAATTTGATTGTAATTTCTTTATTTTCCATTTTTCACTTGCCTTGTATATGTCTACCCAGTTAGAAGACCCATGAAGCATAGCAGATGGTATCTGTCTTATCTCTACTTAATATTGTGAATGACACATGACCAATACTCAATAAACAGTTATTAAAGTTCATGTATAAATTATTTTTACATAAATAAGACATGTTATTTTTTCTGAAAAAATGTCTTTTAAAACAAAAAAGAAAATATTTCCATTCTATAAAAATATATTGCTATTCTAGTAGTTTCACAGAATTTAACAGTCTTCCAAATTACAAAGATTTCATAATATATGCTTTATAGAGATCCAAAAAGGACTTAGAAGAACAGAGTTAAATAATGTAAGAAGCATCTATTGAGAGCTCAATGTGTTTCCAGTATTTGGTAGTTCATTTATGTCTATGTAAATGTATTTTCACTGTAATGTGGATCTTATTCCCCATTTGAAGACTGAGAAAGTGAAAATTTTAGAGTTTATAAAAATCTCCAAAGTCATTATAAATCATAAGTGGAAAAAAAAGAATTTTAACTTATGTCTAGCTGACATCCTGGTTCATTAATTTTTCTGATATAATATTTCCCACAGCCACAGGAATTAGTAAGGAAATACATAAGATTTAGGCCCAAACTCTTTACCTCCAAACCATATATTCTTTCCATTATAACATAGCTGCCTTATGTACACCAAGTCTATGATTTGAATAAGTAACAATAATGACATACATAAATATATAGCTATCATTTATCTTAACTTGAAAATTAGCTATAAAATTATCATTTTAGAAAATGTAATAGTCATAAAGTATTCAAGACCCAGGGATGACAAATAAAGTGACAACAAAGTAATTAAAATAAAATAAAATACATGTACTCACAAAATATATATTTTGTAAATATGGTAGTTCTAACACTGTACTGCTAGAGATGAAAGAAATGGTCCCTGTCCATGGGTTGATGGAATTAATGTTTGATAAAATAAACTAAAACTAAAAGATGTGGACTTAATACCTAGCAGCATGCCTACATTCATTCCTTTCTATAATATGTAAAGGATTCAAGATAAGCTATGTTTCTGAATCCTGCAGAAGATTTTTTTTTCTCTAAATGGAATGTAATATTAGTCTGTAAAGGAAATTCTTAAACTAATTTTAGAATATTAAAATCCCAATACTCATACCATTAAAGAAAATCATTTGTACATATTTGCCAAAAGCACATTAGCAATGGAAGAAAGGCCACGTGTCAAAGTAAAGGCTGATAAAGCAGCAACAAAGTATTCGATTAAAGTACTTTTTTAAAATGGTATGATAATTGTCATTCTGAGAAATCTTGAATGGCCTAATCAAATTCTCAAATGTTATCTTTATTTAATGTCTGTACTTTTGATAAATAAAATCTAGGAACATTAATTATTCATTAAAATGAAAAATAATATATATAATTTTTAAATATGTAAGAGTTCTACTGCTAAGTTTTATCTTAGTATTTTAAAGAAATATCTTAATTTCCCTAAAAACACATAAATCCTCAAAGTTTATGATTTTGATATTTTCTGGAGTACAAATTATAAAATTTCTATTCATATGAGTTTTGTATCTCGATCTCAGAAAAACAACTTTTTTTCCTCTCCTTTTTTGATAATTTTCTGCATTAAAATGTGTGTATGTCAGATTATGAAGTTATTTTACTTTAGGCTATTTCATGGTGGCATAGGATATATATTGTCCTCAGAATAGTTTCTTACTAAAAGGAAGAGAAAAAATGTAATGCTTTATTGGGATTGTGCACATCTGCTGTTTCTTATATCAGTCTCTCACATAAGAATAAAAATATTAAAAATACAAAACAAGAAAGTTTCCTTATACTTTTATTACCTTCACAGACAATACTGAGACACAAAAGGCTCATTCTTGTATGGCAAAGTTCTTTCTAATATGAGCAGAAAAATCAACTAATGACTGTCTATATCAAAATTGTATCAGTGGTAAAAAAGCATCATAAACACATTACATTATTGCTAAATGTTAGTACTTAAAAAATAATTTTGCATTTGTGACCAGCATAAAAGCCTTGAACAAAAGTGTTATACAAAGTGCTTGTTACATTGCCAAGTAAAGGAAAACATTAATTGACTTTACTGGGAGAAAAAAAAAAAAAACTTTTGAACATATGGATTTGTTTCGTATTATAGAAAAGTAAGAGTTATTGAAGCAATGACTGTTAATGATATTGTTCACTGAAAAATAGATAACATTTGTTTTAATAGTTTGAAGTAGTTCCTGGCAGCTACTAGATTTGCCATTAATGAACAACTAGATGTAATCATTGATGTCTGATATTGCAGTCAGACTTAGGTTTTTGGCTTGTTTTAGATACACTTAATCACCTGAAATAGAAAATCCTAATTTGTACAGCTATTTATGCAAACATTAAAGGATATCTTTGCCTTAAAAATAGGAAAATAGTTTTTATCTGGAAAAATTTCAGTGAGAATATAAACCCTGATATTCTCTGCAAGGTTTGAGTACCTCTATTGCTTGGGAATACCAGAATTTTGTTGTATAAATTAAAATAATCTTTGCACATGACTGTAATTCATTGTTTTCTACATGGCTATTAACTGGTTTCAAAGACTCTTCCAAAAATGCTGAATGAACAAATTATTTTCTGCTGCTTCTTATCTGAGACTTTGACCCATGCTGTCTCAAGAGGTTTTGTTAAGAAATGTGAACAGAATAGGTAGTCATCAATTATATAGATGATTGCTCAATTTCAGGTTTCTGTTAGAGCTTTCTTGATTCAACTTGTGCACAGATATTTCATCTTTTGAGAGTAAACATATTTCATCTTTTGAGAGTAAACATATCAAATAGATGACATTCAAACATAATTGAAATCTATTTTTATTTATACAAATGAGGTATATCTTTTAGTTGGAAGCCTTAAAATCACCCATGTTGAGTGCTACCATTCAGGAAGAAGGGCCTAATAGTCTGAAAAGTTTCCTTGTTGAGGGAAGTGCTTTGCTGACTCTGTTTGAAAAAGACAAATTCTCGTCCATTTCTCTGCAAGCAGAAATTAGCAGATGTGGGAACACTATAGAATTCTTGTGTAGCTTCTATTCTGGCAAACCTAAAAAACAAAAAAACGGTTGTGTAATTTTTTATATATTGTTGGTAGAGATAGAGAAAAAAATTTCAAACCTTACCAGAGATAACCTCATTGATTTGAGCAAACAAAGAGTCGAGGGCTCTATTTAAGATTCTCAGAGAAAGTGTGTGTTCCTTGAAAAAATAGCACACATCTACCAAACAAACTAATGGAGCTCTAATTGTTATTTTCAACTGCATAACTCTGCGAGTCTTCATTTTAATAATTTCTGGAAAAAATTTAAAAGTTAAGTTATCCAAACATCAAAGAATGACTTGTGCTTGCCATGTTAAGGACTAGTCCTCAATTTAAACAGCTATGGCAAATTTATTTTCTTTTAACTGTTTTAAAAATTAATCCATTAGCCGCCCAGGGAGCCGCCCGGTACCCAGTCGCTCCGCAGCGGCTAGGCTGTGGACCCTGACAATGGCGGCTGCCTGCCCGCAGATCGCCGCTCTCAGCTGTCTGGGCACGAGGAAATATCTGGCATACTCTCTTATTCTTTAAAATCCTAAATATATTAATTAAGGACCTTGTCTTTTGGACTTACAAAACCAACTCCGTGTGTTTCATGTGGTTTTAAACTGCAAAGTTGTCAATTTATAAGCTTGTAGTTGTGCCAAATGGAATACTTAGACTACATTAGGTTGGACCAGAAATTTAATAGGATAGAGGAAAATGGCCCAAGACAGGGATCCAGAATATTAAAAATGTTTGTTTTATCCAAGATGATTTTAAATGTATATAATTTGTTAAATATAATTGGTGATGAAATTAATAAAGAATATTAAAAAAAAACCCAAAAATTAATCCATTAATTTTTACAAGAAAAAAATGCATGTAAAAGAAACATGAATTTGGTTAAACTATTTTTAAAATTTTCTATGAAAAAAATAAATTTCCAATGTAATAATACGGAAGTGTTGCAAATGTTGATGCGTATTTGTTTTGACACATTTTCTCCACAAATGGAAATAATGAGTTTCATCCATTTCTGAGAGTGTCCTTGACAAAAACCACTGTATGTCGTAGGTATGTGAAACAGATATTTTATAGAAGACTTCAGAGGTGATTCTTATTTAGGAATAATATAATCAAAATTTTATAAAGATATGATAGATTATGTAAAAAAATAAAATATGATATACAATATAGAGTTTAATAACATAAAATTTGTACTACACATGATCTGGTCATTATATGGTAATATTTAACATTTGTGTTTCCTAGTTTACAAGAAACTCTTAGACATATCATTTTCAGTTCTCATAAATACAAAAGTTACATGGGGATAATTATTCCCATTTTTTTTTAAATTTCAGACTCAAGTAATGGACATCAAGATTGTATTACTTTGTAAATGCTCATGACTATCCATTGAATTCTTTTCTCCTTGGGCACACAGTTAGACTTCACATCAGTCTTTATTATAATCTAACTTTACTGAGTTTTAAGCAAGGAATATGAGTGGAAATGGTATGTGCAAATTTCATGAAATCCCCCATGCCTGCTTCTCCATATTCTTATCTTGATCCAGCTGACTGGGATGGCAATGCCCAGGATGGCAGTCTAACCTACATATTAGAGATAGTAGAGTCTCCATCCTCTGATCTCTGAGTTACTATGAAGCATAGCCTATCATTCCATACTCCATCTTTTACCCAGGTCAACCAAACAAACTAATATTGCTTTTGACTCTTTGTAGGCAGAGCACAGACATTTATTGTGTCAAGCCATCATTTGAGTTGATTTTCAAACACAGTTCAGAGCACTCCAATAAACCTGTTAGTACCCTACAGTGAGGTGATGCTCTGACAAATAACTAAAATATGTAACATTGAATTAGCAGTTTAGAGGTTGAAATCAAGGGAATAGATATGAAAAACTGAAAAAATGGAGATCTATGTTATCTTGTGGCAAAACATTGGATAAGCTCTTACCTGTTGTAACTTGAAAGGCAGATAAGAATCTAGCTGCAATGACTTTTGATTCTTTTATGTAATAGATTTTCTCTCTCATGTTCCTGATGACATAGAGGATGTCACTGTCTGGAAAACTTTTCAATTAATGGTTCTGAGTTGAGAAGTAGGTATAAAAGTTGGACTGGATAAATCTGAAGGCAGATTCAGGAAACTTTAACCTATTTGTTTGGTTAAAATCTTTTTTTTCCTACATGGGCACAGGAATGACAATAACAATGGTCCTCAAAGCCCTGTCCTCCTATATAAGTATCACCTGAAGCTTTCTACAAATGGAAATCCTCAGGCTCTACTCAGACCTACTGAATCAGAAACATAGGAATCTATGTTCTCACAAGCCTTCCAGGTAATTCTCATACATAACAGAGTTTGAAAACCACTGACCCAGGATTAAATATCTATGTCTAAGACTAAAATTTCTACTTTGATGAATGTCAAATAAGCATTTATATTAATAAATTGCAGTACAGTGGTACATAAAATACTGATGTAACATACCAAGAAAGGTATAGATTAGAGGAAATGTGGTATGGCAAAAATTTAAAAGGTTTCCTGGAATTATATTACCAGAGAAATCATGAGCCTGGCCTCAGAAAGCTTTGGGCTTTGTGAACCAAGCAATAACCCTTGAGGCATAGACTTACTGCAACAGAAAGCAGGGCTGTTAGAAAGGTACAATGACCATGGAGGACATTCTCACTATAATCCTATACAGTTGTGGCCATGAGGGATAATGGATGAGAAAGAACTTTCCACAGGATGGAGCCGGGGGCAATGGGAAATGTTAGATAAAGGAATTCACCCCTGAGAACAACAGATTCACTGCCAACAAACAAGTCTTCATAGTGCTAACTCAATAGCAAGAAGAGAAGATTTTAAATGTTCACAACACAAAGAAATAATAATTGTTTGAGGTGATGGATATCCTAAATACCCTGATTTGATCATTACACATTGTATATATGTATCAAATTATCACCTGTATCCCAAAAGTATGTACAATTTATTTATACATAATTAATTATGTATAAATAATTTTTTTAAAGTATGCTGTCATTCTTATGCAACAAAAACTGCACTGCTTTCTCTTTTTCTAACTGGGGGATACATAATGCAGATATCATTTCTGTTCTCCAGTGTGTGTGTGTGTGTGTGTGTGTGTGTGTGTATGTTTGTGCTTATAGAAATGAGAGATATTTATTTATTTATCTATGAATTTTTAAATTGTATTATAGGAAGCTGCATTTAGACCACAGATTCTGAACTTTGAGCTTGATGCAATAACTGGATGGAAACTTAGGTTGCCATGCTTTGGGAGGGACTGAATGGGTTCTAAGTGTGAGGAAAAGAGTGACAAGGATATGTGGTGGAAAGAAGATCAGGTTGTTTGCTAGCTGGCTTTGTATCCATTTTTCCATTTCACTTGGACTAGTAGCTTGATTATATTTTCCACACTCTCTTGCATTTAGGTGTTGCCATGTAACTGAGCTCTAGCCATTGAAATATGAACAAAGTGCTTTTGCCACTTCTAGACCTGTCTTTAAAACCTGTGTTACATTTTCACTTCTTCTCACATGACACGGGAATGCCAATCCTTAGTGTTATTTTGGGAGTTATAAATTGAAGACTGCATAAACTGAGCCTTGAATAACTGGTCCTTGAATAACTTCACAGAGCAGAGCACATACACACCCACCAGCCTCCAACCCCCACCACCATCTCACCCCAGATCGGGAATCTACTTGGAGTGCTATGAACAGGAAATGTATGTCTATTGTTTTAGCTGTAATATTTGGGCACTGTTTATAAAATCTAATTAGATTATATAAAATAATAGAGCCTAAATATAATAGTATATTCAATAATGCAATAGTATATGGCTAAACTCAAGACCTCAGAAAATAATCTATAATTCTTTCTTGTACACCATTCTACTGTTCATAACTAGTTTCCTTTTTAACCTCCCCCCAAATCATGAAATAATTACTTCCTATTATACCCTGAGGCTTTAGAAATCAATGAAGAACTGTTACCTTCAGTTTAGGTCAGATAATTAAGTGATGGTATTGGTAAAGCATAAGCCCAGAATCCATTTATATGAGGACAGGAAGTTTCTTCATAATCACATGCTGTACATGGAATTTTAATGATTTGTAAACATTTATTACTAGATTAAAAAGAATAGTTGATTCTTAGATTTTAGTTCTGTTAAAATAACTTGGAAACTTGTTTAACTAAGTGCTTTTAGGGAACTCTACATATTTTTTTCCAATCCTCTTTTTTTCTAATCTGTAAAAGAGGAGATTGGATTCATGATCAAGTTTCTAGGAACTTCTATGCCATATGAGGTGAACATATCCTATGCCACTCAATATGTAGCACCTCTCTTTATATGCATTTGTGCAGTTTTACTATGTATTTCTCCAAAATGTTTTATTGTATTGAAATACAATAATAGAAGTGCCTGTATCTGTTTCATCTTCATAGTTCCATATCTTCCCTTTTGGTTTCTTATATAATTTTTCATGAGTATTTGTGGAAATAATGAATGTCTGCTGTGAAATCCTTTGCTAGAAGTCTGAATAGCAGTGCAGATAAATCAGCATGGATATTAGCATGTATCTATAAATTCCACCTTAAGCTTATAACAAATGATGGCAATGATGAGTTGCCTTTGAGAAACGTACAATCCATCTAGAATAGGCCAGGACAACTCAACTAGCCTTTATATTCATGTATGGAATATTTTAGATGTACTTTTCCATTTACAACCTTTTAATACCTACTTTACAAGAGGACCATTTCTTTGACAAAATGCAACAGTACGTATTTTATGCATGTTTTTACACAGAATAAAATATTCAAAAAATCAACTTTAATACAAACTAAAATTTTAAAAAATTTAAAACTTTAAAAAAGTTCTTTACTGTCTAGTCATTGACCAAATAGAAAACTGATTATCTTAGCCTAGAGAAATGAATAAATTTTCCCAATTAAGCTAGTTTTTATGGAGTAGGGCTAAGGATAGCTCTAATTACATGTTAAGTCAGCAGTTTACATAATTCAAAGAAAGAAGGGAATGATGATAATAATAGTTAACATGAATTAAACACATCCCAGAGATCCTTAGACAATTACACACTACAGGATGGGAGGAAGGTGAAGATGTAGCAGAGCAGAGCATAAACAGGAAATGCTATTTTTTACAACTACAATAACTTCCCCAAGGCACATCCTGTCAGGTATTTGAGCTACAGGACTTGGCAGGAGAGAATTCTACCACTGAACCACCAATGCTGAACTGAGCTACAGGATTGGTGGCAACAACTGACTTTAGGTTCATTTAGAGGACATCTATCATTTAGGGTCCTTACATTTAGAATTCTACCCTAGAACTCTGTTTACTAATGAGGACAAGTCTAATACCACTTATACTCAAGTGTGATGACTGAAATCCAGAAAAAGGAAAGAAACTAAGAGCTCAACTTAGGAAAAAAAATGTGAAACTGCATTGTTATATTTCAATATGTTAGAGAAATTACTCACACCTGTAACTCATTTGTACAGTTTATACTCATCACAGAATCTATTGCTAAATTAGAAATTAACAATTAGATTTTTTGACTCATTTGGCTTCTTTCTGAAAAATAAGTTAACAAAATAAAAAGCCCTAAATTGATTGTTGTTTGTCTATTGTTGTTGTTTTATAGTTGTCATATATAAATATTTTCATTGTTGCCAAATAAACTCACCCGCATTCAAGTAATCATTTGGGTTTAAATTTTGAATGTGTTTGACTTAACTTTTATGAACAGATGGTCATCTTTCTTTACCAAACTAGTTTATAGTCAGAGGATGAAATGGGAAATATAATAGATTTTGAAGTTGAGAGACCCTGGTTCAAATCCACCTCTTTAACTCACTGTATGCAACTTTATGCAAATTACTTTACTTCATAGAAGATGCTCTATTACTGTCATAATAAAGAAAATACATAGTTCTTAGAGTTAGTGCTTAACAATATTATTAATCAATTTGAAGTTAATAGTAAGGTTTTCATCTCTTCATCTGTAAGCCTTCTCTCTATGAAATTATGTTAAGCAATTTTCATTTCATTTAAATTGCCTGAGTTTTGCAAATTGTATTCCCCAGAAATCATATTTTGAGACAGAGATTAATGTGTAATATGATTATTAGGAAACTCTTTAGATCAATCACTGTGGAAAAAAGAGAAGAATGCAGGACAGGAAAGAGGAGTAAGTTGGGCTTCAGTGTCTCAGTTGACATCATGGGGAGCTCTGAAACTAGTATAGTCCTCCATAATTTGTCCCCATCATGCTAAAGAGTCCAATGATGCTAGCTACCTACTGCCCAAGGGAAAGGGCATAACTTAACTTGAGCAAGGCAGTTCTTTTAAGCCCAGAGCAATTTCCAGAAGGGGCAATAAACCAGCAGCCCTTCCAACAGCTAGGAGAATAAATCCTATAATCTTGAAGGGAGACCTGCATTGTGTATAACAGAGAGATACATTATAGTGATTAAAAATCAGTCATCCAAAGTCAAAATATTTGGTTTTAAATGATGATTCTGATATTTCTTATGTACGTAACCTTGAAAGAAGTGTTACCTATATTTATGCTAAAAAGCATTATCTAGATAGGAGAAATTTATATCTATCTCATAGATTAATATAAGAACTAAATACAAAAATGGTACCTACTTAACATGATACTTGACACATGATGTTTCCCTTAAATGTCAATGGTTATTATTGTTATAAAAAGCTTAAAAATTCCACTTTGTATAATTAGGCAGATAATATGCCAGGGGACTTTAAAATAAATCATTGAAAATTGTGTGACTGGGATAACTTATCCTCAACTTGTCTTAGTACAATAGCAATACTTAATTTACAGTATCTCTTAGGAACAAAGAATAGGCCTAAAAGTTCTTATTTGAGCCTATTTTGATTTTTCTTGGAAATAGGTTTCTGGAAGGAAAGCAAGGAATCAGTACTAAAGGTAATGAAAAAAGGAACTAGTAACCAATAATTGCTGGGATATTGAATTGGAATGCCATTGTAATTGATTAGACAACCTCAGTAATATAGGTTGTAGAGCCAGAGAGAAATGTATCAGTATATCAGTCATTACCGATTTAGGAAAACAAAAACCATGCTTGGTACTGCAACAGAGAGAATTTAACAAAAGAATTAGTTATACAGGTGGGAGAGAACTAAAAAAGCACAAAGGGAGCACTGACTTAACACACAGACAGTATGTGCAAGAGATAACTATAACCTTCAGAGTTTGGAGAAAGAAGGGAAAAGTATTAGAACATTAACTCTTTGAGAAGAGACCCTAAAGAGTTGGAATTCAGACCTCATAGGAGGGATTGGTGACTAGAGAACGATAATTTCCCAGGAGCCTGGAGGAGAGGCCCACACAGCTGAGAGAAGGAGGCAGCACTCGGCTGTTACTTGTCCTCAGGAACTCAAATGAAGAGTGTCTTGGAGCCTAAGGCTTGAATACTGCTTGAATCGTTCAGGTGCATTTCAGGAAGTATGGAGTAGTTTGTCCACAGAGAGCAAGAGCCAAGAAACAACTGGAGATGGGAACCGACTTCCACTGCAGGGATGAAACTTGATTCCTGTAGTCATGTGGACTGCCTGTAAACAAAAGAAGCAAGACCTTTCCCTCTGCCTTCTAGTGTCTCTCTGGTGCAAGGAGTGGCAAACCGCAGACCGTGAATCGAGTATGGCCTGCCTCATGTTTTTGTAGAGTCCCTGAGTTAAGAATTATTTTTCCATTTTTTAAATTAAATAAAACGGTTTCATGACAGGTGAAAGTTATATATAATTCAAATTTCAGTGACTAAAAATAAAATCATACTGTAACACATCATGTTCATTTATGTATTTATCATCTGTGGGTGCTTTCAGGCTGTAAGGAGACAGTTGAATAGTTGCAACAGATGACATATGGCCCACAAAACAAAACTATTTACCCTACATCCCTTTTAACAAAATTGTGTTGACCCCTGCTCTCGTGCTTCCTATTGGCAAAGGAGAGATATGTGCGCAGTTTCAGCCCTATCACCACAAAGAAGAATAGGGAAGGATGCTGGGACTGACTGACAACAGTTTGGTGCCTGGCAGAGTTGATTCTCTATACTTGCTGGGTTTTAAAATAAGTGAGTTTTTCTAATAGGTGTTAGAATGTGTTGTCACTATGTGCCTATGTATAAGACTGCCTCCCTCTTTTCCTTAGGCTTAAATGCTCTAATTTTGGCTCCTTTCCCTTTCTCTGTCCAATTCTTCTTGTTGATATTTTCCTGTGTCTAATATTTGCATAGCCCATGCCTTTCTTCTTTTCTCGTTCCTGTTGTCTCATTCTGTTGTTTTTTCCCGTCTTGCTCAAACATTTTCCGATCTCTTACACCTTGAAAACTCTGAAGTTTCTTAAATAACACTGTTTCTGAACACAAATCAAAATAGATTTTGCCCAGAGAGTCAAGTACCTGAAAAGGTATTGTCAATAACACCAAGGTCATATCGCTCTCCATACAATATCACCTGGCTTGATGGAAGTAAGTGCACCATTGTAAAATGCCATAAGTGATCTCTGGTGGATGTGATGGGCCTCATTTATGATGTCAAGAGCCTGGGAGTCTTCTTTTAACTTTGTCTAGTTTCCACTTTGAATTATTTATGTTTATGTGACTAAGACTCTGAAATAAAGAAATCTTCAGATAATTTCTTAATCTTATTTTAGTTATTAACTTTTCCCTCTACCCAGACTCTATAAGAACAACTAAAAAATACAATCATGTACAACATAATGGCATTTCGGTCAGCAACAGACTGCATATGTGACAGTGGTCACATGAGATTATAACACTGTATTTTTACTGTACCTTTTCTATGTTTAGATATGTTCAAGTACATAAATACTTACCATTGTGTTACAATTGCCTACAGTATTCAATAAAATAACATGCTATACAGATTTGTAGCTTAGGAGCAATAGGCTATACCACATGTACTAGATATGTAGTAGGCTATACCATCTAGGTTTGGGTAAGTACACTTTACCATGTTCCCATATGACGAAGTCACCTAATGACGTATTTCTCAGAACATACACCCGCCATTTATTGATGCATGAGTTTACTAGAAATACATATTGAATTAATTTCTCAGCTTGTCTGAAATCTGAAGAATTTATTAAGGTCTATTTAAATAAACATAAAGGCTCTAAAGGAACAGTACTGGTTAACTGTGGGAGAGAGTGTGCCTTACCACTTGGGAGCTTTTGAGGGTCAGTACAAGCAAATGGGATAACTGGGACAGATCACCTCTGGCAATAAGAGGAAAGGGGTTGGTTTAGTTAAAAATATACAGTGACAAATAAGAAAAGGTTTTCTTCTGCCTTAAAAAGAACTTATAATTGAATCCAGAACAGAGAAGTACTAAACAAGCAAAACTGAGACTTAAAAATTAACATAGAAATATTTTAAACTAAAATGGTCTAAACTGTCAGAAAGGTTATTAGGGCTTAATTAGCTTTAATTATAGCTCTTTACAAATATCTATGCACATTTATATACTACCTTTTGAATTTTGGCATGATAATAAATCCATAATAATATGTTGCTCTTCTTTTCCCTACCTGATTTAGTCCCTTGAGGATCTCGAGAGGTTCGGCAAAGATTGCATTGACAGATCTAATCAAGTCATGTGTCCAATACCTTTCTCCTATCTATGCTGAAGGAGAATTCAGATGAAAGTTTTACTTTGAAAGAGACAGGCCTTTACTGAACTATTGCCAAGCAAATCTGAGAAGAGATTGATGTTCTGTGTTAGTCCAGTGGAGATTATGTGAGAAAGCAGATTTAAATCAGTCCTTCAGATATTCAAGTCTTATGTCATTCAAAGGACTGATCTCAAAGGATCAGAACCATGAAGAAGGAGGGTGCAGTGAATTCAAAACTAGTTTAGAATTCAGGGGAAATCTTTTGGCTTCTGGTTTATCTTTTTTGTTTCTGAGAAATTCACTACCATTGTGTGTCACTTAATGAAATCATAATACATGCCACTTCTATCCCTGTTGGAGTGCTTAATATATGAAAAGATATTAATAATTTTATTTGCAGAGATAAACTGTATAATACAATTTAAATATTGGACATATTCATATTTTTGCTAATTTGAGTGCTATTTCATAAAATGCCTATTCTATACTTTCCTTTTTCACATAATTTTAAAAATGTGACCAGAAATGTTTGTGGTGACCATTACTTACAAAAGCATGCTTAGAATGGTCATATACTATCTTAAGTTTATGTAAATGTATTTTATTAACCGTTCTTTGATTAATTAGCCATTGTTTACTCACAATTTCAAGAGAGCTTTAGTAGCTATGTCAAGCCCTAAAGAAGCGCAGAAAGCACATTCGCTTAGGTACCCCATATTCTAGACAACTTGCATCATATTCTGTAATTTAAAGAAATAGACTAGAGGGGGATGATCACCTAGGCTAATAGAATTTAAATATGGCAGATCCATAAGCTGGCTCAAAGACAAGATAGGACAGTGGGTAGGAGACATTACCAAGAAACAATCCAGCCCCAGATAACTTTGCTAATTTAAATAGAAAATTAAGAGAAAAAAAAGGAAGAAAACCCACTAGTATTTTAATAGGGTGTTTAATATTGTAGGTAAGAACAGCAGCAGGGCAGTGGTGAAAATTTGAGATTCGAACATATTCTGATAATAGCGTTGGACTGTTTTTGCAAGCTTTATTGCATAGCTTACAAACTATATGAGATGCTCCTCTTGAAAGTATGGAACTGTCTGATACTTGATCAGGAGAAAAAACAAACTATAATAAGAAAATACTCTTCATACGCACAGAATAAAAATGGAGTTATATTGCAAACATCTAGCTCTACAGAAAGAAGACATAGGTAGCAAAGGCAGATAAAAAATGATTTTGCTGAAACACATAGCAATTAAAAGATACCAATATTTAATAATCTTTGTTGAATTCATGCCATGTGGTGATGCTTTTAAAAGACGGACTTTGTACATTAATAATAGAGTAGAAAAATAGATCTAAATATACTTTTCAGATTTTATGATAGGAAAGTGTTTTGTATCAATATGTTAAATGCAGATTGTACCTGTTAAATTAGTCATTCCAAGTGGTAGATGAAAGAGAAAGAGAAATGTAATATAGAAAGACCAAATTAATTTTCTTTCAAATTTTAGTCTTTTTCCTTGGCAACAGGTATATCTCTGTTCATTTGGATTTAAAGTACCAAAAAATCACCATTATGGCTTTTGAATTATTTTTGAAGTAATTAATTTATTTAAGAATATTTTTAAATGCTTACAATTGGTAGACAATTTTGCTTTTATTGAATATTTATCTCTAGAAAGAGCTGCAATTCTCATCTTTATATCTCCATTCTTTTATTTCATTTCAGAGGATGAGAACTGATTATGTCATGGGTTCAAAGTAATGGGATTTGGCACTGTTTAAGTAATAAGTAAAATGATTTCAACTTTGATTTAGCATCTTGAGAATCCTGAAAAAAGTTGAAATCTCTTTGGATTTGATTTATTGTGCTGTTTTCCATTTCGTAGTTTTCACTATAAAGTTAGTGGGATAGAGAAACCTAAAACATTCTTCTCTTTGGTAGATGGGTCTCCTGCAGTTACTGTGAAATTTCTGTTTGTCCTTTTATTCTATTTTTGCCATTTTGAGTGGCAAGCTCTAGGTTTACTTGAAGATAAGTACATTATGTGAGGAACATTGTTTGGCCTGTAACCTCAATGCCTGGGGAAGTAAATAGTAGGTGTTTAAAAAAATTGCTTGAATTCATGAAGAGTGAATATAAATTTGAGGCTAAGTTGTGACCTCACTGAAAGTAGATTGAACTATTGAGTTTGGTTTTAGATTAGGTCATATTTCTGGCTTAGTCTAAAAAAAATTTCTTCATTTTAGATTCCCTTTAACACAGATAACTAAGAAAACATATTGGGGTTAAGAACAAAAGCTTGACTAATGAATGTATTGATAGTTCTCCCAAGTTCACCAGATTTTTTAACATATGTAACCCTTACTGGTAGTAAGCAGTTTGTAACAGTTCAAGGTGTTGGGTTAGGCATAACTTTCTGTGTTTCCACAAGATGTAGGATTGATGTTGTTGATCACAATACTGAATATTTGCCATTTGACAACTCAATGCACTGGCTAGTGCAGGATAGCATATGAAGATCAATTTCTGCATCAAATAGTTATTTTATAAATATATAACCAGCAATTTTCTACATTTAATGGGAAGAATCATAAAAATAGAAATAGAAAAAAGAAATCATATTCTCTGTAAGATGAAAATATTTGCAAAGGTTCAAGTAACTATACTAGCAAGTATTTGTGAGTACAAGTTTTACAAATAGATATAATTAGGAATTATAAGAGTGTGGAATTTTTCTCAAAGAAACAAAGTAGAATTATTCAGTTAAGGATTTCCATTCTTCCTTCTGTTCCTTATACTTTATTTATAGTGTTTTTGTTTTAACATACCACATTTTGTACTGCTATAATATATAACAAGATTCGAATACAATTTGAAGGCTCATAAAAGTCATATGTTCAAAAAAAAGCAATGCAAATTTTGTATATGCAATTTAATTAGCATTTAATTTTCTTCTAAGAAGTACGTACTATATCACTTATTCTCCAGGGCACATAACACATCATGCTGTTTATAGTAAGTATGTAAAGTTGACTGCCTCTTCAGTACAAAGAAACTAACATTCATTTTTTTTCTATTCCAAGGTCCTACCATAAATCTGAAAGATAAAACATTTAATAATCGTGTATTAAGTAAAGGGATGCATAAATGAATAAGTGAAAATAGGGATGAATGAATAAGTAAATGAGAGAAAAATATGTAACAGCCTTTGCAATCCTTATTGACATTTCTAAAGACACCTCACTATTCTGTGTTCCCTAATCTCATCACCTGAAACAATCTAAGTATGTAAATGTACATGTACACACACTTATGTATGTACATATATGAGTTTGGAGGTTGATATCTGTGCATAAAGGTCATGTAATATTATTGTGACTATAATCTGTAATTCTGTAAAAAAAAATAATGAAAATTTACCAAATGTTAATTCTGAACAATTTACACAACTAGGCTTAAGAAGATAGTCTTTTTTTTTTTTTTTTTTTAATGTTTTCCAACTCTCTGAAAAGGTATCATTTCCAGTTTGATTCTGAAAAGTGATAATGATCAGAAGGTCTACATACCCTACCTTGTGAAATTTTTATCCATATGAAATTAAGTTCCTATTGATGATAATTCTAAGCCATGTATAAACTGAAACCCAGGACCTCATGCATGATATTTTTGCTATTTGCTTTCTATGATAAGGTGTTTTGGGGTTTTTTAATTGGTACTTTCAGTGTGGGTCATATCTATGCTTCATTTTGGTTTATAATGTAAGGTAACAATGAAATAGCCTTTTAAGGAAATGTGGGTTTGTTTATTCTTAAATCCATATGATTAGTGTGTTGAAAATAAATATTAAAAATTTTTATATCTCAGGATTTTAAGGAACACTAATAAAGCTTCTTTGCAACGCTTCTTTTGACTTTGCCAAATTCAAAGTGTAATGCTGATTCAACAGTAGCATATTTAGGTGCCTTAGGGCTTTTTCCGTGAAGAATGAACACTGTTTGGCACTTTCTTTTCTTATTTCTCCAAATTTTCAATACTGATTTTAAGGGTCATGGAGTGAGGCCCATCTGTTTAATCAGGTTTTTGCCTGATGATGCAGGTAGACTGGAAAGTTGAAACTCAACCATTCTTTTCTTTAAGTATTGCAATTAGCCTCTTATATATGCTCAGAGGCTAAGTGATGAGCACATTTAAAAATGCAGATAATAGCAAAATGTAAGTTTTGCTTGCTTAAACTCTTTCAAAATTCTCATGGGGCAAGTGTCTTCCTTCAGCCAAATTGGATCAGGCTGGTTTAAGGCTGCCCTAATATATCACTAAAGGATGTAAGCCAATTTATCTGCTTTGTTGCCAAGAGCTCTACTTGAGTATTACACAGTCATTGTCATAAGCCAATTTAAGATTTTTTTTTTTACCTGAAATTTCAGCGTGAGCATGGACATTCTTTCCCCTTCCAGAAAAGACTCAAATGGAGTTTTGTCTGTTGATTCTTTTTTTTTTAACTTCCCATGACTGTATGTAACATAGAGGCATAGCTACATGCATTTTGCTACAGATGTGCCTTTTAGGCAGCAACTGAGTAATATAAATGTGAGAAATACCAGAGGATTACATTTAGTCTTATAGGAGCACAAAATAAGAATGTGATTTATGTAATAACACTTTTTAGGTAACAATACAGACTCCTAAGAAATTTTGGAACAGAATAAAATAGATCCATGACCAGTTCCCACATCTGGGTAGTTGAGATCCATTGATCAAAAGGGGAGTGCTTTTGGATTCCTCTAGGCCTGTGCTGTCCAATACTATAGCTAGCTACACATCAATGTTTAAATTTAAATTACCTAACGGGTACAATGTATACTATCTGAGTGATGGGCATACTTAAACTTTAACTCAAGCAGCACAAAAGCAATCCATGTAAACAAAAACATTTGTACCCCTGTAATATTCTGAAATTAAAAAAAAAATTAAAAAGAATGTATAAACATGAAAAAGAATAAAATTAAACTAAATTAAAAATTCAATCCCCCAGGCATACTAACCAAAGTTTCAAGTGCTCAATAACCACCCATGCCTAGTGGTTAAGATAATGGGCAACACAAATAGAGAATATTTCCATCACTGCAGAAAGTTCTGTTGGAATGCACTGCTTTAGAGTAATGATCCGAAGGGAAATTTTTCTCACTGTCTGATTCCAGTGGGTCACAAATCCAAAGAGCAGTTGCTGTCATCTAGATGAAAATCCCTTCTCAGTTAGCCTGCAGCTACACTTTAAAAGAATGTTATTTTTAAATCACCGGCATCCATTTTTAAGACACCTCAGTATTGGTTAATCTTTCCATACATATTCCCTATGTTCAGCATTAACATTACTTGTGTTAATAATAATCTACAATATATACTGTATTAAGAGTAAATATAATTGCAATTACATTTTTAACTATGGAAAACGTCATAGATTCCAAGCTTTTCTATGACGTGCATGTGATAAATTAATTTTATATTTGCATTTGTTTCTTCCGTATCACCAGTTAAATTTATTTAATATATTTCAGCTATTTGCTATACATAATATGCTTTATAATTATTTTCAATAATTGATTTTAATATCATTTTTAAAAATAGCTGTGCGAAGTTAATTATAATACTCTGTACTATTATTTCAATTATGCGTATTTAATTTCTCTGGTTGTTTTTAATCTGACTTTTGACACAGCTAATTAATTTTCTCTCTTATGTATTTTCTGAATTTGAACAGCATTCCTCTCACCTTCTTTTATTTTGGACATCCTTTACTTCAAAGATTTCTATCTCTTCTTTGAGAGCTTTTAATGTTTTATTATTATTAAGGGAAATATCAAACACGTTCCAAAGTAAAGAGTACAGTATAATGAACCCTTAAGGATTCCTCACCCAGCTTCGACAATTGCCAACTATGGTAGACTTTTTTCATCTTTATCCCCACCTACTCCCACCAATTGCCAAGATTATTTTAAAGTAAATCAAAAACATGATATCATGTATGATTTCATTTATATAACATTCTTAAAAGTACAAAACTGTAGGGCTAGAAAACAGATTTTAAATCACCGGCATCCATTTTTAAGACACCTCAGTATTGGTTAATCTTTCCATACATATTCCCTATGTTCAGCATTAACATTACTTGTGTTAATAATAATCTACAATATATACTGTATTAAGAGTAAATATAATTGCAATTACATTTTTAACTATGGAAAACGTCATAGATTCCAAGCAACAATTGTTGCCATGGAATGGGGATGGCACAAGGGAGCTTTTTTATGGTAATTAAACAATTTGGTATATTGATTTTAGTGGTGATTGCATAAACAAATACATAAAATAAAACTGCATAGAACTCTGCACGTACATCCACACACTAACACAGGTTAAAATGGTGAAAACTAAATAAGGTCTATGGTCTGTACTAACATCATTTTCTTGGTTTTATTATTAATACAACTATAAAATATGTCATCACTGGGGCAAGCTGGACATTTTGCACAATTTCTATGATTTTCTGTGGGTCTATGATTATTTCAAAATTGGTGCTAATTGATCAATACATATGTGCACATATGGTAGTAACATTCATCCATCGGATGTCTGGCAGGTGGGGCGGGGAGGGGATGGGCATATTCACACCTAATAGGTGCAGTGCACATTGTCTGGGGGACGGACACCCTTGTAGCTCTGACTCAGGTGGGGCAAAAGCAATATATGTAACCTGAACATTTGTACTCCTGTAATATTCTGAAATAAAAAAAATAAAAATATTTCCAAAAATTAATCATAATAGAATTCAACCACTTAAATACTTAGGTATATTTTTTAAATAATTGAAAAAACCTATAAATGCAAAACTACAAAATATTTCTGAGGAAAAACATAAGAGATCTAAATAATTAGAGAGATACACGATGTTGATAGATTGAAAGACTCTATATTTGAAATTTGTAATTCTCCTAAAATTAACCTACAGACTCAAAGTAATAATAATTATAATCTCAGCAGAATTTCCTTATAAAATCTTGACAAGGTGAATCTATGATCTATATGGAAATTCAAAGATCTATAAAAATCAATATTAAAAATAACTATCTTACTTCAAGCCTATATCATAAAACTATAATAATTAAGATTGCCATCTTAACATGATGATAGATAAAAAGATCAAAGACACAGAATAGAGAACCCAGAAATAAATCCACACATATTTGGCCAAGGCAATTCAGTGAGATAAGGCTTTTCAACAAAGGATATTTAAAATATTATACATTCATATGGGAAAAAAAGCACTTCAACCCCTACCTCATACTCCAGACTATATAAAACCTAATTTGGGATACATTATACACATTATCCCAAAGCACAAACTATAGGACTTATAGAACACAGAAGAATATCTTCATGACTTGGGGACAGGCAGAGATTTGTTATAAAAAACATAAACAGCAATATCCTTAAATGAGCAAAATAAAAATCAAATATCTTTAAATTTACAAACTGCTAAGTCTTATTAAAATGAATAAGCAAATCACAAACTAGAAAAAATTATTTGCAAAATGCACATCTTACAAAAGATTTAAATTTCAAATATATAGATATAAACTCCTATGTAACAATAATAAAATGACAAGTCAATAAATTAAAATACACAAAAGACAGACACTTCACACAGAGCAATATAAAAATGGGCAAAATAACTAGGAAAGTAAACATCATTATTCAACAAGAAAATTAAAATTAAAACCAAAATAAAATACCACTGCAAAACTATAAGGTTCGGTAAGAGTTAAAACTCTGACAAATGTTGGCAACCATGGAGAGTAATTAGAACTCTTATACATAAGTGGTAGGAGTGTAAAATGATGCAAGCACATTAGAAAAAGATCTGATGCTGTGTTATAAAGGTAAAAATAAAGCTACCCTACGACATAGAAATTCAACTCCTAGCTATTTATCTAAGAAAAATGAAAAGATATGCCCATAAAAAATGCCTTCAAAAATGTTTATAGCAGCTAGATTCATAATGGCCAATCACTGTAAACATCCCTAATGTTCATCAACAGAAAATTAAAAAACAGATTGGTATATTCATATTTAATAACAAAAAGGAACAAATTACTGAAACATACAACAACATGCATGAATTTAGCAGGCATTATGCTGAAAGAAAGAATCTAGGAACAAAAAATACATACTATATAATGCCATTTTCATGAAGTTCTAGAACAAACTAATATTTAGTAAAATATAAAATAAAAAAGTGTTTCCCTTGGGTACGGGTGTGTTGCCAGGGAAAAGAACAGGGGGACTTTCCAAGATTATGGTTATTTTCTATATCTTAATAAGGTCAGGTTACATAGGTATATGCATTTGTCAAACTCATCAAATTGTACACATAAGATTTGTACATTTCACTCTTCCTGTATATTTAAACTAAATCCAACTGTAAAATATTGAAATTTTGTTGTTTTCCCTTTAACTATGTTTAACTATGGTATTAGTGATTCTGAAACTATACAGAGAGAGAATGAATAAGGAATTATTGGAAACAGATTTCTTACTGCTGGAGAAATGAGTTTCAAATATGGAAAGGAGTAGACTAGAATGTACTATGTTACTTAGAATTGGTAGTATCATTGTGTTTAATAAAGACAAATATAGATATTAGTATAGATATAGATAAAGTTTGAGAAATAAGCATTAGCTATTTCTCAGTTCTGTTCACTTAGTGAGCATACCAGAAATGACACACCAGAAGAAACATGTCTAATTTTGTATGCAGCATTCTGAGATGTCTTTTCTAGCCCTGAAGAAAGTTGAGCAATGAGACCAACATTAATGCATAGGAAGAGTATTCTAAGTCTGAGGAAAAACTACTGAAATTGGTGGTAAGAAATAACTGATATGTTAAAAATTTTCAGAAGAAATGTTAAATGTGAAAGGAATATAGTTGATAATTTCAGAATTTAAGTACAGTCCAAAATATTATAAGCCCTGTAGGAATTTGTAAGGATTATTTGCTATTCTTTAAGGGAAATGGAGAGATACTGTACAGGCTAATGTAATGGAGTGATATGTCTTATGAACAAAGTATAGAAAGACAATAATGGTAAGAAGAATTCATTCAGCAATGATGATGACTTGGTACAAGATGATAACTAAACATGGGGTAAAATTGGAAAGATTTTAGATATATTTAGATTTTGGATTCCAGATATTTAGATAAATAGATTTTTAAGATGTATACACTAGATAAACAGATTTAGATTTCACTTATTTAGATTTAGCTGGATCTCTCACAAGATTTGCTCACAGATTGGAAATAGAATTTAAAAGAATGTGAAGAGTTAGTGAATAATTCTATGGGAAAGTCTACAGGAGAAGCAATAGGATCTTAGTTTGGATACATTAAGTAGAAGAGGTCTATTAGATCTCAAATAAGCAGCTGGGAATGTGTGTGCATTTTAGGAGAGGATTCCAAACTGGAGAAATGCATTTGGAAGGCAAATATATTTTCTTTCTCCAAGAAATAGAATATAAATTGTGGGGTGATATCTCAAGCTACAAGCTTGAAAGGAACTGTCAAGAAAGTTGGAGTAGACCAAGTAGATAAGGAGCACAAGGCTGATCTCTAGGGCACTCCATAGTTTAGAGTTTGGGAGATAAGGAAAAACATAAAGGAGGCTGAAAAGCACCAGACAGAGGGCCAGTAGTAGATAGGCATCAGGTAGTGCCCTTGAAGCAAGACAGAATTTCAAGAGAGGGGAGTGATCACTTTCTTTAAAAGACTGCTAGTAGACAAGAAATGTGAAAACTAAGGATTTAGGGTTGGAGATTATCCTTGACCCTTATAAAAACAATTTTGTTGAGTGGTGAGGTCAAAAGCTTAATATTGGAGGGGCTAGCAGAAATGACACAAGAGGAGAAGAACACCTAATTTTGAAAGGAACGAATTTACTGAAAAGATAACAAAAAGATAGTATCATTGTTGGAGGACATGCAAACCAGGATGAAATGATGTTAATGAGAATGATCAATACGAAAACATACTTAAAAAATCATGAAAAAGAAAGAATTGCTACAGTGATGTATTGAACAATCAAGTTAGATAATAAGGGTATTATTCAGGAAACATAATTAAAAACAAAATCTTCAGTCAATCCAGAAAACCTCTCCACAAAATAGAAAAATAAAACAGTTTTATTATTGAATAAGCTTTAATACAGAAGGAAATATCACCTTTTTTGTAGTCAGGAGATACAACTCATTGATTGAGATACATGTTCTCAAAATAAACAATAGCCAGTTCTCAAGTAAGAAGCCTTGAAAGGACCATTTGTCACACTGAGTTCATCCTTTATTCAATGGGGTTGGTCATCTTTGTTTGCAAATTGGTTTTATGCAAAGGAAAAATAAACTTCCTGTATCTTTATGACAAGAGGTACTTTTAGAACTTAGAGTGAGGTGCCCACTGAAGTTGGGCTCCTACTGTTCAACAGACACTGGGAGATTGGGGTGTGGTCTTCCTTGCTGATTACATTTCAAATAGATGTCTCTCAGGACTTTGAGAAAGACATCACTGGGTCTTAAACCTGGGAAGCAGCTGATTTAGCTTTTATAAAGGTTTACATACATTTTAAAAAGACAGAGAGAGAACTTACAAATGTTCTAAAGGAAATGCTCTAAGAAAAGTGATGAAAGTCTCCTCTTACTTTCAGAGGGGAGAATTCAGCCTCTTATTTTTGGTTTATGTTAATATTTGTCCTTATAATATGTGAGTGGGGATACAGATCTTATACAGGAGCATGACTTCCTTTTCAGAAATAGAATTTAATGTGGAGGCAGATAAGAGATTCACAATCCCTTATCCAAGACCTTTGCAGCCAGATGTGTTATGAAATAAGAACTTTTTTGGATTACGGACAGCTAATGCTGTAATACAGCCTTCATGTATTAGGTAAAACCCTAGTGAAGTTTTAAGTAACATGCTGTAATCAAAACATTAATGGGTCTGTGGGGAAATATATAAATATTCACACTAATTAGAATGAAAAGGACTGTAAGTAGCTATATATCAGTTTTAGTTAAATTTTCCTGCCAATGAATTTAGGTCTGATCAGGTCAGGTTTTATAACCAGATGAGATATAAAATCTTCTCATTTTCACAGCCTTTTGAATTTTGGCTTGTGGATAAAAGATTTGAAACTTGTAGGAGGAGTGAAATAGTGAATGAACAAAGGAAATATAGTGTGATTGTTAAAAAGTATTAAAGGGGCTCATCTGATACCCTTTACATTTCAAAGGAGAATAATCAGCATGACTGCATGTTTCTCTTGAGCCACTTTCATCTGCGAATTAACATCTCAAAGAAGTAGAAAGGGAGACTGAATCAGATCTGGTTCTTTCCACACAAATTGTGAAAGAGGGCAGAGAAATTGGGTATACATGTGAGAGAATGATTATAATGATAAGATATGGACTCTAATATAGGTAATGAGATTCTGAGTGATGGTATACTACAGTGGATAGGTGAGATGAGTAGGAAATTTTTATAGAATTTAATGGTTACAAGACTATAATTGTTACAGATAGTAAGATGGAAAAATAGAAGGTGATATGCAAAAGTGGGACTCAAAGCTGGGATTACCAAGTGTGAACTAAAATAAAATCTTAAGGCTCCCCTAGACAGGCGGACTGAATGGACTCCCTCTTGGCCAAGGGGATATCCCAAAACTAAATTGCCTGCCATGAGGAGGGAGGTCAGACATGCAGCCTCATGCCCCCCTACTTCTTGGGGGGGCATTTGTAACTCATTAACAGGCCTAAGGGTATGCAAGACAAACCAGCAGGTCCTCAATTTACAAAAAAAAATACATGTTCTGTGGCTTGTCTCTGATTAACAGACCTCCTTATCTTAAAACATTCCAAGCCTTTAGACAAAGCTTCTTGTCTTTAACCAATTACAAGTTAAAGAATCTTTAAACCCACTTATAACCTGTAAGCCCCCCCACTTCTAGATGCCCCACCTTTTTGAGCCAAATCAATGTATGTCTCCCATGTATTGATTTATGACTTTACCTGTAACCCTTGTCTCCCTGAAATGTGTAAAACCAAACTATAACCCAACCACAGCAAGTCCACTTGCTCAAGTCTTCTTGGGCATTGCTCCAGCTCGTGGTCCTCAAATCTGGCTCAGAATAAATCTCTTTAAAATTATTTTACAGAGTTTGGCTTTTTTTCTATTGACACAAGGGTTTGCATGTGATAATAAAATCAATGGTATATCTACAGGATTTAATGACCAAGTCAAGGTGGAGGACAAAGTCATTGGAACAAAGAAGCTTTGGTTATTGGAAAGAACATCTGCATGGAAATTAAAATGGAAGTAATTGCAATAGAAGTAGGGCTGGACACAGGTAAATCTGAACCAAAATATTCCCCAACTTTCTGTTGACAACATGTAAATTAATTGCTTTTGCCTTCTTTACATTTCTATTTTGGGAAATTAAGATATTTCTATGTTTTTCTATTGGTACATTAGTAATTTGATTTTTATTGAAAAAACTCATTTCTCTTCAGAAGTTATTGTTTCATTAATATTGTTAATGATAAAGTGTTTAAAACTACTAAAACTCATAAATCAAAAAATTAAGGAATTTTAAAATTAAAATTTAACCTATTTTTACACACACATTCTAATCCAATTTTTATATGAATAATATTCAAAGTGATGCTAATTATGCAATGCCTGAAATTTATTAATTTAGAATTTTCCAGCCTCTTTAAAAATGGATACCAAGTATAAGTTTGCCTTTCAGAGTTTTAAACAAGTAAATAAGGAGATTGACCTAGGAAGTTTAATAAGCAGGATTAAATAAATTAAATTTAGTTACAGAAGTCTGTATAAACTGTCAAGTAGGTGATACAGTTTTCATTATGAATATTTGGTGTATGTTACGGACTAAATGCTTGTGTCCCTGCAAAATTCATATGTTGAAGCCTGACACCCTAATGTGATGGTATTAGAAGATGGATCATTTCAGCAATATTAGGATTAGATTAGGTCATGAGATGAAACCCTATGATATGAGATTAGTGTCTTTACAAGAGTCCCCAGAGAGCTCTCTTCCTCCCTCTGTGATGTGAGGACACTGACAAGATTGCCCTCTATAAACCAGGAAGCAGGTCTTCAACCAAACACCTAATTTGCAGGAACCTTTATCTTGGCCTTCTCAGCCTGCAGAACTGAGAAGTAAATGTTTAAGCCACCCAGTTATGGTATTTTGTTACAGCAGCCTGAACTGTCTTAAACAGTAGAGAAAGAAATGCTCATTGTTTGTTTATTTGTTCATTGTTTTCTTAATGGTCTTAATAAAGATGAGAAACCAGGTAAGATAATGAATTGCTAGACCTGTGGTCCTTCAGTCGAATAATTAAGCAATTATTTATTTTTCTTTCTTTTAGCAAGGATTCTCCACATACAAGATTCCAAGCATTATATTTCCTAAAATTGTGGAGATAAGAAGTTGCATTTTCCATTACAATGCAAATCTCATCAGACATGCACGTTTGCATAAATGATGGAGTCAGCCAATTTTATGCATTCTTAAATTCAGTTTTAAGTTAGACAGCATTTGCTTATTGATCATGATGCATTATCCACACCCTGGAAAGTACTTTGCAGTTTGCATCTTCTCAGTTAATTCTGAATAATTCAGGAAGTTAAATGAGTTATGTTTATTTTCATTAACTTTTTTCATATATACATGAAAGATAGTGACATATAATTAGCTCCACATAATTATGAGCATGGTACTATTGTTTATCAATTTACAAACTTATCATGGCTTGTGGACATAGCATATATACACACACATACGTACATACATATATTATAGTACCTGCTTAGAATTCTCCTATAGTTTTTAAATTGTGCCCTTTATTATATGGTTTACTACAGAACTCTTTTATGGTGATTTTTATCTTTAATAGGCAAATATTATTAAAATGTATTCTTGAGTATAAACTCTACATAAAATAATTTGTTATGATAGATAAAAGATGCATTTCTTTAGACAAATTAGCTTTTTCCTGATATATTGTACTATCACTGTTATTTTAACAGCATTAAATCAAATTTTAAAATCATCTTGACTGGAATTTCCAATAAAAATTTCAAAATGAACAGAACGGGGGAGTATTGCAGCATAATTATATGGAAATAGACAAGAATTGGTGGTGTAACTTTTAAAGTAACATGCCAAGCCCCAGGTTATTGCTTTGGAATTAAGCAGGCAAGCAAGACTAACAACCCCAAAGGAAAGCTGACCCATTTATAATCAGCAGATTAACGCACAGGGTAGGAGAGATGATTTAATTCTGTGCCAAATGAATCTCTATTTCCTATATTCTAAATTTAAATGTGGACAAAATACATATTATATAGTTTGTCCAATTAGAAGCTAAGTCTCTTTCAGATGATTACTACTATATTGGAATAATTCAAAATGATTTTGATGAAACATATTAAAATAGAAATTAAAAAAGAGTACACTGGCACTTTGTCATGGTTTGGAAATATTACAAAGTAAAAGAAACAGCATTACTAGTATTACTAAGCAGAAGAAGCAGCATTAAGAGTAAGTTTAAGTTGCAAAATTGCAGCAAAAGAGAACTTTGATGAAGAATTGTATTTTTTCAAGCTTTGTCTTCTTTATTGTCTTGGAACTACTTGCAAATATAAAGCAAAAGTGCCAAAAAATGTTGGAAATAAATTTAAATTGAATTATAACAATAAATAATATCTTGCTACGTTTTTATGTGAAGTGTTATCTTGAGAGAAATTTTAGTCATTTGCTAAATTGCATAAAGTCAAGAGCCTCATTTTTCATTTATTGCTGTTCAGCTAAAGAATCAATTAATATGCCATATTATAGCAATATAGTTTAATCATTGCTCTAACGCTTTCATGAGGGGTTTCATATGTTTCCATCAAAATTCTTTGGAGTTTGTTCTTTGAAAAACTAAACAACAGCAACAAAAAAACAAAACAATCAAATCAAAAGACAAACACCTTCAATAAAATAAATTTGCATGCTATAAGTTGTCTGCAAAAACCAAAGTATGTCTATATGTCTACTGATCTTTCCCACCTCTGCTTCCAACCTACGTATTAACTTGCCACCGCAATATTTTCTGTGTTCAAAATAATATAAAAAACACAAAGGAAATTTTGTTTTCATTAAAGACCTTGAAACTAATACCTTTTACCATTGGTCTTTTGATATATTAGACTTACTCCCAGGAGCTAAATAAGATCTCAGAGATCTGGCTTGCATTTGCTTACTTTTCCTTAATAGACTGATACAGCCTGAGGCCTCTAGAACCAAATCTGTAGAGAAACTTAGAATAGTCCAGCTTCATTTACATCCATAACTAGATCATAAAATTTGAGAGGCTTTGTCTCTTGTTTTAGTTTTAGAAATTTCCATATGTATAACACTTTATATTCACAGCACCTTATCAAGAAGATGGGAAAAACCGAAAGAAATAAAATTTCGATAATATGTTACAAATCCTGAGAACTTCTCATTTGATCCTTACTTATGTATAAACAGCTTTACTAAAACTAAAACATGGAGAGGTAAAGTTACCTGCCTTCACTTAAAAAGCTTGTGAATGGTTTAATCAAATTTAAACTATTGACTACAGATTTCTAGGGCTTTGTAAAATCACATGTCTCAATTTAACAATGGATATATTTTAGCTGTAGTGATGTTATGGAGTCATATTTGTTTGACAAATACAGAAAATAACTACATAATTTTGAAGTGTAGTAATAATTTAACTATTTTCTGAATGTTAATTAGGGATATTTCCAGCTACTAAATACTTTGCAAAAATTATGACAGGCCTTTGATTACAAGCATCAAAAAATACATATGTGTTTATATAAAAATATAAGAGCCGGAAGGTAAAAGATCATCTAAGTTATTCATGTGCATTGTCAAAAAATTCATATTAATTATGTTATTTAAATTACTCAAATAATTCCTAAATATAACAAAAACAAATAAACAAATCCTATTAAATTTTGGTGTTTCTATCTAACTGCTCATTCTGATATTTAAAAAATAAGGAATATTTTTACAAGGGTCACAAAGTTAGTAAATAGCAGCTATATATGTTACATACATACACACATATATACACACATTTACATATATATCTATTTAGATGGCTGGTCTAGGCTATGAGTAATATGAGTTACCAACATATCAAAGAAATGGAAACTAATGACCTTTTTTTCTTTTGTCTCCCCATGGGGATATATTATTGCTGTTACATGGTTATGCAACCACTTCCCATATATGTGTGCAATGTCACAATACAAAATTATTAACCTCAGCCTTCAATTGTTCAAATTGAATGGTTCAGTATGTTGAAATATAAAAATATTGAGTATTTTAAAACTAAATTTAAATATTTGAAAATGAAAACATAGCTCAAAGTGGTGCTTACTAAGGTATTATTTCAATCCAGCTTTACAAAATTATGAGGGTAGTCATTTGAAAGTTCAGCATGGAACTTACTTCCTGTTGAGGGACCTAATTACCAAACATTTTTGCTCACATTTTCTGAAGGTTATGATTAGAACACATTAAAAAACAGCAGATTCAAATCTAAGTGAACAACAAGGTACATAAGGTAATGAAAGGTCTCCCATGAAAGCACAGGACATAGCCATTAAGGATTGTCTATGAGAGTGAAATCATTTAAAAATCAATGCAAAATCTTTTAGAGAGTCAGTGTTCAGTAAAACACAAATAAAGCTGCCAGGAAGAATGAGAGCTTCTGAATTTTGTATGAAGTACACTAGAAATTACATAGAAAATCATAGGAAGGAAAAAGACCTGAATTATTATTATTAACAAATATAGCTGTGCAACATGTTAAATGTGTTAAAATTGTTACAGGGAATTGCTGTAAACAGTATTATTTTATATCTAATGTTAAAATTTCAATTTTATGTTATAATAATGGTAATGGACACACCTATTGATAAGCTGATAGAAACTATATGGCTTCATTTACATATCTAAAATATGCTAATTGTCAAATTGATATTTAAGTAGAGAATACTAACTAAAAATGATAAACTGTGTCTAAAAAAATAAATTCATCATTTTATGCTCAGAAACTATTTCTTATATACTCAGAAAGTATTAGATTGAACCATAGCTAATATCTTATACCAAACTGATGTTAATATTACTCATTAACCACAACCTAATGGGTATATACATATGCCAATCAATACTCAATATATATTTATTATATGTCAGACATTCCCAAGGCAAGAGGCACTATGTAACATTGTATTAATACAAAGTACAGTAACTATTATTAGCTTATAAAATTATGAATACATAGCTGTGTTATAAAATTACAAAAATAGATATAAACTTGTGTAAAAGTTTAAGAAACGATGACGTTAATTCACGTTAATAATATCCAGAAAGGCATCATGGAAAAGGAGTAACTTGAAATGGATATTGATGAATGAGAAAGCTTTAGAAAAAGGATTTGATAGATATTCTAGCAGGATCCATCTTGTGAGGCAGTGATTGTGTTTGTCTTTGTACTTGTAGTACTTAAGAGTTTTATACACAGATTTTAATAAATATTAGTTAAATAAACTGATGGTAATCCTATGTAACTTGAATCAAAAAGAAAAGCTCCTAAAAGAAGGGGTTAGTTGACTCCTATAATAAAAACAAAAGTTTGAAAATTCCTAGACCAGAAAAGGAACACTGGAAGATTGTGATGGCATTGTCTCAACATCTTTAGACTTATTAAAGGAAATATATTCCAAGAAATTCCTTTCTTCAAATTAGTTACATATATCCAAAGAAAATTACATTGAACAAATATGAAACAAACAGATATATGTTAATTTTGTAACATATAATGTATGTTCAATTGTGAGGAATATTTATGAGGATGGAGATATCCGTGAGCTTGAAATTGATCTAGAATGGTATATATAATAGTATTTGCATGTTTGTAATTGGAAAAGAAGGAAATTCTAGGTACAGAAAAGGAAGTGAGCAAAAGTACAATAAATATAGAAAATTGTGTTTTCCAAGCTTATGTGAACATGAGTGGCAAACCTATTTATAATTAAAATTGTAACTGAAGTAGAAAGTGAGGTACATAAATTGAACAGAAGAGATGATTGAGACTAGTGACAACTGGAGAAGTATAATATATATTCAGTAGGAAAGAAAAATATTAAAAGTAGTATGCATTGTTTATTGTCAGGAGAAAAGATTTATTAATGAAATCCACAATGGTAAAGTGACTTACCAAGAGAGATAAGGGGAAGAGAGTTAAACCTTACTTTAAAAAACTGGGAAGAGTAAGACAATATGACTAATGGAATTGCCAATGGCTCTCCTTATGTCTACAGACAGGAGGAAAGGAGTCAATGGAAGTAAAAAAAAGATTTGGAACAGAAAAGACATAATTATTTATTATAATTCGTGAAAAATTAGCATCAAATCTACAAGAGAAGGAAATAAAATACAAAAGAATTTTCATTTTTGAATGTTTACAGAGTGCCATGATGTCTCTCACAATTCTCAAAATCTTGAAAAGTAGCCACAATTATTCCAGTTTTTCAAATGGGAATATAGCATATAGCATATTCTTGAGAAATAGAAAATATTATGGCAGCTAGAGAAAACAAAAGCATGTCAGATTTCTCAGAAAAAAACACACAAGTGAGAAGACAGCACAGAAAGATCTTTAAAGTACTGAAAAAACAAATTTTCATCAACCTAGAATTCCATAGCTAGCAGCAATATCTTTCAAAAACAAAGGCAAAATTACATCTTTTCCAGGATAAAAGAACTGAAAAAATTACCACCAGCAGACGCATCTACAATATATATTAAGGAAGTCCTTCAGGAAGAAAGAAATATGGATGTACACAAAGGAATTAAGAGTACCAAAAATAAGTTCTATGGATAAATCTATAACATTTTTCTTATTTATAAAATCTTTTTAAAAGATAACTTTTAAACAAAATAAACAAAAATAATAACAAAGTAATGTGTGGTTTTTCATGATAAATGTAGATAATAACAGCATAAGAATAGGAGAGGAGAAATGGAAGTAAACTATTGTAAAGATTTTATACTCTACACAAAGTGATATATCACTGTAACAGATTATAATAAGTTAAGATGTATGCTATAAAAGCTAAATAAATAATTAAAATAATATAAATTATAAATAATAAATTAATAATAGAATTATAAAACTACTCAATCAAAAACAAGGCAGAGAAAAGAGGGATAAGTAACAAAAGCAGGTGGGGCAAGTAGAAACCAAATACCAAAATGACAAATTAAAACCCAATTATATCAACAATTGTATGAACCATAAACTACCCAATACCTCCAATTAAAAGACAAATTTTCATATTGGGAAAAAAATAGGCAAACAAACAAACAAACCGTACACCAAAAAGAAAAAAAAAAAATAGCCAAGATCTAAATACCACTTACATGCTGCTTACAGGAAATGCACCTTAAATATATAGACACAGATAATAGAATATAGATACAGATAATAGATAATATTATGCTAAAACTAATAGAAAGTTGGAGTGACTACATTAATATCAGACAAAGTTGATTTCAGATCATTGAATATTATAATATTATTGAGGATAAAAAGATCAAATAATAATGTCATGGGGTCGATTCATCAAGAGGAGCTAACAACATAATTGGTTATGCACCTTGTAACATAGATTCAAAATTCATGAAGCAATATAGCACTACAAGAAGAAATAGTTGAATCCACAATTACAGTCAACAGAACATGTAGGTAGAATATCAGTAAGGATATGGAAGACTTGAACAAAATTATCCAACATGACCTAATTGATATTTTTAGAACATTCCATTTAACAATAGCATAATACAGATTATTTGTAAGTGTGCATGAAACATTTGTCATCCTGGACCTTAGACAAAAAAAAGTCCTAATAAATTTCAAAGAATTCTTGTCTTATAAAGAATATTCTTTCTCTGAACAAAGTAGAATTAAATTAGAAAAGTCCTGAGAAAATCTCTAAATATTTATAAACTTAATAATATACTTCTAAAAAACCCATGAGTCTAAGAAAAAAATAAAAAATGAAATTAGAAAATATTTTGAACTAAAGTGAAAATAAAACAAAATATGTTAATAGCAATATATGTGGGATGCCAATAAAGCAATACTAAGGGAGAAAATTATAGAAGCAAATTAATGAAGTTTTAAATAAATGGAGCGTTATATTATGTGTGTCAGAATTCTCAATATTTTTAGTTTATAAAATATTTTCAAGCTGATCTATAGGTTGAATGCAATTCCATTCAGTATTACTGCAGTCTTTCTTTTGTAGAAATTACAAGCAGATTTTAAAATACATATGGAATGCAAAAGACCTACAATAGATAAAACAACTTTTAAAATGAAGAATAAAGTTGAAGCATACTACTTCTTTACTTTAAGACTTATTATAAAGCTAGATAAAGTAATCAAGATTATGTGATCTGGGTATACAGAAAGACACATAAATCAATAGAACAAAACAGAGAGTCCAGAAACAGATGCACATATATAAAAACAAATAATTTTGACAAAGGTATAGAGACAATTCAGTGGAGAAAGGATAATCTTTCAACAAATCTGAAACAATTGGATATCTAAAGAAAAATAATCTTTTATACCTACTTCACACTATATACAAATATTAATTTTAAATGGATCATACCCAAATCTAAAGCTATAAAACTTCTAGAATAAAATGTAGAAAACAATTTGTTTGATATTGTTTTAGCCAATGATTTCTTAGCTATGCCATCAAAAGCATGATTCATTAAAAAAAGTTAATTTGATTTAAAAAAAGTTAATTTGTTTTAATAAAAATTAAAAATGTTCTTTAAAAGAAAGATCGGGGAAAATCATATCATATCAGAACTTGCATCTAGAATATCCAAGGTATACCCAAAACTCAGTAAGAAAATAACTTAAGAAAAATGAGCAAACTATTTGAACAGCAAATTTATGAAAAGACATATATCAATGTCAACGTGACTCAAAAAAAAAAAAAAAACACAATAGGTTATCGCTACACAGCTATTAGAACATCTATCATTAGAAAAGACTATCACAAATGTTGACAAGGATGTGGAACAACACTGGTTCTCATATGCTGTGATGAAAATGTAAAGTGCTGCAACCACTTTGGAAGAACTCTGCCCATTTCTTAAAAATTTAAGCATACGGCTATCATATAATCTATGTGATACCACTCACAGATATTTATTCAAGACAAAATCATATATCCAAAAAAGACTTGTACATAAATGTTCAGAGCAACTTGACTTGCAGCAGCAAAAACTGAAATGCCCACCTATAGGAGAATGGATTAAAAAAAAAACTGTGTTGTATGTATACAATGATAGATGACACAAAATAAAAATGAATGAACTATTAATACATGAAACAGCATGGATAAATCTCAAAATAATTATATCAGTAAAAAAACCCAGACCAAAAAATAGTGCACATTATGATTTCATGTATATAAAACTCCAGAAAATGCAAACTAGTTTACAGTGACAGAAAGCAAATTGGTGGTCACCTAGGGCTGCAGAGGGCTTGACAGTAGGAAGAAGACAGAGAGATTACAAAGGGGTATGAGGACATTTGGGGTAGTAATGGATGTTTATTATCTTGAAGTAGTAATGATTTCACAGGTATATATATATATTCCAAAACCTATCACACTTTAAAAGTTAAAAATGTGTGAGGAATTATGTTCTTTTACCCAATAAAGCTATTAAACAAAAAGCTACCACTTCCACGAACTTTGTAAACCAAAATAAAAAAAAATTAGATATTGAAAACTATAATACAATTAATAATGATGATGAAGAAAGGAGGACATATTACAGCTACTTTTAGGATCCTCCCAACAAGAAAAAGAAGCAAATCACCAGATGTCTTGACATAAAAATGGTTTCCCTGACAATGAAATGACTTCCTTTGTGTCTACTTTTTTGCCTTCCATAAGAAATTGCTATTTTGGCCTAAGGGACCAAAAACTGATGGCAAAGGCAGCATCTTGAACAAAATAGGGATATAAGTCATCTCCAAGAATTATTTGGGAATGATTCTTAAGTTACTTTACATAAAATGTCTAAAAAAAACCACTCAGAAATTAGTGAAATGACGTTTGCAGAATGGGTTTCCTAGTTTTTGACTCTCTATGTCTCCTGGGTAAGAAAGTCTTGATTTAACAAACTAAAATGAAAAAAACCATGGTTGCCACCTTTATTTTGGAGAATCAATATTCTGAATAAATTTATACAGAATATAATTCTAATTCTAATAATGTGAAAATACAGGCACATTTCTCTAAAAATTGGAAAATATAAAAACATCAGTAAAGATGTGGGGAAAAAAAAACTTCAAAAGAAGTATATCATGCTCAAAGAACAAAGAGAATTTTTCTCATAAAACAGAAAGAAAACTTAAAGAAACAAATAATATCAAATACAAGATCTGTGATATATTTCTCCTGTAATCTTGAATCAGAAATGAGTAGTCTTAACAAAAGACATATTATACAATGCAATAGATAATATATGACACATGAGCTGTTATTTACAAACCAGTCAGTGTTAGAAATTATTTTAGAATTTTGAGGAACAACAAAAAAAATAGGATACCAAAACTAAAGCATACATGGAGTATATGATCTAATATTCATGAAACTGTAATTCTGGGAGAGAAGAGAACAATCAGAGAAGCAAAAATCAAAGTAATAAAAAGAGAGATTCCGGCCGGGCGCGGTGGCTCACGCCTGTAATCCTAGCACTCTGGGAGGCTGAGGCGGGAGGATTGTTTGAGCTCAGGAGTTCCAGACCAGCCTGAGCAAGAGCGAGACCCCGTCTCTACTAAAAATAGAAAGAAATTATCTGGCCAACTAAAAATATATATAGAAAAAATTAGCCGGGCATGGTGGCACATGCCTGTAGTCCCAGCTACTCGGGAGGCTGAGGCAGGAGGATTGCTTAAGCCCAGGAGTTTGAGGTTGCTGTGAGCGAGGCTGATGCCACGGCACTCACTCTAGCCCGGGCAACAAAGGGAGACTCTGTCTCAAAAAAAAAAAAAAAAAAGAAAGAAAGAAAGATTCCTATGCAGCATAAACACAAAACTTTACAATGAAGAGATTCAACAAGTACCAGTAATATTGATTAAAATGCCCACAGTAAAAAATAATTTTGTTAAAGTTTTCACTTTGCAAATGTTAGATAAACTACAAGCATACAGATGGGGGAAAACACAATTTACCAGTGAGCAGAAAATAAATACATTTTAAAAGTGTATTATAATTACAATGGCCAGGACAATGATGTAGATTTTCATAAGAAGATGTGAGAAGGAGCTAGTGAATTTCAAAAGAAAATTTCAAGAATGGCTCTCTGGTTCTGCTGTGATGGACCAGAACCACTGACAGGTGGAAGTAAAACAGAAGGGTGGGATCCCTGGTAGGATCATGTGAAATGATTTAAACTGGTCCATGTTGACTTTGTGAAGCTTCTAGACTTGGATTTTCTGTATGTTATATAGAAAATAGGTTTTAGGAAATGATAAAATTATCTAAACTGTGTAGAATAGATAAATTAATATTTTTCTCAAACACTGAAAGTTTAATTTATAACTAATCCCTTAATCCATATTAATTTCTTCCATTGAGGACTTATTCTATGACTGACTTTAATTTTAATTATTTAAAAGGATCAACTCATTTAATCATTATAACAAAACTTAATGTTAGGTGTCATTATGTCATGTCCATTTTAAATGAGAAAAAAATGTAGACTCCAATTTTAATTTGGAGTCTCTGGTTAATTTGTGTAATTAGACAATTATATGGGTCCAGACTGGGTTCTATCAGTCTTCTAAAAGGAGATTTCTGTTGTTAATGATTGATCCCTGATGTTATTTTCCATATTGAAGGCTGAGTGATACTCTCTTTGTCTTCAAGATAAAGTCCAAACTCCATCATTTGGTATGCAATGCTCTTCAGAATCTGGCCTTCCTCATGCTTACATTTTTATTTCCTGCAGTGTTCTATCTCTCTTTCTCTCTTCTACAGGAAACCCAATCCCAGATTTTGAGAGATTGAGCTGTGTTCTCTAGAATTGAGCTCTGTTCTCTGGAATAGAGAACACAGTTACACATGGTTACTTGCGCATGTTTACTTCTGCTTAGAATGCTTGTTTTTTTCTCTCATACTAAGTTCCCTGTTCCTTTGGGTCTTAATTTTTTTTTTTTTTTTTTTTTAAACAGAGTCTCATCTTTCAAGGGCTAGAATGCAGTGGTGTTATCATAGCTCACTGCAACCTTAATTTCCTAGGCCCAAGTGATGATCCTCTTGCCTCAGCCTCCTGGGTAGCTGGAACTGCCTGCATGCGCCACCACACTTGTCTATGGGTCTTGATTTCTGAAGGCTGCTGTGCCAGAGAAAACTTACATTAAATAAATTTGTATGCTTTTCTTCTGTTAATCTACTCTTGTCAGTTTTATTCTTAGATCCAGCCAGGGACCCTACTGTTAATCTACTCTTGTCAGTTTTATTCTTAGATCCAGCCAGGGACCCTAAGAGGTTTGAGGAAAACCTTCCTCCCCTACAGTGTAAATAATATATTAGTAATTATGTATCTAGAGCTTTAAAATTCTAATAATCTTGAGTCAAAAGTTTTATCTTAGTAATAAATTGTTTTAAAAAAAAGCAAAATGTATACCAAGATATATGGAGAAAGATGATCTTACAGAGTTATATATAAGACCATTAGAAACCACTTACATGTTCAATAATTGCAGTAATTACTAATAAACTGTATATACATCTATGTTATGGAATAACATAATATAATTAATATTATATGAACATTATGTGTGATACATGAAAAAATTTAATGATGTCAAAAAATTCTCATGTTAAGGTTGCATATATTATATAAATTAAACTTAAAAATACATATGTAAGTCACAGAATATTAAAAATTATATCTACAAAATAGTAAGGATTATGAATCTTAATTTTTTTACTTTTAATATTTTTCTATTAAGCATAGGGGATGATCAGAAAAACAATAAACTAATACCTAATTAATAAAAAAGAATAAATTATGCAAAGCAGCAAAAATTAAATAGCATGAGCTATGAAATATCTTCACATTTTAAACACTAATTCAACAAACAACTTCTGTGCTTGTCACTCAGAAAAGTATTACAAATATAAAATCAAACTATTTACAGCCCCTAACATCCAAGATTTTAGTGTCTCATTGATTATTCATGTATATATGAAGTCTACAGTTCTTTCCAAATGGGCTAATAGAGCCACATCCAAATAATATCTGTAACTATATCATCTAAATAAAAAATAATCTTAGCTATATCATCTAAATAAACACATATATACAAACATACATATGGAAAACACAGTGATCCAATATATTAATAATATCCACAAATGTTAGTTATAAACAACAGGGAACCACCAGAAAATGACAGATATATTCTGCCAATTAGGAAGAAAATGTTATTCTAGGTTATGTAAGGTGATCCTACTGTTTGCTCCCACAGAAGAGAATTCTGCATAGAATACTGTATTATTCTGACAACTGATTAGCATTTTGATGTGCTCAAAATTTGTTCACATGGAAATGAAGTATTAAGGCAGACAGAAATTCAAAGTAGTAGATGGAACTACTGCACAAAAATGGTTTTCTATATTTTTAGATAATTGGTTGCTAAGAAATGCATTTAAAATTGTTTCACCTTTCTCTGATAACCACAGAAGTAAAGCTAAAACATGAAATAAATTTATATTTGGGGATAAAAGTGTAACTTATTTCAATTTAGTCTGTTAAAATTAGTGCAAAAGCCAGGAACTATCTTTTTGTTTAGTAAATGATGATAAAATATGTCTCAAGATCACTGGAGTGTTGAGATTAAATTTTCTTTTATATAAAAGAAATGGAAATATCATTAAAATATTTTGTCATTCAAACAGAAGTTATCTTGAAATTTATAAATTATACCTCTATAAAACTTATCCAGTTTGTAACATTTCATACTCTATTAATTGCTATTAGAATGTTACTCTAAATCTACAATACATAAAAACAACTGAGCATTCCTGATTAAGCTCAAAATAAGATTGCTTTTTATATACCTTACTGAAATAAAAATGTTACATTAAGGAGATGAAAATAAATGTTTTTCAAAAATATGCAGCATTAAAGGTAAATGACAAGTAGTTGAAATGTGTTTAAACTATGCTTTGTCCTAATTATGATAAGGGAATAACAGCTTACATTTGGGATAGGCATTTGCTCTTTCGGGATATGCATTTGCTTTTTTGTTTCATACTTTATTTAGGAAATGACCTCTTCTAGCTCAGGAAATGTTATCTCAGGGGCTCTTAAGTACTAAGGTACAGCCAAAAATTGCCACCCCTCACTCCCAGTACTGCTTCACTCCTATAGCATCATGCTTACAGCTCCATTGTTCATTTATTTTCCAATTTCTTCCTTTTTATGCAAAAGGACTATATTTGGAGATCTCTTGGGAGGCACATTATAAAAAATTTGTAGGTAAATAAATTTTGATTCTATTATATTCCATGCTACAAACATTTTTGACTCAAATATATATTTTAAAAATTACTTATAATGTATTTAGTCAGTTTTATTAGCTTCCCCTTTCTTTTGACCTTCTTAATTTGATCCATCGACATTTGCTCATTTAAAAAAAAAAGATGTCACACTGTCTAAAATATAGCAGACTGATGTCATCTCTATATTTGCTGAGCCTCTGGCTATCTGCAATTTGAAAAGGAAACCACAAGAAGGTAATGCAATCTGTTCTTTTTTAAAAAATGTACATTTTATGGGTTATAAGATATTCTACTGAATAATGTTTATTAAGACCAACAATATAAAAGCTCACATAGAATTTGAAGCTACTAATTCTGTTGGAAATGCTTTTGAAAATAGAAAACATTTGTAGAAAGTCCAACTTTCTGCGTAATGACCTCTGAAATAACCACCTAACATATACATTGATAGATAGCATGTTTTTTTTACTTATTGAAAATATGCTTTATTTCCCTAACTTGAATTTTGTAATTAATTAATTTTAATCAACTAGTTCTATCAATTAATTTTAAAATACACTTTCTTCCAAATTTAGTGTTTTTAAACTGTAAGATCTTTGAAATTAACCTCAGAAAAGTCACAGATTAAAAAAAGAACTAATTTTAAGAATTGTTAGAAAAATACATTTTTACAAAGTAATTTGCAACCAAAACAAAGTTATAACTTTAAAAGATTATTTTAATAATTAATTATGCATATGTCTTCTATAATTTGTAGAGAACTAATGGTCATTAAAATGCTCAAAATACAGGCTGTGATAAAATGTTATATAATCGTTTTACAAATCCACAATAATACAACAACAGGTTGAAATATTACCTACATAAAATTCATACCCTTACTTTTTCTGAAATATCAGTGGTGGTTTTGTATATTTAATTAGAGATTACCTTATTTTCTGAGTTTACATTTTATTTATGATTTTAAGCAGTTTAGCAATATTGGTGCTACAAAAAGGAAAATGTGGTATATGAGAAACCCACACATTTATTTATTATTCAAGATTTGGGGTAGACTGCTTAAAATACTATTAAAGTAGATTAAAAATATTGATTTTGAAAGTCTGAAAGCACCTGCACCAAATGCATATATCATACATGTTCACCTGGTTTAATTATAAATGATAATCTAGTCATGCTTACTTAGAAGGGCAATAATTTATGTTTCAATTTTAAATACTTTCCCAGTCATTAATAAGATATTACATATATAGGATACATATTAGATTATTAAAATATTCAATATATGGTCAACTAATGCTATTATAATTTTTTAAAAGTTCAAGAAATCATCCTGCTGTTTAATAGATTTATTTTCTCTAGAATTATGTCTTTCTAAATAAGAGATCTAGAAATCAAAGTAAACATCTTTGCAAAAATCTACCATATTTCAAAATATTTGAATGGATTTGTTTTTAAATTTATTTGTATCTTTTTACATTTGTAGAATGCATATAATGCTATCAAACTATGTCACATAAACCACTACTTTAACATATTAATATCCATCTGGCTAATTATCTAAATTAATTGCAGTTATACCTTATCTGCACTGATTTGTATATACTCTTAATAATATTCACTATTCATTTGATTGTGCAAATATTATTTGTATCTACCGACCCCCCAAAAAATACATGACTAAATTTTGGGAGAGATAGTAAACAAAAAGAAAAAAAAATCCTGAAGTATATGCTAATTCTTTAGGTACAAGTTTTACCTAATTTAGGCAAAATATTATTAAAAGACATATATTCATTTTATTTAAATATATAAAGTTTAAAATATGTTTAACTAGTATTATTGTGCTTATGATTCAGTCAATTTTTAACTTTCTTCACATATTATCATTAAAATACATATATACAAAAATTAACTCAGTTGAGTCTCAAAGATAGTATTTTTTCTTTTGTTGAATTTTCATAAATATGTTGAATTTCTATTAAACTCTTAAACATTGGTTCTCTAGCATCTAAATAATTAATCTTGCTTATTTGTAACAATCAGCAGTGTTGAACAACAAGGCTACAGAATTCCTGTTATCAAAAGAATATCTCAGGCAATAGCATTGATTTTTAGGCAACATATTCTTTAGAAGGCAAGACATTTGACAATTTTGTAAGAAACTTCTTTCCCATTTGCTCTGATGATTTGTATAGCTTGAGTAATGTGCTGACATGGATGGAAACTCCTGATTTCTTCAGTAAAAGCACAAACTTTGTTTTTTATTCAAATACACTGAATGAACAACAATTAAAAAGTTACACTTGTTGATTGCAGAGGACTTGGGAGCTAATAAGTAATTTTTCCATGAGCATGTACTTAAAGTCTTGGAGAATTGTGTGTACTGCAAATGCCAGTAGGATGTTCTGCACATGCAAGAAGGGCTTTTCACATACAAAAAACCCAGTATTGGGAGTTTGAAAACAAAAAGCCAGATCCATACCAGGTCCATACTTGGACCTCATAAGATATACCTTTACGAATAATAGATCAGAGACTAATAATGAACATTATAGCAATTTATAGGATAATTAGAAATCTTGTAGCTTCTAGACCCGTTTATATTACTTATAAAGCTACAGAGAAGTTCTACTACATGCAATTACTCATATAGAAAACAAATAATAATAATAAATTATTCACATAATTACTTTTTTCTAGCACTTAGTGCAAAATAAAACACAGTTGCTTACCATCTTCTTCCTGATAGCAATTTCTCTATGTGGTGACTTTGATTTACTTATTTTGTTGGACCCTGTCCTGGGAATGTTTCTCCACCATGGACTGAAGATAGAAGAGTATTTCTCTGGGTAAGTACTAATTTATAGAATCTACCCTGGGCTATCTGCTCTAAACTCTCACAATGATCCATCAGATACTTGGAACTAACAGTAAATAAAACATAAATATTATTGTAAATAAAAATTTTTCTCAGCAAATCTTTTTATGAGACTGCCTTAGCACACAAAGATGTATTTGTTACTCATTTTCTATTCCATAAAGCATGGCCAAGCCAAGAGTAGCAGCACCATGAGAACAGAAAAATCTTTAAAAATGAACTCTTGAAATGTCTGATTTTGACTAAAGTAACTTCCCAATGAACTTTTCAAAGTAATTTTGATGCAAATTTCACACACACTAACATATCTAAAAGAAATCTGCTCTAAATGGTTAACAGCTGCAATCCAATACAATTTTCAAGGACATTTGAGAAAATAATAAATTTAAAATCAAAATGGTCAACATTGAACATTCTTTTGAGCAGTAGTTTAATAAATTGTACTAATTTCTGATTAAAACATTTCTGGGTAGTGAAAATAATACAACATTCATTGATCTCTTTAATTAATCACAAAAAAGGATTGTGTACTCTTTGTCAAGTAAAATTTAAATGATGGGAATACTAAATTAAATAATACATGATAAATACATAATATTAGCAAGGTATTGTAATCCCTAAGATAAAGGAAGGCTATTATGTAAGCAGAAAGGATCAACATTTAATTCAGCCTTAAGATAATGTCATATGTGATTCAGGGTCTACTGATCGAAGACATTTGATTTGAGATTTTTTTAATAAGAGTATTGATGAGGGAATTAGACAAAAAGTTGGTGGTAGTGAAGCATTGTTTGGAAAAAAAGAAGAAATGTTCAAAGACCTAGTGGTGTAAAAGTACAGGTACCTTAAAGTATTACAGAGTAATAAACCTGAAATACAGAAAAAGAATGGAGATGGCAAGAATGAAGATTGAGAAAGCAGGCAGGAAGAAGATCTTGAAGGGCTTTAAATGGTATACTAAAGCATTTAAACTTAGTCTAGGAGGTAATAAGAAAATTAAAGGAGAAAGAAGATAACTGTTTTTCAGAAAATCTGAATTCAATTTTCAACAAGTATACAGAAGATCTATATAAAGCTACTGAGTAAGAATTCCACTAACAGGCAGGTGGTAATTGAAGACGTGATGTTGGATAAAGTTATTCAAGAAGAGAGTCTAGAGTGAGAACAGGAAAACAAGCATGAATTCTTTAAGAACTATAATACAAAAATGCATGGAGAAGGAGAAAAATGGAAAGGTGAAGGAGAACAGACATTCAAAATTGTACAAAGAAAACCAAGAAAGAATTGTTTTATGGTGGCTAATACTGAAAGAGAAGTTGATGAATTATGTTAAATGCTGAAGAAAAATAATATAAGTTAAATAAGAACTAAAAAAAATTGTCATTTTTAGGAAAAAATTCCTACTAAAGTAAAATTTTGAGTTAAAACAAAAAAACAATAATTGTGTATGTATAGGACACTCATATGGACTGAAAATTTGTATACCCCCAAAATGCATTTGCTGAATACTAAATTCCCAGTGTGATGGTATTTAGAGGTGGGTCTTTGGGAAATAATTAGGTCTTGAGGGTGAAGTCCTCATGAATAGGATTAGGGTCCTTAAAAGAAGAGACACAAGAGAGATGATCTCTCTCTCCCTCATGTAAGGGTATAAGTAGACAGCCATCTGCAAGTCAGGAAGAGTATCCTTACCAGACACCATACCTGCCATCATTTAGATCTTGAAATTCCCAGCCTCCAGAACTGTGAGAAAAAAATCTGTTGTGTAAGCCACCTAGTCTATGGTATTCTGTTATACTAGCCCAAACTGATTAAGACAGGTACACCTCTAATTTATAAAAATAAAGCTGTGAATGCAAACACAATGGACTGGTAAGAAATATTACACCACATTAATGCCATCTCTGTGGATTATTTTAATTTTTGAAATGTTATAAATTATTTTTATAATATAAATAAAATTTATAAATATAAAATAAATAAAAATCTTATAAATAATTTTTATAAATAATTTTATAATTAAATCTTCAAAAAAATCTTAAAAATAGAGAAAATATTCATTGAATTTTCTACTTAAAGAAGCAACACGTTTAATTGGAAAAAAGCATTTAGTTTAGAATCAGACTTGCCTGAATTCCAGTACCAGTTACTCTACTTATTAATTTTGTAGTGTTAAAAACCAATTCAAAAGGTACAGCAACTTAATGAATAGTTCTTGTCTTTTTAACTAAGTTGAAATTTTGCCTTTATCACTCTGTAAATTTTGATGTGTACATGATTTTATTGTTTACTTTATTTTTCTATTTTGTTTCATTGTTCCATAGTTTGATTCTGAGCAAATAACAAACAATTTTAAACTGAGGATGAAATGAGCTCAATAAGAAATTAAAGAAGGCTATATCAGCATCTTAATTAGCTCCTCACAATGTGCTAACAAAAATGTATTATGTATTATTGTTTCTACTATGATCTCTTTAAGCAAAGCCAATATTTTAAAATTATAGAAAAATTGTTGGGGATGGTATTGGCTTGAAAAATTATATTTGCAAATGATTAAAAATTAAGCTGAGATCCTGAGAGTTCAGGAAATTGTGATATGTTCAGCTCTTGGCCCAGGGAATAAAGTTGTGGATGGGATAGAATAGCCAACAACAGGAATGCTCCCCCCACAAAAAAAAAGAAAGAAACAAAAGACAAATGAAAAAGAAGGCTATAGCTAAGTACCACAATAGGAATAAATGAAGGAGAAAAAAGATTATGAATAAGTGATTCCAATAAGAGGCAAAAATATAGGCATGCCAGTTGGTTTGAGGCTCTTTGAAACCTACTGCTACAAGGAAGCCTCCTCCTTTCTTTCTCCCTTCCTCCCCACTTCCTGCCTTATTCCCTTTTCTTTCTTCCTTCTTTTGTCTCTATTTACCAGTCATCTGCCTACTTTCCATCAATATATCTGTCCATCAACCTTTGCATCACTTCTCTGGGTCATAAAATTAGTTCCAGAGGCATCTTTTGCGGGGAGTTAGCTACACTCCCCGCAAAGAGGTTTTTCCTTTCCAATCAGGTCTCTCAGGCAGGGGTCCTCACAAAGGATGAAAAAAATAGTAGGAAATAGATATAAAAGAATAGCAATCATAATACACAGAGCCAAAGATATAGTTTATAAAGTAAAGATTTATGAAGATAGACAAAGGGAGGGTGTCCGGACGGATATATCTCTCCCGTGGAAATATAACAAGGACTGAAACTCCACACAGGTATTTTATAGGGTAGATAGAGGCTCCTGTTGCCAAGGGCAACAGGATTTACATACTAACAGGCAGTTTGGTTTAGGGTCAAAGTCTTCTAAAAGGCTACTACAGATCCTTTAACTAGCTCTATCTAGGGGAACAATGAGTTACAAAATCTTCTTAGGGCAAACTTCTAAGTTTTATGATAAGGCTATTACTTTAGCAAAAAACAGAGACATCTTGGCTCCGGTGATTGTGTTCTTGGAGACATAGAGGATCTCAGAAGTCAACCTGAGCGGTGCCTTGTGTTAATTACTTTAACCGCATGGTTCTGTCAGGGCCCGGCTTGGGCATTAGCATATCTATCTGATCAGCTCTCATCTCCGGTGGTCTTTGTTGGTCAGTTTCTGGCAACCTATGGCCCTAGGGGAAGCCTGTCTTGTCTTTCAAAACAGGTGAGAACCATAGGCCCAGCTTACAGCTGTCTCTTTGAAATGCAGCTATCACTGACCAATGAGACACCCTCCTGAGGCAAGGAAGCTTTTGAAATAACGCATTAATTTTTTCTTTAAGGCAAAGCCTTATTTGACTTCTGAAATCAAATCTTGTCTCCAAAAATACAGGGGGTATTTCTATAACTCAGTATTCTTAGGCTCAACAATCTTTGTTAAAAAATTTTTTATATTTCCTCAGGTTCCTTTGTACACATTGCCACACATCTTTCTGGGTTAATGGTCAGAAAATTATGAACTTGATTAGTCTTCATCTAATATTTACCGAGGTTTCATCTGTATTAATACTACTTAGGCCACTAGCTGCAAGTGAAACCCCAGTTCTACCTGGGACTTCCCATTAAACTATGGTACTAAAGAAAGCAATGCATACAAATTACCTAACACTTAGGAATGCTTTGGCTTTATATTTCAGAGACACATTTTCTTTCAAATTATGAATCCCAATTTGAAGAGTCTGATTCTTGGTGCAGTAGAAAAAATGTGTCAAAACATAGACCAAAAGATGGCTTCTTTTCTGTTATGTAATCCTTGAAGATGAGGACTTCTTATTGGTGGAAAAACTGAACAAATATATTAGAGAAAGATAAATAAACTCAACACCAAGTATCAATAATCAGATTACAGTTCACTGAAGGAGTTATAGAGGTGAACAAAGACACAATAAAGGAGGTAGTAAGTTTTAAAATCCAGGGAGAAACCAGGAACTAAAGAGCACCATCAAGTAGGCAATATTGTAGATTCAGATATGATGGGGTGAGCCTGAATTCATTAAAGTTATTTTCAACTAAAGGTACTTTGGGAGGTGTATTTCTATGCAATGCCTTTTTCCTTGCTATAATTTAAAAGCATTATTCAGCTCTCAAATTAATTTACTTTATGAAAAGATACAAAAGATACAAAGTGTATTATGATTTGCATACATTTTTTCAAGAAGCTATCTACTACAGAGAAATGCCCAATTAAGTCATTGTCTATAATGTGTATTTTTCAACAACTATACGTATACACACACACACACACACACACACACACATATAGATATAAATAAATAATAAATTACATATATTTGATGACTACCAAATAAAAGTGGTCATTAGTTTGATTGACTCTAACTCTGTTCATGAAAATATTAATCATAAAAATTGATTATTTGGAAAAATGGATCTCTTGTTTTTCTCAGAACACTGATAGAAAATATGATTTCCATTGTATAGTGCTGTGAATTTGTAGAAAATATAAAATATGCAAAGTATATTTGATAAAGCTTTAGAAATTCTGGAAAAAGTAAATGCCATATTTTTTCCCCTCTTCATCATTTAGAAGAGATGTTGATTGCAAATACACGATCTGTAGCCTCTCCTATATAGTTAAGTTTCTAAAATCTATTCTAGAACCTTGAATCCAGCTAAATGTGTACAGGTACTTATCAAGTTAAGTAACTCTTTTAATTGCAGGAATTATTTTTGTTGTTCCTGCAATCAGTATGCATTTGAAATTAGCTAGGGGAGCTAAATATAACTTGACTGCCCTCAGTCTTTTAAGTCCCTCATTTTTGGGCTTTCTTAGGTCTAACATAGAATCAGAAAGCAACATCTTTTCTGACAAAACACATTTACACAAATCTAATTTTAAATGTTTTTACTTCAAACATTTCTTCGGTTCATCATTTCTTGGGTTATGCTTCCACATAATTACTTATTCAATGAATTTATTTTATGCTTATGATATAGGCAAAAGCAAGTACTTGAATCAGAAGGAAAATAATACCTACCATTTGAGTGCTTACAATGAAGAGGCTTTGAATTTATTATCTCTTTGACATAAGAGCCATAAATGGTGGTACAATTATTCTAACTCTGTGGAGGAACAGTGAAATGAGAAATGCTAATCATACCTACGGTCACAGAAATGGAATGAGTAATTCTGGGTTTGAATATCAGGTTTATTTAGCTCTGAAGATATAGTTTAAAAGCACGGATATTTATTATATATGTTTTATCTTATGTAGACAAAATATAATAAGGTTATAACTGTGAAAAGCACTGGTGAAACACTTTTCTTACATGCAATATATTAACGGACTTTAGAAAAAGGTACATGAAAATTAGCATTTTTGAAACCAACTCTACATTTGTGCTCATAGCTCTCAGGTGGGTAATTACAAACAGGTAACTACACATTCTGATATTAGGGACTCTGTTATATTTGTAAGAAGAAAAAAAAAATCACAGGGAAATACAGAATCTTTCTAGCACCCTGTGTGACAGAGTCTTTCTGTATTCATTAATGGAAATAGAAGAAATGGAATTATTTCTAGCAGAAGATTGGTTTGGTATATTCCACAATACAACCTTAGTTAGGTTAAGTTTGATTCTTCCCTTTTTAGGAATGGTTTCTAAGCACATCAGCAAAGGATACAAACATGTATTACATGTTGACTAGGTGCGTATGATTTTAAAGACTCAATAAATGCTGTTTATATGCAAATAAATGAGAGATGTGTTCAGTTCACCAGGACTTTTACTTGAATTTAAGTATGATAAATAATTAAAAACACTTTATTATAAAATAATATATAGTTTAAATGTTTCACTAATTTAAACAGTACTGAGTATCTCAATCAGACTTTTCTTTTCTTTTTGTTGCAAATTTATCTATTCAGTTTTCCTTTTGTACCATTAGAAAAGTATGTCTTTTAAAGTATCTTTCAAAAGAAAATATCAAAATATAATATTAATACTTAGTTTATATTAAATATATTATATGATACTCATTTGTCACAAGAAAAAAGTAAATATCCTAACAATGTTATTTTTTCACAAAAAGAGAAAATTAGAATTTCATTTTAAAATTTTATGACATAATGATTCTTTTAGAGATGATAGGATTTTGAACTTCATTTGCCCCAAAGCAGCTGACAATATTTTAAAGAAAGATGTAGAAAAAGAAATTGAAACATCAAAAACAAAGCAAGGATTGTAATGTATATATAACATGTATAGATATGGGAAAATCTAACAAAATATACATTTAATGAAACAATTTATTAAAATGCTAAATAAACTTCAGGTCAGCTGGTATTACCCATTTTATTTTACAAATTAATTTTAAGCTAAAATCAAGTACACGTGTATGTAATTTCCAGGTTAAACTTTTCATTATTTCAATAAATCAAAATAAATATTAAATTAATTCAGATTTTAAAACTTTTATAAATCTTCTAATCATTCTCTGGTTTAGTATGTTTCAGACTAGCATAGGTTTTTGGCTTTTTAACTAAATTGATATCTAAAACAATATTAAAACATGTACACATTTTTAAATGTGTAACAAATCATTTACTACACATTAAGAATCAAATAATTTAACAAATATGTGTTGATATTATGATAAGACACCAAAATAAATGATCATAGACAAATACCTCAAGTATTTCTTCAGGACATATTTTTATCCACTAAATAAAAAGCCATATAAATAATATAATTTCTTCTTATGCAATAGATTTTTCTGCATATGATATATTTCTATAAAAAGTTCAATGTTGACACTCCACCACAGATGAGGGATGAAAGTACAAGGAGTGGTCATAAAGCTTCATTTATTAATACCGATAGGGATGATGGGACCTAAAAACAATAGAGGCCAGGTGGAGAATGTTAACTACTAGAAGCCCAGAGGTCACAATAGCCATAATGGTCAAAAAGACTAGAGGGATAGTCAAAGGATATCAACTCTCAGAGATTTATGAAGGTGCCTAACAGAACATGGTGTGCCAGGGACAAAAAGAAACAACCATTGAGACTGCCACTTAATATCTGCAATCAAAAGAAGGCATTAATGTAGAAGGAGGAGAATGAAGGGATTGCCTCAATGAAAAGACACTATTCCTTCCCCCATTTCCAAATCTGAGCCGATTTGCAGTTCCATAATCCATTGATTAAAGGGGTGGGTAGGTCTTTAGAATGAAGGACACTGTGACACCACATCAAATATATCCTGCAAAACTTTCACAGTCCCTCCCCAAAGAACCTTCTCCATATAAACTTGGCAAAGGGAGTATCTGGATATTTTAAGGACTACTGGACACAGTATCTGAGTTGACACTGGTAACTGTAAGCATAAAGTAGCACCATGACTTCTCTGTGATCATGGGTTATGGATGGCTAGGAAATATAAATGGAATGCTGGATAATTTCAGTTTACAGTACATCCACTGGATCTGAAGACCTATCCATCTATCCTTTCTCTTGTTCCCAAATGTGTAATTGAGACTGACATATGTAGAAGTTGGAATAACCTCCACATCAAGCCCTTGGCCTCTGGAGTAAGGGGTGTAAAAATGAGGAAGGCCAAGTAGAGTCCTTGAAACTTCCCCCTTCCTGGCCAAGACAGTAAATCACAAACAGTATTTTATCTAGAAGTGGAGGAAAGGCCACAATTATGCCAACCTTAAAGATCTAAGGTTTGTAACGGTGGTATCACCTATTATATCTCTATTTGGTTCATTGGTTTGACACATGCAAAACTTGAATCGATCCTAGAGAATAACTATAAATTACCAAAAGTTCATACATGTAGTAGCCCTGATCACAACTTCTGTGATAAATTGTGCAATTACTAGAAGGTATAATAAAGACTTGGGGGTGTGGCCACTGATTTAGTGAATGTGTTCTTTTCTATACCAGTCAGAAAACCTAATCAAAGTAGTTCACATTTATATGAAACAGACAATATTCATGACAGTTTTGTTCTGGGGATATGTTAACTCTTCTTCCCTCTGCCATAATATGGTTCAAAGATATCTGGACTTTCTGTACATTCTGTGGAACATTAAATTGACTCACTATGTTGGTGACTTCATGATGAATGTGCAGAATGAGCAAGCCTCCTTAATGAGTTTTCTCTTTGACTTTCCCAAAATGGTCAACAATTCCTCTCCCCATTCCCAAGCCATTTTCTGTAACAACCTCAAATTAACCAAATTACATGAAAGATTCACCTTCATATAAGAGCTATCTTTTTCTCAGTTTTACATAATTAAAATAATAACTTTATGTAATCAAAAACATGATAGACTAATAGAAATGTTTCATGAAACTAAAGAGTTTCAGTTTAAAATTAAGTTCACAATATTTTATTAATATTTTTACAGGGGGTGGCATTTTGGAATCAACACTTCTGCAATAGTGTTCTCACTAAGTTTGCAAACACTCTTGACATGTTTAACTAACTGTCGTGTTTCCAGTACTCTTTAAAATGAATGTAATATGTTCTTTTTAAAGCAAAATTGCAATCTGGCATGTAATTTCTAAACATATATGTGTATGTGCAACCATATATAACAATATAACAATTGTGTATAAGAAATTATGTGTTTGAATATTGGTCAGGAAATATACACCCTGATTTTATGTAAACACAAAGAGGTCTAGTGTGTGTGTGTGTGTGTGTGTGTGTGCATGTATATGTTACCCCATAAACAAATGATTTGCTTGATCTTTGTAATAAAGTCTGGTTTATTGCTAGAAGAAAATCAAATGTGCTTTGTCTTTCTATATAGTATTATACAAGCTATAATTTAACATATACTGAAATTTCATAGTTTGTTAATGTTAGAAAAACTGCACCTGTGATTGTCTTTCTCTTAATTTTTTTTTAATTTTTGATTTGTCATACTGTAATTCACTGATCATAAACATGCATTCATCTGAAAGCTTTATCAATATCAAGTTATTTGGTTTTCATACTCTATGAAGTAGATACCATCATTCTGGTAATGCATGAAGAAACTGAGGCACAGAAAGGTTAACTAATTTGTCCAGTGTTACACTGCCAGTTAGTGGCTGAGCTAAGACATACAAACACAGAAAGTATAATTCCAGAATTTGTCCTCAGCAAAATGAATTCACAGATTCACTTATTATTGATCCCAAGTTCCCATGAAAGTGACCCAAAAATGAAATATTTAAGGAAGTGGGAAAGACAGTCTATAACTTAAATGTAACTTTAAAGTGTTGATAAAAGATATAAGTTGTATGTGATTGGGGAGAAAATATCAGTAGTAGATAAAACATTGGAAATACATCTATTTCCGTTCATCAAAAAGCAGAAGAAACTCCATATTCTTTTTAAATAAATGTTAATAGCAGGTGTGAGCTCCAAAAATAAAAATAAATAAATAAATTTAATTAACAAGAATATATTCATGAGGTAGAGCAGTTCATTTCCTGGCCTGCTAATCTCCTCCTCACTAATCCTCTGACTATGTAGGAAATGCTACCTATCAAAATACTCCAACACTTTCCAAAAGATCCTTGGAATATCTTTGCATTCAAGAAATCTGTCCAGGATGCAGCCTTATGCAATCTACAATGAGATTTTTTAGGCTGATGTTACAGCATTTTTTTCTCTGTATGTTGCACTTAGTCATGACAGGGGCAGATGGCTTTAAGGTGAGAAAGTCTGAGAGTTTTCATTTTTTGCTGTACTGATTTAAAAAATTTCAAGAACAAAAAAACAATATTAGTTTTGAGAGTTCTTACATATTTATAATATTCACATAATAAAATAATAAAAATATTCAGTAGAGGAAAACATTACATATAAAGAAATAGAAATGAGACTTTAGTCATTTAATTACCCCTTCAATATTAGAAATTGCTATATTTCAGGATCTATAAGAAAAATAAATTGAATTCACCTTAGGATTCTAGATCCAATCAAATTTCAAGAATGAGTACATCAGGCAATATCTCATGAAGTTTACCCATGTACGTATTATCCCTAAGGTATGGGTGAGGAGAATTAATCCAAGACAGAATATGACATTGGATTGGGGAATTTGGAAAAAAATGGAATGCAATTAACATAAGGAAGCCAAAAATAATGGAAAGATTGTTAGACTGAACACTTGGAAGATTCTCAATTTAACAGCAAGCCCGAGTTGTCTAAGGATTGAATTTTTAAAATGTGACTCCAATAACACTATTAGATACCCTAGTGGGTAATATTTACACTAGCACAAACAGTAAACCATTTCTTTAAAAATGTTCACATAGAAAAAACCTAGAGGATTTATATAACATACTTTTCATTGCAGCCTTAAATTTTTAATTAACAAATCTATTGGTAAAAGTGTAAAGAAGGTAGTATGAATGTCATGTACTCTACATTTCTTAATTTCTTTTTTTTTTTATCCCAGAGAGAATATGTATGTAGATATTTTTTTTTTTTTTTTGCAGTGGCACCATCATCATCATAGCTTATTACAGCCTCAAACTCGTGGATATAAGCCATCCTCCTAGCTCAGCCTCCTGAGTAGCTAGGACTATAGGCACACTCCAACTAATTTTTGCATTTTTTGTAAAAAATAGGATCTTGCTATGTTGCTCAGGCTGATCTCTAACTTCTGGCCTCCTCAAGCAATACTTTTGCTTATAGGCATGAGCCACAGTGCTGGGCAAAAGTTTGCTATGCTCTTTCATTGCATGTTATTTATTTATTTATTTATGTATTGACAGGATCTCGCTTTGTAGCCCAGGCTGGAGTTCAGTGGTGTGATCATAGCTCATTGCAGCCTCAAACTCCTGGGCTCAAGCCATCCTCCCACCTCAGTCTGTTGAGTAGGTAGGACTACAGTGTGCATCACCATGCCCGGCTAATTTTTCTTATTTTTTGTAGAGATGGGGTCTCATTATGCTACCCAGGCTGGTCTCAAACTCTTGGCCTCAAGTGATCCTCCCACCTCAGCCTCCCAAAATACTGGGATTACAGGCATGAGTCACCGAGCCTGTCCCCTAACTTTCTGAAATTTTATGATAGATGATGAAAGATAAAATTGTTAAAGTTGTTAAATTAAAATGAAAACAGCTGATTATGTTATTCAAATCCTGCAACCACTAAAATAAAAAGTGGCAATATAACTAAAAAATCAACTGGTAAAATAGAAACAGAAAGTACTTTAAGTGTGCAATATTTCTCTCTCTTCATATTATAGAAACAACAGATATTGTCTAAATATGATAAAGAAAAATTAATTTTGGTAGAATCAGATGTTGGTTTACCTTTCTTGAAAGAATACATGGAGAAACCATGAGAAAAAAAAGAGACCTAGAGTTTACATAAAGAAGAACAGAGGAAGTCAGTGAAAAAAGAAAACTAAGAATTCTGAAACATGACCCCAGTTCAATCATTCTGGCTACCCCTGGTGGATTAGACACATCCTAGCTTAGGTCACATAGATATGAATAAAGAAACCATCTTGGATACTCCAGTCTTAGTAGACACTAGGTGGAGCAGAGACAAGTTTTTACACAGAATTATGAGAAATAATAAAAAGGACTTTTTCCTAAAAGTACCAAATATGCAATAGTTTGTTATGCAGCAATAGACACCAGTAGCAGGAATTTGTACCAAAAGTGTTTGCTGCTGTTAAAAAAAGTTCAGTAAAACATTGGTGTCAGGATTGGTTAGTGGCACAGTCCAGTGATTCCCTGAAAATACTATCAACCAAGACCAGTAGAACAATGAAAAAATGTGCCATGCAGTAAAACAATGTTTGATGTTTGGCAGCACTGGGAGTTGAAGAA
>CM052436.1:80429538-80490038 GCA_028533085.1 Varecia variegata | reverse complement strand
TTGGTTCTCCTGGGGAGAGTTGGAACCCATTCTATTAAGTGAAGTATCCCAAGAATGGAAAAATAAGCACCACATGTACTCACCAGAAAATTGGTTTCCCTGATCAACACCTGGGTGCACATTTGGGAATGATACCAATTGGGTGTTGGACAGAGATGGGGGGAGGAGATGGGTGTATATCTACATGATGAGAGAGAAGCGAACTGTCAGTGGAATGGACATACTTGAAGATCTGACTCGGGGTGTTGGGGGTGGGAGAGGGGATGGGTGTTTACCTACATGATGAGTGCAATGTGCACTGTTGGGGGAATGGACACTCTTGAGGCTCAGTCTCGGGGGGTTGGGAGGGGCATGGGCAATATACTTAACCAGAACGGTTGTACCCCCATAATAAGCTATAATAAAATAAATAAATAAATAAATAAATAAAAAGAAATTCAAAAAAAAAAAAAAAAGAATTAGAAATAATAGATGAAAAATATCAGAACCAGTAGGGTGGTAGGGTAGTGCTGAATAATAATAGATTTGGAACACTAGGCAGAGAGTTTTGTGAATATTTGATGCAATATTTATTTCAATAAATACTCGAAAACCATAATGAATACTGTTTGGAGACAGATTTATCTGGCAAAGACAGAGAGTTTCAAAGAGTTGGAAGAGAAAACTGCTAGGATATCTTCTATAATTTATATGTTCTAGACAATACTAGTAGTGGTGATAACATAGAGAAAAAAAGTTAATCCGAAAGACATTTCAAAATGCCACTTGTCCATGATGCTTGTAAGACTTATAAGTGAATCCAAGTTCCCCAGGATGGTAAACATCATCATGAGAACTTTGTTGATTAAACTTTGTATACATAGTGTCAAGTATTTGTCATGTTGCATACTATTTAAATTATATTTAGAGTGAAGTCATACCTGATATTCCTTCATATTTGACATAATGCTAGGCACACAATATATTCACATTGCAAATTTGAATAAAAGTAATAAAGATAAAGATAGTTCCAAGAGTGTTATTCAAACTACCTCATATCCTTGGCATATAGTCACACCTATATATAATTAGGGCCATCATTTCTGTATGCATTGATTGTGAATAACCCAATACCAAAAGAAGTATATTTTAAATGTATATTCAAATAGACTGGGAAAATTATTTCCAAAACATGCACAATGTAACCAGGCAAGCAAATGGAGTTCTCAGTGAATTGATGAAAACTGAATTGCATAAAATGTTATTTTTTTAAGATACAAAAATTTTGTAGGACATGGATAACCAAAATAAAAATTATAAATGCTCATATTTTTTGTTACAAAGAAGATATTTATACAAATGTCACATTAATAATCCAGAAGGGAAAATTTTTAAACAGTAAGCAATTGGCAAAGTAAATGTTTTCCTGAATGGGTTATGTTTTAATTAGTTCCTGCTGTTATAACAAATACCACAGACTGAATAATTTATAAACAATAGAAATGTATTTCTCACAGTTCTGGAGGTTGGGAAGTCCAAGATCACAGCACCAGCAGATAGAGTGTCTGGTAAGGGCCTATTCCATAGATGATATTTTTCTTAAGGTGTCCTCACATGGTGAAAAAGTGGGAAGAGCCAGAGAGCAATCTTAAGATTCTTTTATAAGTCCATTAATCACATTCAGGAGGGCAGATCCTTCATAACTTAATCATCTCCCAAAAGAGCCCACCTCTTCATACTATGACTTTGGGGTTTAAATTCTAACATATAAATTTTGGGGGGATATACACATTCAAATCTTAGCACTGTGCATTTATATGAACAAAAATTTTAGTAAATACCTATGAATCCATTATTAGGCTGAAAGAATAAATTATTAATAAATAGGTATAGAATAGATTATCCCAATATTTAATTATATTACAATGTAATTGGAAAATTTTGAAAAACAATTGGGGTAGGAACCCTTAGAAGATATAGAAAAATTAATATAATTAATGCTAACAGAAAAGTCTCAGTTTATTAGGTTTTGCACAATACTTTAAAGACTTAAAATCACCTTAAAATGATGTAGTGAAAAGAAGTTACTTTCAGACTGTGTTGTTGATAATTATAGAAAATTTAGTGTTTTATAACTACAGCTGTATAATCATGATTGATATTCAAAGAGATTTTCTTGAGGCAATTTCTTAGACTGAACAACCACACAAAAAAAGACTAAGTTACTTTTCCTACAATAGTCAGAAAGTTAACTAATACCATACAAAAATGTTTTCAGCATATTTTAAACAAAATGAGTTTATGTAGAATAATATATTATTATTCATTTATAATCCTAGAGATTAATACGTAGAAAAAAAGTTTGTCCCAAGACAATAAAAAAACACAAAGTAAAAATGCAAAATTATTTAATTAGGTATCTTAGTCGATTTGTGTTTCTATAAAGAAATACTTGAGGCTGGGTAATTTATAAAGAAAAGAGGTTTATTTGGCTCATGGTTCTACAGGCTGTGCAAAATGAATGGTGCTAGCATCCGCATCTGACGAGAACCTCAAGCTGCTTCCATTCATGGTGGAAGGGGAGAGGGAGTTGAAATGTGCAGAGTTCACATGGCAAGAAACGAGGCAGGAGAGAGGAGGGAGATGCCAAGCTCTTTTTAACAACTACCTCTCATGAGAACTAATAGTGTGAGAACTCCCTCACTACCACAAGGGCTATAACAAGCCATTTATGAGGGTACTGCTCTCATAATCCAAGTTAATCCCACCAGGCCCCACCTCCAACAATGGAGCTCAAATTTCAACATGAGACTTGGAGGAGCCAAACAAATGATATCCAAATCATAGCACTGAAATATGTAAAATAAATGATAAAATACATGTTAATGCAAATTTTAAAATTTTCATAGATTATAATACTTCGTAACACTAAAATCTGAGATGTACTCAGTGATATTATATGATGGAACCTACACTGCCATAAAAATGTGATGGTATTAAAACAGGTACAAATTTTTTTTTTGACACCCTTCTCCTCAAAAGGTGAAGCCTAATTCCCTTCTTTTTGAATTTGGGTCAGATTTAGTGACTACTATCTAATGAATAAAATATGGCAGAAGTAAAGTTATGTAACTTATACTATTACTTCATAATATGTATAGTTTCCATTTGTGTCTAGTTCTCTTTCTCTTCAGTGGATTGCTGCTACATCATAAGGACACTCAAACAGCCTGTAGAGAGCTGTTTGTTGAAAGTAAATAAAGCCTTTCACCAAGCACTGACTTGTCAGTCATGTGAGTTAGCCACCTTGTCAGAAGATCCTCTGCACCCAGACTTTCAGATGACTGAAAGTCTTGTCGATATCTTGACTGCAATCTCATAAGAAGCTTTGGGCCAAAATCATTCAGCTAAACCATTCCTGAATTCCTATACTGTGGAAATAGTAATGATAATTTTTTTTTAATACAACATGATGACTATAGTTAATAACAATGTATTGTATTATATTATATTGTATTATATTTTAAGTGTTCTCATCACAAAAAAGTAATAAATATGTGAAGTAATGCATATATTAATTAGCTCAATTTAAGCATACTGTGATGTATACAATGCTTTAAAAAATCATGCTTTACATTTAAAATATGTAAGTAATAATAAATTTTTTGCTATTGCTTTATCTGTGGTATGTTGGTGAATGTTTAATAACCAATATTTTGAGGGAAAAAAGTAATCACTGACTTGCAGCATTTGCTGATTGCCATGGTGTAAATGTTCCCACCGTGGCTAAGTTTAAACTGCCAACCAATGTTCCATCACTGAACACAGACTTTAGAAGAAATGCACAGTAGCACAGCAATCACATAATATTGCTACCACACAAACACTACAGAAATAAACTTAAGTGCATAGGTAATAGTAAAAATATATTAAAATACTTTGGAAATGTTGAATTTTGAGCCTATATTCCCTTTGATTATAGTATAATTTACTTAATTATAAATTTATACAAATTGATTTTTAATAATAGTGTTTAATAAGAAGCTCATGAAATCTCTGAAAATTTACCAAATATATTAGTTTTACTACAAAATAGTATATTTAATACATGTCTATTTTTTCATGAGATTAGATTACTGAATGTTACAGTTTTTTGAGGGTTAAGTGACTATATCCTACAGTTTTTGATTTGTAATCCAATTATATGACATGAAAACTACAGTATCAGTAGTCACCTAGTGAGTGTTTTTGATGAGTTATTTCATACTGTGGATTTATAATTAACATTAAACATTATTGGCACTGAGGTACTTAAAGATGCATTCATCAACTGATATTTAGAGCTCACACATGATTTTAAATATAACCTTGATGCTTTATATTTAAGGAACAAAAAAAAAGTCTTTCTTGCCTCAACAACAAATAATATTAATAACTTTAATCTACATAGGATCAAAATTCCAAGAATTATAAGTGAAAAAAATTAGAAATGTATTTCTACAGTGCCATAATACATTTAGATGCTTTATCCAAAATACTATAATAGTTTGCATTTTTGATGCAATGACAAATAATTACTTTATTTTATTTTCTTGTATAACTCTAATCAGCAAATTTTGGAAATTAGTAATGTGTTTCACAATAAATTGTCTAAATCTTTTTAATGTTATCATACAAATATTTTGTTGTATATTGCATTGTAATTGGGACTTTGTATTTCAAAGCTTGATGAAATACATTGAATTTTGTATATTTTGTTCCCCCATTCTAGTTATTGGAGATTATTACATATCAAAGCATAACCTTCAGAGGACCTTAAATCTTGTCTTTTGGAACAGAGTCAATCCCTCAATGTAATTAAATAAGTGAAACATCTATACAAGGAAAACTATGAAAAAAATGATAAAAAGTAGAAGAAAAAGAACACAAAAAATGAAAAAATATTCCATGCTCATAAATTGGAAGAAGTAATATTATTAAAATGACAATACTACCCATAGTGATTTACAGACTCATTGCAATCCCTGTCAGAATACTGATGAGATTCTTCATAGAAAAAAAAAGTTCTAGGAATTAAATGGAAACACAAAAGACCCCAAATAGCCAAAGCATTCCCCGGCCCAAAGATCAAAGCTGAAGGCATTATACTACTTGACTTCAAAATTTGCTACAAAACTATGGTAACAAAATTAGCATGGTCCTGGCACAAAAACAGGCACATAGATTAATGTAACAGAATAAAGAACCCAGATAAAAATCCATGCATTTTTTAAATTTCAGAATATTATGGGGTACAAACGTTTAGGTTACATATATTGCCTTTGCTTTGCTGGAGTCAGAGCTACAAGTGTGCCCATCCCCCAGACAGTGCTCACCACACCCATTAGGTGTGAATATACCCATTACCCCCTCTCTCCTCCCCCCTCCCACCTGTTGGACAAACTCAGATACGAATCCATTCATTTATACCAAACTCATATTCAACAAAGGAACAAAGAACACACAATGGGGAAAGGACAGTCTTTTCAATAAATGGTGCTGGGAAAACTGGATAGCTCTATACAAAAGAATGAAACTAGATCTCTATCTCTCAACATACAGAAAAATTAAATAAAAATGGTTTAGAGACTCAAACACAAGATCTGAAATTTGAAACTACTAGAAGAAAACATTAAAGCAATGCATCAGGACATTGGTTTGGGCAGAGATTTTTTTGTATAAGACCACAAAAGCACAGGTCACCAAAGTAAAAATAGCCAAATTGAAGTCCGACCTAGCTGGAGAAATCAGGCAAGACAAAAAAGTAAGGGGCATCCAAATTGGAAAAAAGAAAATCAAATTATCTCTATTTCTAAGGATATGATCTTATACGTAGAAAACCCTAAATACTCCTCCAAAAGACTCTAAGATCTGATAAATGAATTCAGCAAAGTCTCAGTTTATAAAATCAATGTACAAAAAATCAGTAGCATTTCAATACACCAGTAACAGTCAAGCTGAGAACCAAATCAAGATCTCAATCTCATTTACAATATTTGCAAAAATAATAAAATGCCTCAGAATATATCTAACCAAGGAGGTGAAAAATCTCTACAATCTCTACAAGGAACTATACAAATCATCTATGAAAGGAATCGCAGACCACACAAACAAATGGAAAAACATCCCATACTCATTGATGGGAAGACTCAGTATTGTTAAAATACCCACACTGCCCAAAGAAATCTACAGATTCAATGCAATTCCCTTTAAAATACCAATGTCATTTTTCACAGAATCAGAAAACAATAATTCTAAAATGCATATAGTACCAAAAAAAGAGCACATATAGCCAAAGCAATCCTAAGCAAAAAGAACAAAACTGGAGGCATCACATTACCTGACTTCAAATTATACAACAAAGCTGTAGTAAACCAAAACAGCATGTTACTGGCATAAAAGTAGACATATAGATCAATGGAATATAATAGAGAACCCAGAAATATATCCACGTACCTAAAACCACTGATCTTTGACAAAGCAGACTAATTCAGCCATGAAAAGAAATGAAATCCTTCATTTACAGCAACATGGATGGAACTGGAAGCCATTATATTAAGTGAAATAAGCCAACCACAGAGAGACAAATATCACATCTTTTCACTCATATGGGAGCTAAAAACCTGGATCTCATGAAGATAGAGAGTAGATTGGTGGTTATCAGAGGCCAGGAAGAGAAGTGGGGGAGATAAAGTGAGAGAAATATATAAATGTATTCACTACCACTGAACTTAAAAATGGTAAAGATGGTAAATTATATATGTATATTTTACCTCTATAAAAATAAATTAAATAAATTCACAAAAATATTTAACATGTATTTTGTATTGTACCTTTCTATATGTTAGGTATCAATATATAGTCTTTTAATTATGAAGAAATTCAAGTACTATCCTTCTTCTAGGATAGTACTATCCTTCTTCTAGGATAGTACAATAAAAATGTGGATACGCATCACCTAGCTTCAATGTGTATCAATTCATCACCAATCTTGTTCCATTTATACTGTCATGTCTAGTCTTTTCCTCCAGATTATTTTAATGTAATTCTACTCGTGATACTATTTCATCTACATTCTCCTTAGGCGTTTCCAAAAGATACCTTTTGTTGTTATTTATCCCATCTCTTTTATATTTGTAATTTATATTATTTTTCTTTATATTATTTTGTTATGTTTTCTTTATATTAATTTTAATTTATTAGTTATTAATTTTTTATTCTTTTAGTGTTTCTGCATCTTTGATTTATTACTGACCAATTCTTAGTTTTACCAATTGTGAGAGAGTTGTAGAACTTTAGAACCTTTAAAATTTATTTTTACTCAATTATGTTTTTTTTTTTTATTTTGGCATACATGTTTTTTCCTAATATAAATTGAGCTTCACAAGACATTTCTATAATTATTTTGTTCAGTCAGTATTTATTTTATTGGCCTACATAATATTTGCCTTCTCTGATATTCTTCATTTTTCCTAAAAAGGCCTGTTTCTTTCTGAAATCTTTTTTTTTTTTGCCAGAACTACATTCACTTTTTAAGTGCAGACCTGCTAGTGACCAATTTCCTCAGTTATAGTTTGCTTAAAAATATCTATTTATTCTTCATTTTCATTTTTGTAGGATGTTTTCACTGAGTAAAAAATTCCAGATTTATGTGGACTTCCTGTAATCACTGTAAAGATTCCATTACTATTTGGCTTGCAATATTTCTATTGAGTAATTAGGCATCTATTATATTTTTGGTCCTTTGAAAGAAACATGCATTTTTGTTCCAGCTGCTATTAAACTTTTTTTCTAAGATTACCAACAGGTTTACTATTAAGTGCCTAGGTGTGATTTTATTTCAGTTTGGTGTTTCTAACTTTTTGAATCCGAGAGTTGATATATTATACTTTCTCAGTTCTGAAAATTCTCAACCCTTATCTCTTCAAATATTGTTTTTGCCATATCATTTGTTTTGTCTTCTTCTAGGATTCCAAGAAAATACAAGTTAGATATTTTTGGTATAATTCACATATCTCTTATGATTTATTTTTAATTTATTAATATCTTTCCTATATGATATTTGCTTTTTATTGGTTTGTCTTTGAGTTCGCTAATCTTATATTTGCTGTTAAATAAATCCACTTACTTCTTAATTTCATGTTTTTCAATTCTGGAATATTCATTTTATTATTTTTTATAGATTTCTATTATCTTTTGAAAATCTTTATTTTACTGTTTACTTTTGTCCATTTTTTCTATATTTTATTTAATAAATTTATCATAGTTATTTCATAGATCTTATCTGCAGATTTCAATAAGTGATCCATGTGTATGTTGTATGTATGTTATATGCTTTTACTCTTGCTTACCGGCCATTGATTTTGTCTTTTCACATTTCTCATCATTTTTTAATTGTTACTATATGTTGAAAATAGAGGACAAAAAAAAAATCCAGATGACATTTTCATCAGACTGGGTCTCTCTATCTTATTACATAAAGCAATCAAAGCTGCGTTGGGTCAGGCTAGAATGCATTATTAATAAAACACAGTCCATCTCAATTTCACCCTTGTTCTTAAGGCATGATCCTCACAGTATAATGAATATCTGTCTCTCTAGTTCTAAAATATTATGATATCCAGCTTTGTCCTTTAGAGATTACAAACCAAGCTCTCCTTCTTTCTATTCCAAGAAATTCAAAATCTAGCATATATAATATCTCAAGGGGAAGAAAAGTGTCATGCTTGAAACAAATACTCTTCCAAATAACCCTTATTTTCCTAAGCACTACAGGATAGGCGGGATCTACTCTGCCTTTCAACCTAGTTCCCAGTCTCTTGCACAGCGTCAGAACTCAACAACTGTTCACTGGAAAAAACTGACTATGATGCGTTTCTTTCTAATTTCCACTTGTTCCAATCAGCACTATGTGACCACTAATTCTAGGTTAATTTCTTTTTCTCCTAACAGATGTTTTCTGTTGGGAAAATTCCAATCTTTAGCCCATTCCAAGAATTAATGAACACCCAGTGGAGTGCATCAGCTTCTCTTAGAAAAATTCTCTTGTCTGGAATATTTGCTTATCTAATCCTCATGGCATTTATAGCTCCTTGCTACCATTAAAATAGGATCTTATAATTTAGGGATGAACCATATGAAATTATTTTGGGGTCAGAAACTAATTGTCATAAGAGCTTTAGCTAGCATGACCTTTTATATCTTATTCATAAGGAGAATCTTGACATAAAAAGATTTTTTACAATGCATATGTTTAGTGAATCAAGCAGGCTACAAAATAATATTTATGTTTTAAATCCAATAAAATGACTTATTCATTTATACAAAATAGTCAAAACATACATATTATTATTCTAAGGCTCAATGTTACATGTTGAATATACAGTAACTGGCAAAACTGACTAAGTTAGTACCCTGATGATCTTAAAATTTTAATCAGGGTGGCTTACATTAATCACACATTCATATGAATACATAACAAAATGTATTTTGAGGACAAATTTTGGTGCCTATGAAAATATTTATAAAATGGACCTGGTGTATATAGTCTGAGGAGATGAGAGAAAGCTTCTATAAGGAAGTGACTTTTAAAGTACAGCACTGAGGAAATGATTAAGTAGGATAAAACTGGGATTTAAAATGTAGATAAATGCAGATTATAAATAGATGTATAGTTACCAAAAATTAGCATAGCCTAATGGAACAAAGATTCACAGTTTTTATAATATGAATCATTGTTCATATTATAAAAATTATAATATGGACATAGGATTATGGAGACACCTTGATTGCCATTCAGTCTGGCTTTGAAAGATTATAGTATGATACCATAGAATTTTCCATCTAGGCTCACACAGGAAAGTTAAGTTTATGTTAGTCATGGACAGATAGGAAAATACTGTATTTTGACAGAGGGAATTACAAAGAAAAACATGACAGTTCTTTAAGATGTTTGGAAGTAATTTGAACATTGATAATGGACAGTTATTCTAGACTTTTGATCAGAGATCTGACACAATTAGCTTAGCATTTTGCAGCCATGACTGAACTCAAAGTAGTGAAGAATTTGGAGAGGAAAAGACTACAATCAAGAAGTTACTGTTGCAGAAATGGAAGTGAGTAATCAAAATTCCACAAGGTATTGTGAATAGTGTTATTATGAGGGCTTTTAGAGGAGTGATAAATCAAGGTTTTTCATTTGATTTGACATAGGGTTTAAGGGAGAAGGAAGAGAGTACATGAAGTAAAAGTAGAAAGCAGCAAGCTTTGTACTCTCATCAAAGGGGGATAGATTGGAATTTGATATTGCTGATATCAATTTTTAATGACAGTGGAGTTTAAAACATAACCTATGTAGGCAGTTGGTTGCAGTGCTATCGTGCTAAAATAAAGGACATTTAAGTTTAGAAGGATAAAACAACTAAGAAGTTAAGATCTATAAGATTAATGAAAGTGGATGTTGAAGTCATTAAAGTGGATGGAAAGATGTATAGGAAGAATGAAATTAAGAAAGCTTAGAGAGTATAAAGCTTATATTAATAATATCTGATGAAGGTGATGTGATGAGATGGGGGAATGCATGAATTATTGATTAGTCAAAAGACATCAGATATCACATTTGCCATGTTAATTCCATTTGTAGTTATTCATGTTTTCTTTTTTTAATTGTATTTTACACATATATGCTGCCACATTTTTCTGATATTTATATAAGGAAAAAAAGTACCAGCTATAAAAGTAAATCACAAGAGCATGAGAGAGCAGTTCTTTTGGAAAGAAGGATTAGCTTTGGTGGCAATATATTTACCTAAAGAGTGAAGATTACCTTATATAAATACAACAAACTCTTTTCTGAAACTGGATTCAGTGTAATCATGAAGGAAAGTTTTAGACTCTTGTGTTTTACCTGGAGGAAGCAAATGGCTGGACACCAGCACTGACAAAAATGTTTCTTCCCATGCTTATAAGAGATTTTTACTAAAGAATTCAGAAAATGCCAGTTTTAATTAAAAGCTGCTACAGGCCGGGGGTGGTGGCTCACGCCTGTAATCCTAGCACTCTAGGAGGCCGAGGTGGGTGGGTCACTCAAGGTCAGGAGTTCGAGAACAACCTGAGCAAGAGTGAGACCCGTCTCTACTAAAAATAGAAAGAAATGATCTGGCCAACTAAAAATATAGAAAAAATTAGCCGGGCATGGTGGCGCATGCCTGTAGTCCCAGCTACTCAGGAGGCTGAGGCAGAAGAATCGCTTAAGCCCAGGAGTTTGAGGTTGCTGTGAGCTAGGCTGACACCACGGCACTCACTCTAGCCTGGGCAACAGAGTGAGACTCTGTCTCAAAAAAAAAAAAAAATCTGCTACATTCAAGAATCTTGGACTTTAAAAATGGCAAATAAACACAAAGGAGTATATATAGGGCCATCTTAATAATATTTAGTATCAGTCCTAACTCATGAGTATGTATCAGGGGAAAATAAATTATTGTAAAGTTATTTTATCTTTGTTCAAAATTCAAATAAAAATTGCATCTTTACAGAAAAGAAATATTTTTTCCCGAAAAAGTATTTCTGAAAATGAAAGATCTGAAGGCTTACCATTTTTTGCTTACCTGGTCTTGTGCAAATCTTATTCAGATACACAACTGAGGAAAAAATATCCTTGAATATATACGAGACTAAGGAAAGAGTGACATCTACAGCAACAATAGTTAAAACATTTATAAATGATATCCATCATAAACCAAATACATCCATTTCATCTTCAGCCTGGAGAGCAGGAGCCCAGCTGCCGCTTCCATTTGTGTATGCTATCTAAATGATGAGAGGTGAATCATTCAAATCCTCTTTACTGTAATGAGAATAGAGAAACCTGCTGTAGCTAGCTCAGAAAAAATTGGCTGTCTCATATTTGAGTGATGTATAAAATGTAGATTGTGTAAAATCATTTCCTTTGTGAGGACATGAAGAAAGCTTCTGTATGTAGAAAATGATTTTGGAGTATTGTGTCTCAAAACAAATCAGAACTGTGGGCCCATATGTCTCTTCTCCAACCCACTTAAAAAAAAACTTCTGGGAAGAAAAATAAATCAGAAAAGGAATAGATGGAAATGGTATTTGAAGTCTTATTTCCCCTGGCAAGTAGGTCTTTATGTCATTTTCGGTACATGACTCATTAAGTTCCACCTCTATGTCTTGCACATGTCATTACCTCCTGTCTGCCTGTCGAATATCTAGCTGCTTTATTCCCCCAATCAGATTATTTCCCCATTACCTTCAAGAGCTAGGTTCACAATCACCTTTTTCAAAAAAACATCTCTACTTTCATTGTTGGATCTACGTTAGGGTTCAACTGATATTAGCAGTTAGTAATTAGGGGTTGTTGAAGTTATGCTGAACCGGTTGAGAAAGGCAGCTTATACAGAGGATAATTAGATCAGGCCAAACATGGAACACTTCATAAACCAGAGGAATTCAAAATAAGAAAGGCAGAGTTCAAAGATAGGAAATATATAATAATAAGACTCTACAGAGTCTCTGGTTCCCTGAGTCAGAGCTGGCAAAACTACCCTGGCCAACTCTGTGAAAGGTACATAAAATTGACAAACGTCAGTTAAGACTAAGAAATTCTACTCTCTACGTTCAGCCAACGCTTCCCAAACGTTGCCCATTGGTCTATAAATAAGCTTTCACTGGTTTATTAGAGAAAACTTGTGAAAAAACATGCATAATGTGCTTAATTCTTGCTATGACAAAATTTGTTCGATTTAACAGGCAATCCTGTGTTTGGAGATTATGTCCTTTCAACATTTTTGGCTATAATAAATGATAATTGAGATATATTTTGTTCATTGTCTTCATTCTGCAAATTAAATGTCAGAAATCACATGCGGTTGCTAATTTCCCCTCCAATCTGTAAATACAAAGGACTTTATCGTCACTTAGTTGCCCTCTAGATAAAATTATTTTTTTGATAAGGGAATATTATAGTGTTTTATAACTACGAAAAATCTTAATTACTTAAAAAATTTTAACTCTTGTTCATTTTTTCAACAAATATTATAAAGCCTTACTATATGCCAGCACTATGCCAGGCACCTAAGATAAATGTGAAAATGCCAGACAAGTGCCTTTTTTAAATAAAGCTTAGATTCTACTTAAAAGACACAGACAATAAAAAATAATTTGATCAAGCATTTTACAAAAATCTAACTCATATATAAAAGCATACAATATATGATATGCATAAAATTAGGATACTGTACATTTATATGACAACCACTGTATAGGTATTTATAATTGAATGACCACAGAAAGCCTCTCTGAGATAGTAACATTTAAGCTAAGGTCTAAATTATAGATAGAAGTCACCTTTAACAAAAGTCTCTTTCAGGAAAATGCAAGAGCAGCTGGCAAAAGACCCAATGGCATATTCTAAGTAGGATGACTGGTACTCTCTGAAGTTGTGCAGTACAGCAGGGCTGTTCAAAAACAGAAAGAAAGCTGATTTGTTGAAAAATATTGGACGAGACTAAGAAAAAAGAGTAGGTTATGGTCAGAGAGAGTGAGGATTGTGCACAGATTTGTTCATCAGGGTATAGGTTTGGATTGATTTTAAATACAATGAAAAACCACTGGAGGATGTTTTAAGCAGAAAAATTATAAGATCTTATTTACATTCTCAAAAATCATTCTGGCTTGTTTTTGAAAATATAGTATAAACAAAGAGAACTGGATACATGTAGACAGGCTAAGAAACTGTTGCATTAGTCTCTACGGGATGGTTTGGACAAAGGTAGCACTGGGGAATGAAGAGACATGGATGTTTGCAGGGCATGTATTTTTTAATTTTAATTTTAATTTTTTTAAATTTCAGAAATATTGCGAAGGTACAAATGTTTAGGTTATATATATTGCCTTTGCGCCACCAAAGTCAGAGCTACAAGCGTGCCCATCCCCAGACAGTGTGCACCACACCCATTAGGTGTGAATACACCCATCCCTCTTCCCCCTTCCCACCTGCCCGACACCCAGTGAATGTTACTACCATATGTACTCTTAAGTGTTGATCAATTAGTACCAATTTAATGGTGAATACATGTGCTGCTTCTTTTTCCATTCTTGTGATACTTCACTTAGTAGACTGAGCTCCAGCTCCATACAGAATAATACAAGAAGTGCTATAAATAGTTCATCATTGTTTTTTGTAGCTGAGTAGTACTCCATGGTATACATATAGCATATTTTATTAATCCACTCCATGTATTGATTGGCACTTGGGTTGTTTCCACATCTTTGCAATTGTGAATTGTGCTGCTATAAACATTCAAGTGCAGGTGTCCTTTTTATAGAATGTCTTTTTATCCTTTGGGTAAATACCCAGTAGTGGGACTGCTGGGTCACGTAGTAGTTCTACTTTAGTTCTTTGAGGTGTCTCCGTACTACTTTCCATAAGGTTGTACTAGCTTGCAGTCCCACCAACAGTGTATGAGTGTTCCTATCTCTCCACATCCATGCCAACATTTGTTGTTTGGGGACTTTTTGATAGGCATTCTCACTGGAGTTAAGTGATATCTCATTGTGGTTTTGATTTGCATTTCCCTGATGATTAAAGATGTTGAGCATTTTTTCATATGTTTGTTGGCCATTAGTCTATCTTCTTTTGAAAAGTTTCTGTTCATGTCCTTTGCCCATTTTTAATAAGGTTGTTTGATTTTTTCTTATTGATTTTCCTGAGTTCTATATAAATTCTAGTTATCAGCCCTTTATTGGTTGTATAGCATGTGAATATTCTCTCCCATTCTGTAGGTTGTCTATTTGTTCTCATGATAGTTTCCTTGGCTGTGCAGAAGCTTTTTAATTTGATCAGGTCCCATTTATTTATTTTTGTTGTTTCTGTGATTGCCTTCGGGGTCTTCCTCATAAATTCTTTGCTTAGGCCAATGTCTATAAGATTTTTTCCAACATTTTCTTCTAGGATTATTATAGTTTCATGTGTTAGGTTTAAGTCTGTTATCCACTGTGAGTTGATTTATGTGAAAGGTAAGAGGTATGGATCCTATTTCAGTCTTTTACTAGTGGCTACCCAATTACCCCAGCACTATTTATTGAATAGGGATTCTTTTCCCCAATGTATGTTTTTGTCTGCTTTGTCAAAGATCAGATGGCTATATGAGGATGGTTTTACATGTGGGTTCTCAGTTCTGTTCCATTGGCCTATGTCTCTGTTCTTGTGCCAGTACCATGCTGTTTTGGTTAATAGAGCCTTATAGTATAGTGTGAAGTCTGGTACATTGATGCCTCCCAATTTTTCTTTTGTTTAAGGTTGCTTTTGCTACATGGGGTCTTCTCTGGTTCCATATGAAGCATGGAATTATTTTTTCTCAATATGTGAAAAATGATGTTGGTATTTTAATAGGGATTGTATTGAATCTGTAGCTCACTTTGGGTAGTATAGACATTTTAAGAATGTTGCTTTTGCCCATCCATGAGCATGGTATGGTTTTTCATCCGTTTACATCCTCTGCTATTTCCTTCCTTAGTGTTTCATAGTTCTCCCTGTAGAGGTCTTTCACCTCCTTAGTTAATTATATTTCTAGGTATTTTATTGTTTTTGTTATTATTGTGAAGGGTATTGAATCTTTGATTTGGTTTTCAGTTTGACTGTTGTTGGGTACTGATGTGTGTACATTGATTTTGTGACCTGAGACTTTGCTTAATTTGTTTATCAGTTCCAGTAGTCTCATGGTAGAATCTTTGGGGTTTGCATAGTTTGAAATGATCGTTCATAGGAATTAGTGATGGATTGTATGTGGGAGGTGAAAGGAAAAAAGTGACACAAGGATAATTCAGATTGTTGTAATGGTATCTTACTAAGATAAGAACAACTGGGAAAGGAGTAAGTGTGGCAGGAAAAAAATCAGAGGTTCTCTTTTGGCAATGATGAATTTGAGGATATATTATATAAAGAGATAGCTACAGGTCTCTGAAATTCTGAAAAATTGTCAGTGTTTGGCAGTCATTGAAATAAAAATTTTATTTAAAGCCTTGGGACAAGGGAGAGAGCAAATATCTGATCTGAATGCAGTGTCCATAATATCTGGTCTTACATGGAACTCTCCAGGGACATCCATACCATTGTGCATTATACAGGCTGATCAGGTGTACTCTTCACCATGACAAATTGTGCTCTGGCAGGTTTCTTTCCCTACCCAGCGAGTTGGGGAAATATAGTGAAGGTGTATGGTCTTGAGAGTAATCTCAACTTCACTTCACTGGAGTCCATTCCATAATATGAAGGCTTCTCAAATTTAATCTTTCATTCCATAATAATTCATATATCTATTAGTTGCTCCATATGGTTCATGTATACATTAAGTCAGCAAGTTCTCACAATAAGCCTTCAATATAATATATATATATTTAAATCTCCATTTTACAGAGGAAAAAAATTAGGTTACAGTAATTTGTGCCCTATCACAGAGATAATACATGTGAAGCAGTATTTTGCTTGTGCAAAATCACTGTAAATTCTTAATAAAGATGTTATATTTATTGACATGTTGCTGCAGTTCTTTCATGACTATCCCATAAGAAGATAGATGCCCTTAATTTATAAAGTTTAAGTTCTAGTTGGTGATAATTGCATTTGGTTAAAAATACTGTATAATTATTGCCTTAGGAGTTACATATGCTTAAAAATATATGCTCTGGATTGAGATTTCATTTTATTGTCTCCATGTTGTCCATTATGGTGAAGCTGTGCTCATGAACATCACATAATAGCAGTTGTTCTCAATGGGGGCAATTTTGTCTGCCCATAGGACATTTGTCAATGAATGGAGACATTTTCGGCTACCATACCTGGGAGGAGTGGGGGACTGCTACTGGCCAGACATGCTGCTCAACATCCTATTAATACAATACAAAGGACAAGCCCCGCAATAAAGAATTATCTGGCTCAGAATGTCAATAGTGCTTAGATTGAGAAATCCTGCTTTGTAAATATACATATGTAAAACAAGAAATTCTTTGACAATTAATTTTTTCTTGAAAATCTAGATGGTGTCTATGTCATGAATAAAGCTTGTAGTAAACAGACGTTATTCTTTTTGGTTGCCCATCATCTGAACACCTTTTCTGTGTTTGGAAAATTTCCCGGTTATGATCCTCAGTGAAAAGCTGAGAAAACTTCCAATTGTAGGAGCTTAAAAATGTCAACTATTACATTTTCTTTTACTTTTTTGCAAATAGTACATGGACATGTGACACGACCTCAAAAACAATAAAATAATCCATTCAGTCCTTGAATTAAGCACTGGAGATGCAAACAAGTGGGTATGGCTAAAATATGCCTCTGGGAACAACTACAGGTAGGCAAACGTCCTGGGGTAGTGGAATATAGTGATAAAGGCTAGTTGTGTTGGCAATTCAAGCTATTTGGTGCTTGGCAGCTGCGAGGTTTTTGTCACTGAACCTGCTCTTCAATGTGATTTGGGAGGTTGTTCCTGGATGTAGAACCTAATGCTGTGGCCTGTCACCAATTATCAGAGTTGCCCAGTATCCTTCAATAAAATTTTGTTGAATTTTAACCAGCCAGAATTGGATTAATCTACTTTTAAGCAAACAAACAAAAAAACTTTGATGAAGAACTGCTTTTTGCTCTCATTCTGTGGACATCTTGATATCTCTATCTTGTGACTATCAATATCTTCAGAAGGTACGGAGCAGTGTACACAATTTGGTTTCCTTTATTTTTTTATTTATTATAATTATATACAAAAGCATATAAAATATAAAGTTTCTAACAAAATAGCAAATCAAATTCATGTGTCACCATCCAGCTTATGGAATAAAAAAAAAAATTATCAAAAAATGAAGTGTCCTCTATCTGTCCAAAGAGAGGCAACTACTGCACTGAATAAATATATAAAGTAGAGGCCTTACTAATATATTCTGATATTTATATATATGTCTATATATATATGCTGATTCTTAGTATGACTGAAAGATGTATTAATGATTTTTAAAAGTTATCTGGAGAAATGAGGCTTCTTCGCTAACATTGATAATTAAAATGCACTTGAATATTACAATTATGTTCTATGTTGAAAACTAATATCCATTTGATTGCTGAAATGAAAATTCTTCAAGCAAAATCCAGAAGTTGTAAAATGACATCTCTGTGATTGGGAACTGGCATTTTAAACAAGTTCCCTAGGTGGTTGTTATACATACATTAAGTTTGAAAGGCTCTAGTCTCTCACCTACCATGCTATTCAAAACAATAACACTACTAATGCAGACTTTAGTGAAGTTATCTCAGGAGGAATAAATAGTCTTCTTAAGATGTACTCTATTACTTGAATTTCTGAACAGTAATAGAATACTTCTTTATCTGTTCCAAATAATCCTTTGTTGGCTACATGTGTTCCAAAAAGTGGCTTGTCTTTTAATTTCTATGACATTTTTATTAAGAGAGATTTTCCTTTTTGTACAGTGAACTGTATCAATCATTTCCTCCATGTTCTGCATTTTGCTTATTTTCTGATTTTTATTTAGTTATATAACTATTATGTCAGTCAATTCACTTTTGAGATAAGTTGTTTTTTTTTTTATTTCAGCATATTACGGGGGTATAAATGTTTAGGTTACATATATTGTCTTTGCCCCACCCAAGTCAGAGCTTCAAGCCTGTCCATCTCCCAGACCGTGCACACCTCACCCATTAGGTGTTTGTATACCCATCCCATCCCCCCCTCCCATCTGTCTGACAATGATGAATGTTATTACCACATGTGGACTTAAGTTTTGATCAGTTAATACCAATTTGCTGGTGAGTACAAGTGGTCATGTTCTGCATTTTTTAAAGGTCATTCTCTATCCTATGACCCTTAAAATTTTCCTGTATTTTTTACTCTAAAAATCTTAAGTTGTTCACATTTAAGTTTTATATCCTGGAACTGATTTTTTTTTAATATGTTATCATGTGGGCATCGAAATTTCATTTAAGTATTATCATACTCTTTATTATTATTTTTGGCACTTATGAAGAATTTGTTGATATCCCCCCTAACATTTCTCAAAATATAGATGGCAACTGAGATAATATTTTATTAATAAATGATATGGAATTTATTAATTTTATAAGTATTAATTTAGATCAAATGCTTTTTTTTAAACAAAACAAATTTGTTTGGTTTCATGTGACTGAACTATGTCATGTAACTGAACTATCTCATGAGACTAAACTAATGAAACTGATTCCCAATGATGACCACATCTGCAATTGTAATGTCCAAAATTCAAATCTTTCACAGCAGTTTTTTCATACATATTCTCTCACTAACTGACAGAATTTGATCTAATTGATACTTCAATCATTTAACCTATATCTATGCTAATCAATCTTCCTCCTTCTGATTCTTATTTCCTTCTTGATCAAAAGTAAATTACACAGTCTGTCAACACAACTAACAAACTTACATCCCTCATCTCCCTTGTGGTATTGTAACCACTCCCAGTGTGCCATACAAAGACCCTATCCTGAATTTAGCTACCTATCCACCTTCTCTGCTCACCACAACATTCTAAGCAGAATGTGACTGGGGGCAGGAAAACTACCTATGAAGCTCCTTATCCCTGAAATTTGTCACTTCCAATGTTTGAATCCACATCACATCTCTCTTTGATTAAGTAATTTTTCAACTTATTTTGGCAATTTATTCAAACTGCATTACTCCATGATAACATTTTCTCCTATTCCTTTTAAATATTAGAAGTCATCAGTTAAAATAAAGATCATCTGGCTAAAATTCCTGAAATTTTTTTCTTTTTTTTTTTAATGGATATTAAGTATTTCACCCATATCCTTCCTGGATCCCATCATTTCAGGTCTTTTCAGACAACACAAATTACTTTCTCTAGAGCAGTGAATTTTAAATGTTAATTTCCTTATTTTCAGCATAACTTTAGCCCTGTTGTGGGGCCTATGAATCTACATTTTCGACAAGCCCATCCCCTGTGAAACTGCAGCAGGCAGCCTCATACCCTTTGAGGATTATAGCTCCAGTGTAGTGTTTTTAATCACAATCTCTCTCTCTCTCTCTCTTTCTCTCCCACCACCCTCCCCTACAGCCCCTTTCTCTCCCCTCTTTGTCATCTTTCTGTCAGGTTTCTTTAAACATGCTTAAGTTTCGCTCACATTATAAAGGATTCCACTAATTTTTTTTTAACATCAAAGTTCCCCTCACCCCCCAAAAAAGTAGTCTACATTTTATTTCCTCATCAGTACCTCACAGTAATTCTTCACTATATTAGAATCTGCCCTCATCTCTCACAATTCCACTCAAATTACCTTTGTTAATAACTCCTAGTTATAAAATCCAATGTTCTTTTTTTTTTTTTTAAAGCTTTCCTATTTCTCACAGTCACCTTTAGGAAGTTTCTTCTCCTGTATATTATATTGCCTTTTTCTCTTGTTCTAAACACTCTCCTTAGTTGTTTTCTATTTATCTTTAGACATCACCAGTGTGCAAATAACCCCTATGTTTATATTACCAGCCCAGTAACTTTCTTGCTGAAATCCGGACTGCTTAACAGATAACTCCATCCTATGTCCAATAAATATCTAAATTGAAGCCTGTTAAAAACTAAAACTATTTTCTTCCTACCTAAACCAGTACTTTCTTTTGCCTTCTGTTTCTTGGTTGAATGCATCAATTTCTAATGCACTATTTAGCATAGTAATAATGCTAGGAATAAGCCCCAAATCTACTCTCCTCCACCTTCAAAAGAGAATTCATTCTCCTAAATTGATCCAAATTCCATCTCGCCCTTCTACTTTTTAATTGACCACATTTCAGTTCAGGCCACCATCAACCCTTTTGTGGGCTACTGCAATATTGCAGTCTTCTAACAGAAATCCTTATCTGAAATTTTGCTTCTTTTAAATTCATATTCAACACAGCTCTGTTCATAATCTTCCTAAAACAAAAATCTGGAATGCCCATGCCCTTTACTTGTACTTGATCATCTAGTCACTGCACAAATTGCCATTTCTTATCTGCCGAACATCCCCTAATGTAGTCTTTATAAATTTATAGCCTTTGACTCACCTTTATTTTGTCCTTAGGAGAACTCTTCTCTATCTTCCAGAATTATTCCTATATTTTAAAACCAATTCTTATTCTTTATTACTGTTTATGTGACATTTCAAATCACTCTCTTAAGTACCTTAATAATCATCATCATCATCACCACTATCATTGTTAAAATTAAAGTGTGTATTCGTAACACCATGTTGAACATTGTACATACATTATATTATTGTGCTAAACTTATTTGAATAGAACAATCTCAGGCTTAAAAGATTAAATAAGTTGACTAATATACAAAGTTAGGATGTAGTAAAGACAACATAAAATTTAAACTCTGATTTCAGAGTCTTAATAGTGCCTTAGTCTACAACACCATTTCTAAACTTTCCATTTACATTTGTTATTACCACATAATATTGATTTTATTTTTTTACATGAATACCATTTGTGTATTATCTATTGAGGAATAATTATTCCTTTATGAAAGAGACTATAATATATAATTATGTACATGTATGTGTGTGTTTACATGCATGTATATATGTATATATATATAAATATGTACATGTATATATAATATATAAATCTATAATATAAATCTATATAATATATATAAAACACCTGGCAATGTTTCTGACACTACATAGCTATATCATATATAACTATATAACATAGAAAATAGAAACAGAAATTTCAAATGTATGAAAAACATATATAAATGAAAACCATTAGAAAGAATTCTGTATCTTCAAAATTACAGTTTCCTATCCATTTTAATAAGATAATTTTAAGAATTTTCTTTTAACTTGACAAATATTAGCAACTTCATACAGAAGAAAAAAAGGACAGTAATCACAAAAATATTAATGTAAGAAAAAAATAGGATATTTTTCCCATAGTTAATAGAACATGCTATTTTAAACCAGAATAAAGAAAATGATGACACAATACTGGAAAGAATAGACCAGAGAAACAAGAAAAAACACCATAAATAATTACAATCATGTACTATGTAATTTCCATCTTAATGAAGGTGTAATTTTTAATATTTATTTTAGGTGTACTGAGGTAATAGTCATGGTTCTCCAGAGAAACAGAAGCCATAGGAGATAGAAAGATAGACTGACAGACAGATAGAGTCAGATTTATTTATATGAAATTGGCTTTTGTGATTATAGAGGTGATTATGGAAGTTTAGAAGATCCACAGTCTGCCCTGCTACCTGCAGGCTGGAGACTCACAAAGACTGTTGGTGTATTTCAAAGGCCTGAGAGCCAGAAAGCAAATGGGGTAGATATCAGTCTAAAGTCCTGAACACAAAGAACACTGAGAGAAGAAGACTGATGTTTCAGATCAAGCAGTTAGGCTGAGAAGGAATTCAACCTTACTCCACCTTTTTGTTCTATTCAGGCCTTCAACTGATTGGATGATGTCCACTCAATTGTTTGGATGAACTTTACACAGACACCCAGGAATAATGTTTAACTCTTAACCAAGGCATCATATGACCCAGACAAGTTGACACATAAAATTAACCACCACAACTGATTTTTATTTTAAATAAGTTAATATCCTTGCTTCATACTATAGGTACTAAATCAAAACTTAATTAAAATAAAATATTTTAAAAAATAAAGACAAAGATAAAATTTAAATATTGAACAACTTCTGGAAAGTGATAATTTATAAATGTTGAGGCATTTTAAATAAGGCAAAAATATATACAATTTTTCTAAATAAAATTACAAAGATTCTGTGTATTAAAAATAAACATGCAAAATAAGTATAGGGGCAACAATAGAGAATATGATAAGAAAGGATTTGATGTTTTCATGTCATACAAAATTTATAAATGATGATAAGAAATACTGTACACCTTATAACAAGTACTTGACCAAATATATCAAAATAAGAAAGTAAACTAGGCGATAAGCATTTTTCAACATTTCTCAGAATAAAAAATGATATTAACACAAGAAGACATTTATCATAGAAAATATAGTAAAAATTAATTTGAAACATTCCAATGTTTATCTAGTGCCCTTGTACATTGCTGGTAAAGATGTAATTTGGTAAAGATTTTCTGAAAGAAAAATTATCACTATATGTATCGAGTCTTAACTGATAAATTTTGATCTATTGTTCTCCTTCTTAAATTAATTCCTATGAAACTACTAGAATTATAGGCAAAGTCTATATTCACAAATGGTAATCTCTGCATTAGTCATAATGGTAAAAAATCAGAAAAATATTAAATTTTCAATAATCTAGATATAAAAATATTATTTACATCTGATAAATACTAGATGATTATTAAAATGTGGCTATAAGAGAATTCAATATCATGATGACATGCTCATGATATAGAATTCAGCAAACAATAAGGTAGATTATAAAAGTACATAATTCAAGGAGGGGATGGGTAAATTCACACCTAGTGAGTGCTGTGCACGCTATCTGGGGAATGGGCATATTTGTGGCTTTGACTCAGTTGGTACCAGGACAATTTATGTAAGCAAGATGTTTGTACACCCATAGTAATCTGAAATAAAAAATAAATAAATACATACCTAAAAAAATTTTAATAGTGTATCTTTATATTAAACATCAAAAACTTTTCTGAAGGTGATATGCAAATTATAATCAAGCAAAAACTTCCAACAAACTTTTAATATTACACATGATTAGAATTTTTAGGATGTTTTTATGAAAATGGAATTATTTAATAATTACATAATGATGTTTTAAATATGAAAAAGCTGCTCTGGTAATATATAGCAGAGTTTTAAAATAATTAAGCATCCTACAAATTCATATTGAGTAACTAACGCTAGATGTAGAGACATGAAATTTATGATATCATTATTCAATTCCTAATACCTCAAAAAGAAAAGTGAGAGAATTAACACTTTTCCCAATTTAACACCAAATCTCTGTATATTTAACAATAACCAAATATATCTCTCAGATGATTTGAACCATATTGTATATAGTAGCCCTGATTTGGAATTTGGTACTTAGTGTCATGTATGTGACCACAAATTAGAACTCAAAAGAGAATCTCAGATAGCAACATCTAAATATCTGAGAAGGAGAAATACACCTTGCGCTGGGTATAATTTATTTACTCTTGTAGTGGTTTTCCTTTTTCACTCAGAGTGTTTTGGTAAGTGGAAGCACAAGGTAAAGATGGGGAATGTTCAATTTTGTGGGAAGTGATAGCCTTATGATAAATTATTTTCACTTTTCAACAAAAGTTGAAATTTTAAAGAAAGTGTCCAAATGGTAAATGCAATTTTAATCATTCACATAGCCACATAAACAGTCTGGTCTATTCTTTAAAAAACAAAGGTAATTGAAAGTTGTAAATGGCTTGAGAACTTGAAGATTGTCAAAGCTTTGCAATGTTCAGTGTCAAATTTTACAAGTGTCTTTGTTACCTGTACAATATTCATACTTTATTATAAAATAAACATTTATTTTTCTAGTAGTTTCTAAGTTGTTAATTTAAAAGTATTAAAAATTCTTTCTTCTGTGGAGAAAGTGATTCTAAAGCTTAAGAAAACTTATTAACATTTTGAAGGAAGTAAAAGCAACATGCAATTTCCTTAGGTATCACAATATGTGTGTATGACAAATACAGTTTACCACAAACTTAATTTTATCTCACAAAGTCTACTAAGGGCATTTCCTATTATTATTCTTCTTCCTTTTCTCAAGTTCAACTAAAATTCCTCATTAGGATTAACTGCAATTTTTAAATAATTTATTGTCTATATTACTCATTTTAAAAATAGATGATTAAAATGTCTAAATATCTAAACTTTTTGTTGTCTTATTAATACCATGATTGATTTTATTTGAAGTCAGAAGAGAAAATAATATTTTCTGCACCTGATTATATTGATGGAAATTAAATGAAAAGATTAGAAAATAGAGGAAAATAAAAATTAGCTGCATCAACATTAGAATAAATATAGGGGCCAGAAATATTTTTTAAACCAGCTTTGCAATATCAACTGTATTTGGCATTCACATCTCCTTTTTGATTCTAGAATAATATTTTTATAATATTAGAAATGTTTACAGTCCAAGCATACTGCAGCTGCAACTGCATTCAAATTTTTACACTTATTATACTCACTAATTACAACTGGGATGTAAAACAGATTTAATATTAAGCTACACTGAAATGAAAGAAATTAAAACAGAACTATTTTTTGGAAGTATATTCCTTGGGAGACTGAACATTTTAGAGCAGCATTAGCCAATTAAAACACCAGGCTAGTTCCTGAAGAAACCATTAAAGCAAAAGATTACATTCACACTTGAGTGGTATATGTCAAAACAGGCATTTTGCCTATTGGCCACCCTGTGGCAAATGAAATGAAAAGTTAGACTATACAATAAAAGGTGACCATTTGTACAATTCCATATTAAATAATGAATTTTGAGAAGACTTTTCTCCCTCCTTGGTAGGCTGTCTAATCTCAGCTCAGGCTTCATTTCAGCAATACACATTTCACTTATTTACCCTTGTATATTCATCAGGCATTTGTGTTTCTAGTGCAAGTATTTTATTCATGACTAACCGTATCCCTTCAGGAATGAGCCTGCTGGAGTGTGACATATACAACGCCATGTAATTTAAAAACCTAATATATTCCTATATAAAGTGTGAATCCAATATTCCTGGCTCAGGACACAGTATTGTTTACGAATGAAGAAAAGCAAACCACTTTGGCATTAGGTTCTGAAACTATATGCCGAGTAAAAGTAATTTGTCTTATCAGAAAGTAATTCCTGACCTGATAGGCCCATTGGATAAAGGTTTAGTGTTGAATTTGAGATGAACAAATGTGAGGTAGAATGATTCAATCAGACTTTGGCACTTGCTGTTTACTGTTTTGATAACATTTTGGGCTGACTTCTTTCTCCATACCTTTGCTTATTCTGTTCTGTACCTATAATGCCTATCTTTCTTATTCTATATTACATCTACCTATTTAAGGCCTAAGTCAAGATGCATCTTTGTTGAAGTCTTCTCTGCCATATCAGTAGGTAAATAAATTTACTTATTCTGAGCCTCCCAAACTAGGTTTTTCTCATACACAGCTAATTGTTACTTAGAAAAAAGCATAAATATTGTAGTTAGAGGACAGTTAGAATTTTATGTCTGCTATTTAATAACTGATGTCATTGCCTCACTTTAAAAAGAAATAATGGTGCATTAGGAGATGATAAGGATCAAATATGATAAAGCAAAAGGAAATGTGTGGTAAACCAGAAAAAAAACCCACCTTTTATATTTTAAAATATATTTGGATTTAATCATGTGCTTTCCTTTTCTATGTAATTTCTTATGTCTAAATGCTTTCTAATATTGATTAGATTGTAAATCCTTAAAGAGTGGGGACTGTCGTCCATATGCACAAATTTTGGTTTGTATTTTGGAGATTTTCAGTACACTTATACAATCAATGAATGAATCAATGAATCTGTCTATTAATATCATCTATCTTGGGACCAGAATAGATAAAATGCCCAGAACATCATAGAGACTAATGCAAAAAGACATATTTAAACAGTTAAACATACACTGAAATGAGTTAGGATATTTAATTGATATCAAGTTGTATTGTAACAGATAAAAATCCATAGAACAAGTAGAATTTTACCTGCTTAAGAAGAAAATCATAAAGATAAATTGATAAATATAAGAAATAATTTAGGGAGAAACAATAAAAGTTAGTTGCTTACACATTAGTGCTAGAAATGCTGAGGGAGGAACGCACAAGGCCCAGGTAGATGGAGAAAAGTTTATTAGGGCATCTGTGTACAGATGGGCTGAGGCCAAGATGGCATCAGGTGGAAACAGCAGTGTCCAGGACTTTTATAGTGGGGTTTGTGTGGGCTTTCTAAGGGGAAGAGGGGTTCTTAAAGGCAAAGGGTTCAGCCTAACAGTTATAGTAAATAGCATAGGCCTAGAGCATATCAATAGTAAATATGTTTTTTGAATCGTGAGAATTTAATAAAAAGAAAATAAACATCAGGGATAGCTAAAGTAAGAGGTGACCTAATTATCATGAATAATCAAATGGCAATATTTCTTTTTATTCTCAAATAATGCATTTACAAGTTTGCCATAGCCTCTCTTTTCTGTCTTATAATTAGTATATTTATAGGCTACCAATTGTCTTCAGAAACCCATAGTCTAATTAAGGCCAATATATATGTATAAACTATAGCGAAAAACCAAACAAGCAAGATGTGTTTTAGGAGAGGTAAAATCATCAAAGTGTATGATCTGTAAGAAAGATTGCAGATATCTATTTCATATGAATATACATCCTAGGCACAGTGAGAGAGAATCAAGATGAAAAAGGCTTGCTTACTGCTCTGAAAGTTATAATTTTGTAAACAAAATTAATATACAAAATAACAATGATGTAAGTTATGCTACGCTATAGGCAAAATAATTATTTAAGATACTAGGTGCTGCTTCTCATTCCCAGAAGATTTCTTCTTTTAAATATTCACAATCCCCCACTAAGCCTATAAGAATCAACTTCAGTTTAACTTCTGTCTCTCAAATGGATTTGACTTAAGTTCATCATTTTTACCCAGCACTCAGGATGCACCAGTCAGCATGTGTTGCTAGAATTGTTCTGACGTATAGTTTCACTTTTAATATTTGTGTTTTACCCTTTCCAGTTTCCCAAATTTTATTCTCACTTGCAGCAAAAAAGTTCCTTTACTTTAGTCACTGTTTTGGTTGGCTGTCAGCAATTCAGATCTTTTGGAACTTGCAACTTTCCCCCAAAGATTCCTCCAACCAGATACCAGATTGTAATCCATAAACTTGTGATCAGTAGACCCTGCTAAGAACAGATAAGCATACTTGATGTAACTGTCTGTCCTATTTGAATCACTTAAGGTTTTTGGTCTTGACTTCTGAACTCCATGCTAGGAGTTTCTTTCAGTTGGATATTTTGACATTGCCTGGTGAACTAGACATGCTGAAATCTCTTCTTCTTTGATGAATAGCGTAAGTGTCTGACCAGGTCTCTCTATAATTCACTGACTTGTGCTCAGCCTTAGTGGTTGACACTATTTTCACCTCATGTTTCTCTACAAGACTGCCCATCCCTCCCCTGGAAATGTCTTATCTGTGTGCACTAAGATGTATCAAAACAAAAGTACAGAATGCATTATGATTATTATATCTCAAATTTCACCAAACTATGTATGTGTTGCTGTAAAATGTTTCCCTAGATAAGACTTGCAGTGAAGAAAATCAGGTCAGTCTCTTCAGAGACAAATAGAGTCTTAAGCATGGACAGCCAAAACACCTAGCTGGCTTATCAACCTGGTGACATTATGAGTGAAAGCAGAATAAACAAAAACAAACACCTATGGAGAATCGTTAACAATTGTGGTAGGCAAATAATGGGTCCCCATATATGTCCATGTTCTTATTCCAGAAACCTTCAAATAGTTATGTTACATGATGAGGAAGAATTAAAGACACAAATGGAATTAAGGTTGCTAATGAGATCATTGTAAAAAAAAGGAAAATGTCCAAGATCATCCAAGTTGGCAAAGTGTAATTACACTGGTCCTTTAAATGTGGAAGAGGGAGTCAGAGGGTCAGAGTCAGAATGAAGTGATATGAGAAAAATCTCTGGCAAAGTTCCAAAAAATCCAGGCAGTCTCTAGAAGCTGAGAAAGTCAAGGAAATGAATTCTCCCATAGAGGCTCCAGAAGAAATACAGCTTGCAAACAACTTGATTTTAGCCGAGTTGACACCTATGTGAGAATTCTGACCTCCAGAAATGCAAAACTTGTTGTTTTAAGCCATTAAATTTTTAGTAATTTGTTACAACAGCAATAAGAACTAAAATGGCATCCATTCAACATTTATGAGAAACTTACTCAAATAAGGACTTGTAATTTTTGAGCATATGATGATTTTTCCTTTAAGCATCATCATAGCTTAGGGAGAAACATTGGGCCTCATTAAAGCAAGATGCAATTTATTGGGTTGGAATTGAGATACCAAAACCAAAAGGGTCGACTTCAAATCTTAAGACGCCTCAATCAAACCATTTGCCATTGATGATAATTTTCAAAAAAGGCTTCCACATAGTTTCTTTGTAATATCCCTTCCCTCTACTTCCAATTTAAATTCATAGTCTATTCTATAAAATGTAATTGCTCTTCATTAGTTTCTTCTCGTGTTTGCAAAATAGCTGAAAGCATCATTACCTGAAACAGACTCAATTCTGACATAACTTGGGACAGTTGGAGAAAGTAAATACTCGTGTGGCTTAATCCAGCTGGGCCCACATTTTCTATTCTTTTTCTGAAAACAAAACACTTTGAATAAAGGGAATATTTGTTTTGCTTTTCTTTTATGTAGCCTGGTTTGTTTTATTATTTCTAGTGTTATCTCTGGTTACATTTCCAAAAGACTCACTTTCATTGAATAACTTGAACAAATTAGATAAAGAAAAGAAAACATATTTCTACTTGTAAGCTGATTGATGACATGTCTATACCAGCACCATCCAGTGAGACCATCATCAAATTTCACCTTGAGAGATTTATGAATTGACTACTGCATGTGTGGTGCTAGGGATCTTCCCCCAAATAAGGAAGCACTTTATTTATGTCCTGGTCATGATCTTTGCTGATCCCCTAGAAAAGGAACATTAATTTACCCTCTATATCTTGGGAAGTGTCATAGAGTAATGTCAATGCAGTGAACTTAAAAACATTACAAACGAGATTGAATTCTTGATTTCTTTTTCAGATTGTTCACTGTTGGTATATGTAAAATTAAAGGCCACTGAGTTGATTTTGTGTCCAGCAACTTTCCTGAATTCATATATCAGTTCTAATAGTTTTTGTTGGAGTCTTTCGGTTTTTCTATACATAGGATCATGTTGTCTGAGTACAAGGCTAATTTCACTTCCTCATTTCCAATTTAGATTCCCTTTATTTATTTCTCTTGCCTAATTTCACTGGCCAGGACTTTCAGTATTATGTTGAATAAGAGTTGCAAAAGTGAACATCCTTGTCTTGTTCCAGATTTTAAAGAAAGGCTTAGAATTTTTCTCATTCAGTATAATGTTGCATGTGGGTTATTCATATATGGCCTTTATTATTTTTGAGGTATGATCCTTAATACTCAGATTGTTGAAAATTATCATAAAGAGATGTTGAATTGAAGAAAGAAATCCTATTCACAATAGCAAGGAGTATAAAATAACTAGGAATCAATTTCAACAAAGACTTGAAAGATCTACATAATGAAAACTATAAAACACTGATTAAAAAGTTTAAGAGGACAAAAAAGAGAAAGCTATTTCATGCTCATGGATTGGAAAAATTAATAATATTAAAATGGCAATACTACCCCAGGCAATTTACAGATTCAATGCAATTCCATCAAAATACCAATGATATTCTTTATAGAAATAGAAAAAAATTCTAAAATTTATATGGAACTACAAAAGACTTCAAATAGCCAAAGCAATCCTGAGAAACAGAATAAAGCTGAAATACTTGAGGAGTTTGAGACCACCCTGAGCAATATATCAAGAATCCATCTCTTAAAAAAATAGAAAAATTAGCTGAGTGTGGTGGCACATGCCTGTAGTCACAGCAACTCAGGAGGGTAACGCAGGAGGATCACCTGAGCCCAGGAGTTTGAGGTTACAGTGAGCTATGATGATGCTACTGCACTCTAGCCAGGACAACATAGTGGGACACTGACTCAAAAATAAATAAATAAATATATTTCCTTGTTTCCTCTATGTCTCGTTTCATTTTTATTTACCCAGTACCCAAGCCAAACTGTGTATCTCTGAAAATGTAAGAAGCAACTTAGGATATTTCACTTCCGTCTCTCTGCAGTATTTTCCCTCCAACTCTAAATATCAAATTTCTACCCATATATATGCCATTCCTAATTTGAAACTCTGATAAAAATTTTCTCTTCCAAGATGCTTTTACAAATTCATCAATGAAAATTTCAAAACATGTTAGTTGTATGATTATTATAATTATTTCAATTTGTATTATATTATTCAGACTCTCGTGCATATTTTGTCCCCTCTAAATAAAACTTCAATTTTTACACATGACTAAAATGTTACAATATGTTTAAAAATATGCAAAAACATGAATCATCTTTCTTTTAAAAATTCTGTTTCTCTTCAGAAATAGCAAATGGTTATACATAAAGAAAAACATTTACTTTTTAGTTTACTCTGGGCCTGAGGATAAACATGTAAATGCTTAATTTAAAAATCAAATTACATGAAACGTATAATATTCATAAACTAGATTGGCATTATGGGGCAATTCATTTTGGCTATAAATATGTTTTTCTAAATATTTCATGTAATTGTACAATATATTTGAATATGAGTTTAGATGTTTATCTCATTCTGAGATTTTCTCATTTTAAAACTTTGATTATCTACTTTTGTCTAGTAAATACTTATTTTTTTAATTATTTTATGTTGTGCAAGTTAAGCTTCTTGTATCAGAAACTTTTTGTCATGTATATTTTCATCTCATAAATATCTTTAAAACTGAGGATTATACAGGAAAATCACTTTGCCAAATGACTTCACTTGAAAACATGCACACTCACATACTTTTACTCTTGAATGGCATTTTAAGCTGAAAGATAATAGTGGAAGTTATTTATATGTCATTATAACTATTTTTTACCACAAGAGTTTCTTCTGATTCCACTGACAGATGGAAACTATTTCATTTGTTCCACGTGGATGATGTTTAGAGCCTGTATATAAGGCAGAATGATATTAATAGCTCTCTATGCACTGTATTTTCAAGAACATTTAAGAATTACCCGGCCTAATAATCTGCCTTACTGTTTTTTCACAGTGCCTGAATTTGTGTCAATTAAAATCACTCCTTAAGGGTGTTTCGAAGAAAATGAAATTTTAATGTGTTACCTTAGAGGTGAATAACATTGGTACAGATTTATCTTTGTTGCAACTGGACTCTAGCAAATAGCCAAATCCAGAGATAATAAGACAGTAAACAAGTAACTTTGAAGTGAGAAGTAATCTGGAAATTATTCCAAACTAACAAGTTTGCACCAAGGGCTTAAATTCCTAATGAGTATGTTTTTATAGACACAGATATTCCAGTCTTACTAAAAGCAAAAGCTTTTAAGATTCAGTGCACTTTAGGTAAATCCCAAATAATCCTAGTGTGTATTGTAATTGAAGCCACTGGGGGAGATCATTTAGTGTTGTTCTGTACCTTGGGGAGAATCTTTAGACCTCGAGAATGTCCCCCTCCCCCGCTCCAGTAGGTACAGAGACAAAAAAGAGGACAGGAAGGAACAAGATAATTTTGACTATATCATAAGTCCGTCTAAGAGTCCTGGGTTAAATAGTTCCCATAGTCACTCTAAATATGTTCACTGACTTTTGTATGTTAATTCTGAGAACCTCTGTTAAATTCTAAGAAATGTTTTCCTTTTTAGAGTTGTCTAAAACAGGGCATCTAGCCAGTTTGAAACTGTATAGAAAGTAAGTTATCAGATTTTTTGCCTTATGAGAGCTTGGTTTGATTTTTAACAATCCATATCTAGCTAGATAATGTAGTACTGTGAAAGGAGAATTTCATAGCCTTTGTATAGAAGGAGAAGATCTATCTTCCTAGCAATGGGTCTCAGGAGGAATTTCCTATAAAGCGACCATGTTTGGATTTAATGACTAGCAATACTGGACCCTGGTGAGGAAAATATTGCAGTGTTGTCATTGTGGGTCTTGATGCAAAGAAAACTGCTGGTCAAGATAAAAAGAAAGAAAAACCAAAAGGTAGATAATATTGCAATAAAAAGATAAATAGACATCTGTTCAGTCTGGCAGCATTTCGATCTTTTGCTTACCAAACAAAAGTTTCTAATGCTTTTCAGAATAGTCTCATTGAGATTCAGTGATAGATTATATCCTTTATATATATTTTAGTATACCCATATTTTCCTTCTATGGATGGTATTATTCATTCCTTATGCTATCTTTCAGAAATTTTAAATTATTTTATATTCATATAAATATGCATTCTTCAAACTCATACTAAAGGCTTTCTTCACATTAGCTCCTATATGAAACTGTTCTCAAATGCACCTGAATATAATTAATCACTCCTTCTACATATCTACAGCATAAGGCTTTTACTTCATGAAGTGATTATTTCATTCTCTGTGTGTTCCTGTTTTAGCCCACACTTACATTAACTTAAAAATAACACAATTTATACATTTGGAAAGGAGACTTTATTTCTTACCAAGGGTTACAGCCTGAAAAGTGGCCATTCTGACAGGCTGCAAAGCATAGACTTAGCCTCCAGCAAAGACCAGAGACAGGTACTTACTTTAAGGGCGTGAACGGTAAGGCAGGAATTTCTGCTGAATGGGTTGGCCAAGAGTACATATTCAACATGTTACAAGAGGATCAGTGAATATTAATAAAGGTGGTCCCCATGCATGTGTGTTTGCGGGGAGTTAGCTACGTTCCCCGCAAAGAGGTTTTTCTCTTTCCCGTCGGGTCTCTCAGGCAGGAGTTGTCGCAAAGGATGAAAAAATAGTAGGAAACAGGAATAAAAAAATAATATGCAGAGCCAAAGATATAGTTTATAAAGTTAAAGTTTATGAAGATAGACAAAGGGAGGGTGTCCGGATGGATGTATCTCTCCCGTGGAAATATATCCAAGACTGAAACTCCACACAGATACTTTATAGGGTAGATACAGGCTCCCATTGCCCTTACTAACAGGCAGTTTGGTTTAGGGTCAAAGTCTTCTAAAAGGCTACTACAGATCCTTTAACTAATTCTATCTAGGGGAACAATGAGTTACAAAATCTTCTTAGGGCAAACTTCTAAGTTTTATGATAAGGCTATTACTTTAGCAAAAAACAGAGACATCTTGGCTCTGGTAATTGTGTTTTTGGAGACAGAGAGGATCTCAGAAGTCAACAGGAGTTGTGCCTTGTGTTAATTACTTTAACCGCATGGTTCCGTCAGGGCCCCTCTTGGGCATTAGCATATCTATCTGATCAGCTCTCATCTCCGGTGGCCTTTGTTGATCAGTTTCTGGCAACCTATGGCTCTAGGTGAAGCCTGTCTTGTCTTTCAAAACAGGTGAGAACCATAGGTCCAGCTTACAGCTGTCTCTTTGAAATGTAGCTGTTACTGATCAATGAGACGCCCTCCTGAGGCGAGGCAGCTTTTGAACTAACACATTTATTTTTTCTTTAAGGCAAAGCCTTATTTGACTTCTGAAATCAAATCTTGTCTCCCAAAATACAGGGGGCATTTCTATAACTCAGTATTCTTAGGCTCAACATGTATTGAACAAATATGCATGTTACATACAACCCATATTCCATTTGGGATGAAGACTTAACATGTAAATGTATTACATTTAGGCCTTATATATCAAAAGGTCTTTTCAGAACCCAAAGGCACTCCAATGTGCAGCCTCTGTAAAATCAGCCAGAACCCATCCATGTTGGGTGATCTTTTTTTTTGTTAATTTCAAATTATTAAGGGGGTGTAAATGTATATGTTACATGAATACCTTTTATAGTGCTTAAGTCAGGGCTTTTAGTGTGCCTATCACCCGGATAGTGTTCATTGTATTACCTGATGGGTAGGTTTTTACCCTTTCCCTCATCATACTCCCACTTTTTGATATCATATGACCTTTACATCTCTTTGTGCCTGTGTGTGCCCATGGATTAGACCCAGCAATCCTACTACTGCGTATCTACCCAAAGGAAAATAAGTCATTTTATCAAAAGACACCAGTGGTCTTTTCATCAGTAGAAAGTTACTGAAATCAGTCTCTTGTCCAATCAAAGCTATAATTATGGCTTATGGAACAGGGGTTGGGGGTCAGTGTCTGGTGGTGGAGATGCAAATTGTTTTAATATTGCTTATATTAAGGCCAGTGCTTGTTTAGGTCCTAGAGAAAAAAGGAAAACCTGTGGCAATTAGAACATATTTTATTCCTTAAGTGTAGGGGTGCATGACTTAACTCTTCCTGGCATGTCCTTAGGTCCTATTTACAATTTGATTTCTTATTGCCACAAAGAATCTATTCTGTCAGTCTTATTATCTATATTTTAATATTAATGATTATCCGTTGCTGTGCTTAAACTGCAAAAGGAAAGGGGTATAACAAGCGTGTCTGTCCTCCCATCAAGTCATGCCTGGGAGCTCAGTTTTTTAAGGCTTCTATGGGGTTTCCTTGGCCAAGAGGAAGGTTCTCTCAGTGATTGGGGGGGATTAAAATTTTATTTATTTTTTATTTTTATTTGATTTTTTTTTTAGCATGAATGAAGTTTATTGAGGAAGGACAGGATAGGTTTACAGAGTAAGAACAAGATATAGGTTCACAGAGCAAGAGCCAGATACATTCGCCACAGACAAGGAATAGGCCCCCATGTCATAACAAAAGGACCTAGAATTTTATTTTATTTTATTTTATTTATTTATTTATTTTTGAGACAGAGTCTCGCTCTGTTGCCTGGGCTAGAGTGCTGTGGCATGAAGCTCACAGCAACCTCAAACTCCTGGGCTTAAGCGATCCTTCTGCCTCAGTCTCCTGAATAGCTGGGACTACAGGCATGCGCCACCATGCCCAGCTAATTTTTTCCTATATTTATAATTTTAGCTGTCCAGATCATTTCTTTCTATTTTTAGTAGAGACAGGGTCTTGCTCTTGCTCAGGCTGGTCTCGAACTCCTGACCTCCAGAGATCCTCCCGCCTCGGCCTCCCAGAGTGCTAGGATTACAGGCGTGAGCCACCCGAGCCCAGCCGAATTTTATTTTTATACTTCCACTGTTTCCCATTATGTATTTCACATGCATTTTTTGTGATGAGATTTAGTTGGGAAAAAAAAATCTTTTAATTTTCTTTTCTTTTCTTTTTTCTTCTTCCTCCTCCTTCTTCTTCTTCTTTTTTTTTTTTTCCAATAAACTTAGGTGTGTGGTTTCCAATTATTGGTCACTTTAAAAAGTGACTTTCACTTTTAAAAGTTAAAATAATGTAATCCGCAAATTATTTTATTTCAGTAATAATCAAACTTTATTTCACATTTTATATGATGGGATTCTGTGTTCTAAATTCAACTAGAAATCAAAATGTTTCATCTATGGTTATAATAATGAATATAATATGTTGGATATATAGATATAAAAGTATTTATATATATTTATATAAGTATATAGAACTATTTGACATGGGAGAGAGTTTTAGGTAAATTCAAAAGTAATGAAGTGTCAACAAAAATTAAAAAGATTGTTATGAAGAATTTAAACTTTTAGTCAATGTTTTGTTTTCTTCCAAAACTTTCAAAAATATAGAAATTTAATATCTATGGTATTTACATATATAAAGAAATCAGGTTGAAGCTACCACTAAATAGTATGATCCTGTATTACATTGGGAGATGTAGAGATGTGTAGATACTGAAAGAAAAAAGTGAGTAACACTGTCAATAAAAGATCAAGTTTACAAAAATGAGTTTTAAAAAGCTTCATTACTAACATTGTTTAAGATGCCTTATATTAAATCAATATTGTTGTCACAATCCATTTCTTAAATATCTCATCATTGTCATCTAGGCACCATATGGTCTATCAAATGACAAGGTAAAAGAATCCATCAGCATAAGAGTAAGAACTGCCACCATTAAATCAATTCCATTACAGAAGATATGAGAAATAAAAATATGATGTTAGTATAGCAAACCAGATGTTCTTTCACAAGTTCATAAAATTAAGAACCATATAAACCTGCAATGTAATTAAATGTATCATCAGGCCTTACAGAATCTAAAATTGGATTTGATTTAAGGCAGTGCTCCCAAAAATTTGCCTCAGATACGTTTTTCTTATTTATTCTGACAATAAGGTTAGTTCTATTGATAGTTGAATAGTGAATCAGAGTAGAAACCTGATTCAAAAACAATCTAAATGAAAAACTACCCTCAGGTATTCTGAAAGAAAACTCTAAAACAGACTTATGCTATTTTGTCTCCTAAGAAACTACAATTTGATATTTGATATTTCCTTAAAAAATTTAAATTCATTCTAAAGTAGATCTAAATAATTATAATTAGGGAAAAAGGGAAAAATTATAATTAGGGAAAAAGTTATCATTGTCAAATTCCATTAAGTTGACATCAATATGTATAAATATTCATTATGAACTTAGGAGACACTTCATTATAAGCTTTGTTTTCAAAACAAAGCTGATATGACTTTCAAAACAAAGCTGATATGACTTTTTCTCTAAAACAAAGTATTGAAAAATGACTAAACACATGAAAAATTAAACCTTTTTATTTTTCTATATATAAAATTTGGTCCTCCCAAAAAATAGATATTTTAAGAGGGTGAAAATACTGATTTTGTAGTATCATACCTAACTACATTTTTTGGGTTTAAACAAGTTTTAGCCTTGTTCTTGGGATGTTGTAGAAGTTGTTAATTTCAGCACACCAAGATTTTATGGTGCATGCATTTGCCTGAATGTGGGTATTTGTAAGCCTGCAGAAAATTGCATTTGTAATAAAGTTACAGCATTTATTTTTAATTTATATTCAGATGTATAGGTATTGCAGACAAAGAAGAGTATATTTAAGCTGATTCACAAAATTAGAATGTTTTTACCATATTAGAAGCAATTTTAAATATGAAAATCCATTAGAGCTTTATTTATTTTCTATTTTTCATATAGTTTAACACTGGGGATTAAATTTTGATAGCCAAAAGTTCAAATAAAATATTTCTTTGGATACTAGTGGATTGAACAGAATTACATGTATACCTAAAATAGCCTAATGCAATCCTAAAAGTCATATTTTGTTGGATGCAAGAGACCATAAAATTGAATACTGAGTACTTTAACTTGATTCATTGAAAGAAATTCTATATGAGGAGATTTAACATTCCCATGTGGATTCCAAAACATTTATTGTGGAGTAGGCTAAAAATAAATTTGTAAATTACTTTTTTTTTTTTCAATTTCTGCAATCTCAACAGTTGTAAGAGAGTTTGTTTCTCACTTTAGTGGACTCCACTTTAATCAACTAACATTTGAAATAAAGTAGTAACTTTTTTGTAAAATACTGGAATTAAAGTATTTTTTAAAAAATACCTCTAAACGATATAGCCATTTAAGTCTGTTGCCCAAAATAAATTGTTATGTCTTTTAAAAAAGGAAATATGAATCCAATTTTGGCCTATATACCAGAAAAAAATAGTGTCACCTCTCTGTTAGTCTTCACCCCACTACACACACAGCTCACCACAGATTCAGCAATGCATGGTCAACATACAGTTTCATATGCAATCAGTTCCTGGTATAATTTTGATGAACAGAAGCAAGATACTGGGAGCCAAACATTACCAATTTTCCAGATCTACAGTTTGTTTTGCCACCCAAAGCATGGTATCTAGAGTGAAAGTCATAGAGCTCCTCTTTGAAATCTATCAACCAATGCCGTGGGCTCTAACTTCAAATGTGTGCAGGATTTAAATATTCTTATCACTTCCATCTTATCCAAGTCACCATCATCCCTTGCCTCCTAACAAGAGAAGTCTCCCTGCTTCTACCTATTACACCACGAGAGTCTCCGCTCCACAGAGTAGCCAAAGTCATCTTTACCATATAACACATATCATTCAGCACATGATCAATGCCAAGAGTCCTCTTCTGCCTTTGCATTAGAATAGAGTGTTGGTATAATGAGGGAATAGACTGTAACATGTCTCATACCTTTATATGTCATTTTCTATTTGTATGGTTTTTTTAGGGATCTTGACTTTGGCTTATCACTTAAATCATCAATATCTTTGAATTCTTTTTTATTCTCCCCTTTTGCAATGCCCTTTTTTTCCCTCCATGGATTGTTTCTTTCTTCCAGTACTTTTATGTGGGTAGTGAAGTATGATTGATTTTGGGAGTGAGCCCTCTTCCCTGACAAATCCTCGTAGGGAAATGGATGAATCATGCTACTTAGAACTGCCTGGAGAAGGATAAAGGGCTCCAATTGCTCAAAATAAGAGTATAGTAGTTTTCCCTATAACTCAGGAAAAAAAAAATGAAGGTCTTATTAATAGTGTAGCTTTTCGCTACTTCAACTGAATAGCCTCCTTTCTCTACCTCACTTGTTCCCTTCCATTATCTTGGCCTTCCTGGTATACTTTAAACACTGCCACTGCTTCAGGCCTTTTGTTCTTGCTATTTCCTCTGCCAGAAATGCTTTTCTCCAGTTTCTTCATAGCTTTCCACAGAGCCTTCAGACGGATACTTAAAGATCAGATTGACTGAGAAGCCTTCTGAGAATATTTTATCTCAGGAGTATCTTCTGTCACTCTCTGTCCTCTTACACAGTTTTGGTTTTCTTCCTAGTATCTATTAACTGTAGCTAGAAAAATATCTGTAAATAATTCAGCATCAAATAATTTTTTAGTAAATTAATTATTAGTATGAATGTGTGTGTGTGTGTGTGTGTGTGTGTGTGTGTGTGTGTAGAGAGAGAGAGAGAGTAATTTAGAGGAATTCCCACCAAACCAGTTTGCCAAGGTTCTTGTTCCTTATCACTCTCCATTCTGGGGCTTGGAGCTCACTTTATGTTTTAAGATTGTAACAAAAAAATGGTTTTGCATTTGCAGAGTATAGACTCTCCAATAATGTAGTCTCTGGATCACTGTAATGGAATGATCTGTGTTATTTGGTAAAATGAGGATTTTTGCCACTTTCAGAAACTCTGAAAGTCAACTGAATTAGAATCTTAGTAGTGGTCATCTGAAACTTTCATTTTTAAAGAAGTATATGAGATTTGTATGCAAACTGAAGTTCAAGAACTGCTGGCACAATGGCTTTACTTCTATTCCTGTGATTTACATTAAACTGATTTGGGCTATTCCCTTTATGTGAAAAACCTTGATAAGAGTATGGATATATAAATAGACAAAAATTTGTGTACTTTGAGATCGTCTTCATTAAATGAATTGCTGTGGTAAATCTTTTAATGTTAAAAAAATAGATGAAAGTCTCTGAATCTGTATTAGAACTGTTTTCTGCTTCTTTTATTACTGAGATTATTCTGATGATAGGATAATGTTAAAATTGAAAGGAGATTGGAAAAATATTTTATTATTTCCATTCCTGTAATCACTGTTACAGTTTCTCTGTGCATATCATATTTAAAATTCCCTAAATCTCATTTTATTTGTGGTCATCATGTCATCAATAAAGTATCCCGAGATCATTCAGTATAAGTTACCTATGTTATTTCATGGAATATAAATGAGTTTCTGTGTTCACTCAAATTTCTTCAGGACTCCACTGGGTTAAGAAAATGTAACTTGGTCACCTCAATAGTATTTGTCATAGTTACTACAACTATAATAATAACATGGGCTTTTTCACAGAATTAAATTTTTAAAGTATTTTTTTGCATTTATTTGTCACCTAAAAATTATTACAATTTTTGATACATATATGAAGTAAGATTGTTTCTTACATGCCTCTGCATAAAGAAATCCATATTACATATGTACATATATGTACAAATATACATGTATATAAATATTAAAACATGCACAAATTTAAATGTGTGTCTATATCTATATCTAAAAGTGTGTGTGTGTGTGTGTAGTCAACCTGACATTATTTTTCAATATATAAAAGGACATTTCTAGGTCCACATAGAGGGCTAGACAAAAATAAGGAAATAAGCGAATGGGTATATACACACAGGTAGAACCCAACATTCTCAAATATGTTTTCTGAATACTTCTTTCATTTGTTTATAAGATCCATTTTAATGGACCTTGTAATGGTAAGAAAAAAATGAATAAGATAATAATCTAGATATATAATATGGAATTATAGGACAATAGATATGTATTTAGTGCATGTTCTGGTGATGCAAATCTATAGCAGCTTACTTTACCATGTGGTAATCAAACATAAAATTTTACTAATGAAGAATTAGCATGAAATATTAAGTGGCTCCTCTGAAACTCTTCAAATGGCTCTCAGTCTTCAAGATTATTATTTCTAAACCTCTGTTTCATTGGACGTATATAAGTTGTCTGCAGTAAATAAAAAAATAATATTATTTTATCTTCCATTAGCATGTAAACTGACACATTGTTCATATGGCTCTGTAAGTTTTATGATTTTGAGTGACTTGGAATTCTTAATATAGAAACAATGATTCTTTCTACTTACATAGCACTTTAAATCTAACAAACACTTGATCATATGTTTTTTAACTCAATTCTTAAAGAAAATTACTGTAGTGTATTTATACTTGACATCATCTTTTTTTTCATACCATGCAGTCGAATGACCAAGGCAGGACACCTAAGGTTAAACTTTGTATTGGATATGCTGACAAAGCAGGAAAATCTAACCATATTTAAATGTTTAAATTGGAGGGAAGTCTAAGTAATTTTCCGTATATATTCTGCATATTTATTTTGTTTTCTTTGTCTTGTTTTTGTTTTGCATTTTTCTTTTTTTAAAAAACAAGAGAGACAGTTTTAATGCGTTATTAAAAAGAAAATCAAAAGAAGTCAGAAGAAAGGGTATTGACATCACATGATGATAGATAGAATATCTATATAAATCATTCTAACCCTTTGGTGACTCTGATTTATACTAAGGAAGGCCTAGATCAACAAAATAAACAGAAGAGAAATGCTTTTACTATTACTCTTAAATATTCTTCTGCACATAACGTGTGCATTTGACATTTAAGAACTGCTATTAAACTTAAAAATTTAGATGTGAAAAAGTCTCAAATAAAATAACTATTTCATAAAAAAGTTTTTTTTTAAAGTAATTGTGATACACAGTCCAAATCACATAGTATCTAAAATAACATACACCTAGTGGGGCAAACTTTTTAATTTTTATTTGAATATTAACAAATGGTTTAGGAACACTGGCATCAGATGACCTATTTGTTAGCCCTGGCTTTGACACTGAATACCAAATATCTTAAATCATTTCTGCTTCAATTTTCTTAATGCATAAAATCAGAGCCTAGACAAAATGTTGCCTAATATCTCATCCTAACTTTTAAGATCTGTTACTTTAAGGCTTCCTAAAGCAGACTTTAGTGGACTAGACTGGTAATTCTTTTAGCCTCCAAATATTTTCATGTTGAGTGTTACTTAAAACAGAAAACCATCACCTAAGTTTTCAATTATGTCATTATCTATAAGCATCTTAATCTGGACATTAAAAGTGTATGACTTTTTATGCTTTTAAGTTTAATCATCATTCAGTTCACCTCAGGAAAGGATAATGACAATTAGAATGACATAGTTCCCTGCTGAGACTCTAAAGTTAACACTAGCTTGCAATCTTTAAATAAGTAAATGACAGATGCACATAAACAATTTGAGAACACACAGGGTGAGCATATCTTTCCTAGAGTAGGAGAGGAATGTTACCCTGAAGACAATACCGTCATTGAAATTTTTGCTCTTATGTTGTGATAATTCAAAGAATATTTCTAATACAGTGGTAAAAATGAACAGTTTTCCAGATATAAAAACTTTGGATATTTTTTTTTCTTAAATCTTCTAAACTGTGATTCAAAACTCTTAAATAGTACTCTTTTTTTTTTTTTTTTTTTTGGTTAATAGACAGTGTCTCACTCTGTCACCCAGGCTGGAGTGCAATGGTGCAACCATAGCTCACTGTAACCTCTAAGTCCTGGGCTCAAGGGATCCTACCACTTTACCCTCCTGAGTAGCTGAGACAATAGGCATATGCCACCACATCTGGCTAATTTTTAATTTTTTTGTACAGACAGATCTCACTATGTTGCCCAGGTTAGTCTCGAACTCCTGGCCTCAAATAATCCCCACACTTCAGCTTCCCAAAGTGTTGAGATTACTAGAGAAAGCCACTATACCCACCATTCAATAGTACTCTTACTAGATAGAATTTATAGTTGTCAAATATAATAAGAAAAATGATGCTAAAATATTGCTTCTAGATTACAAAACATATTTTACTTTAAAGACAGAAGAACATTCGTAGATTTTAAATATTCCACTGAATATTTTTTGATAACCATCTCTGGCCAGTTGTGATATCACTGGCACTGTGGGGATCAAAGACCCTGTGTCCACTGCAGCTCTCTGTCACTACTGACCCAATAATTATGCTTTTAATAAACCCCAAATTTAGATACAGTAATCTTTCAAATCTCATTTATAATTTTTTGTTTATAATATCATAGCTTTTCCTCAGTTATATATCTCTTCTGTCTCACTCTGTTGCTCGGGCTAGAGTGTCATAACATTAGCCTAGCTCACAGAAACCTCAAACTCCTGGGCTCAAGCGATCCTCCTGCCTTTGCCACAGGCATGCGCCACCATGCCCAGCTAATTTTTTTCTCTATAATTTTAGTTGTCCAGCTAATTTCTTTCTCTTTTTAGTACAGACTGGGTCTCGCTCTTGCTCAGGCTGGTCTCGAACTCTTGACCTCAAGCTATTCTCCCGCCTCGGCTTTCCAGAGTGCTAGGATTACAGGTATGAGCCACTGCGCACGGCCTACAGAGTTTTTTAAAAAGTGAACTGAATACCTTTGTGTCATCAGTTTTATTCATATAAATTAATACATTTGATTTTAAAAGTTTATATAAATACAATACACAACCTTCACAAATGTGTTGTTTTTCCAGCCCATTTCTTTATAATGAGAATATAAAGATATGGGAAAATTGATATTCTCGATTCCCTCATTACTAATGTTTAATCTAGTGCCCATATTTGCAGGAGTACACCAGAAGCTATATTTGATAGCATATTGATGGAATATTTTTCTGGTAAGTGGTATTTTCATTTATTTATTTTTTTCCTGACACCAATAATTTTTATACTCTTCAAAGGAATGGAAAATGAATGACTTTATTTCTATGCAGTTTAAGTAGCTGGCAGTGTGATGGTTAATTTTATGTATTAAATTGATGGGGCTCTGATTCCCAGATATTTGGTTAAACATTATCTCTAAATGTGTCTGTGAGAGTGTTTCCAGAAGAGATTAGTACCAATTCAAGAGATTGAATTGGTCAATTATATAAAGAAAATGATACTTTTCAATGTGAGTGGATATGATCCAATTCCTTGAGGGCTTGAATTCAACAAAAATGTAAAAGGAAAGGAGAATTTGCTCTCTCTGCCTGAAGGCATGAGCTGGGACATTAGTCTTCTCCTGCGCACTGACTAAAACTTATACCATTGGTTCTCCTGGTTCTCATACCTCAGGATTCAGGCCACCTTTACTAAAACTGTATGGGAGAGGCCCTTGCAGAGGGATGCTGAAGTGGCAGGGCTGCCTGGCAGAGCTGTAGAGGGGACACTGACACCACGATGAGCCTGAAAAGCGAGGCCATTGAGCCAAAGAGGATTATTGTCAAAACTTAAGGTCCAGTGGAATTTGCCTTGCTAGGTTTTGGAGTTGTGCAGGACCCTTCTTTCTTTTCTAGTTTTCCCTTTTGAAATGGGAACATCTATCCTATACTTGTTCCACTATTGTATTTTGGAAGCAAATATCTTATCTATTAGTAGTTTTACAAGTTCACAACTAGAGAGGAATTTTGACTCAGAAAGAATTGTACCTCCAATCTCATCCATATCTGATTTAGATAATATTTAGACAAAACTTTGAACTTTAGACTTTAGAGTTGATGCTAGCACAAATTAAGACTTTTGCTGCTGTTGGGATTAAATGAATGTATTTTGCATGTGATAAGAACATGGATCTAGGGGTCAGAGGCAGAATGCTGTGAACTAAATTGTGTCCTCCCCCAAAATATTAGGTCACTTAATATGAAATGTCTAATTTTGAATCAAAAGGGTAGTTTATTATATCTCAAAAAAGAAACTGTACAACTGATCAAAGTATGCACCTAAACTATTGACACAGTTTTTCCATCTTAATTGTAGCTTTTTTATGCTAGCAGCGAAGAAGCCTGGAGAGCGAGTGGAGATGAAATCACCCAAGACTTTTACCACAGTTGTTGAGAACTGAATACTTTTCCTTGCAAGAAGTGGCCCAAAGCCTGGTAATCAGTTGATGCAAGGTCTGGTGAATAGAATGGATGACAGAGAGTTTCCAAGTCCATCCTCTGTAGTTTGAGCAGCATTGTTTGTGGGACATGTGGTCAAGTATTGTCTTTCAAGAGAATTGACCTGTCTCTATTCTAGATGTCTTTATGACATTTGTGGTTCATGGAGGTGAAAATATCAGTATTAAAAGGAGTTTGGAAGAAGTTGATTCCAGCCCTCACGGATAACTTCAAGGGGTTCAAGACTTCAGTGGAGGAAGTAACCACAGATGTGGTGGATATAGCAAAAAAAGTAAAATTATAAGTGAAGCCTGAAGATGTGACTGAATTGCTGCAATCTAATGATAAAACTTGAACAGAGGAGGAGTTGCTTCTAATGAACAGGCAAAGAAAGTGGTTCCTTGAGATGGAATCTACATCTGGTGAAGATGCTATAAACATTATTGAAGTGACAACAAAGAGTATGGATATTATATGAACTTACTTGATAAAGCCGTGGCAGGGTATGAGAGGATTGACTCTAGTTTTCAAACTTCTACTGTGAGTAAAATACTATGAAAAGCCTCAGATGCTATTGAGAAATCATTCATAAAAGAAAGGGTCAACCAATGCTACAAATTTCCTTGTTCTTTTATTATAAGAAATTGCCACAGTCACTCCAACCTTCCACAACCACCACTTTAATCAGTCAGCAGCCATCAACATCAAGGCAAGACCCTTCACCAGAAAAAAAATTACAACTTACTGAAGGCTCACATGGTCTTTAGTATTTTTATTAATAAAACGTTTTTTAATTAAGGTATATACAGTACATTTTAAAGAATGAAATACTATTTCACACTGTATAGTATAATGCGAACCTAACTTTTCTGTGCACTGAGAAACCAAATAATCCATGTGACTCACTTTATTGCAATATTCAATTTATTGAGGCGGTCTGGAACCAAGACTACAATATCTATGAGATATATCTGTATATGTCCAAAGAAAATAAAATCAGTATTTGGAAGAGAAATCTGCACTCCCATGTTCATTGTATCATTATTCACAATAGCCAAGTTATAGAATTAACTTAAGTTTCTCTCCATAAAGCAAATGTAGTGTATATTTATGTATATAATAGAATACTATTTAACCTTAATAAAAAAAAGGAAATTTTGTCATTTGCAACAACACATACAAATCAGAATAATATTATAGTAAGTAAAATAAGCTATGAACAGAAAGATAAATACCATGTGATCTCACTTACATGTCAAATCTACAAAAGTCTAACTCATAGAAGTAGACAGTAAAATCGTTCTTTCCACAGGGCAAGGGTGAAGAAATGGGAAAGTATTTGCCAAAGGGTGCAAAATTTCAGTTAGAAGACATAAGTTCTGGAGATCTATTGTACAGCATGGTGACTTTAATTAATAATAATGTATACCTAAAAATTGCTAACAGTAGATTGTAAATGTTCTCACTACAAGAAAATAAGTGTGTGCAATTATAGATATGTTAATCAACTTGATTCATTCATTTTACAATGTATACATATGTCAAGATAACATTTTATACCATAAATATATACAATTTTTGTCAATTTTACCTTATTAAAACTGGGTGTAAAATGAAAACAAACAAAAAATAAAAATAAACAATGAAGACAGTTTTTGTGATGGCTAGGGTGATTGATTGTGACTAGCAGTGGGACATTGGGCTACTATTCCAAAATGGAGGTGTGGAATACAAGTCTCTTAGTATTGAGATGCTTTCAGACTGAGTTCGATAGAAAACTGCAACAACTCAATCTATGTAGGATTACTAATGGGCTAGACCCAACAGAAATGAAACTCTGAGTTGCTTCCCCAGGTAAAGGAGCCCCAGTTGAGATGTTTGCTGACAGAAAAAGAAAAACAGAATAAGTAGTTATAATAATACCAGCTACAACATGGCCAGATACATAAAGAAGATTGTAATTGGCATGAGTATTTCTTCCCTAGATTGATTATCAACACATTTGTGTGTATGTATACTTCAAATACATGCATATATAGATATTTCTTCCTTTTCATAGTTTTTACCATGTAAAATAAGATGTATTGACTTTACATCACAGCATTTAAGTTATGAGGTAGCAAGAAGAATAAACATCACTCAATGACTTTGCTTCCTTTTCAAGGGAAAAGCCTAGTGCATTTTTTATTACGTGCAGAATAGTTATAATGTTAGATAGAATTATGACTTTGTTATTTTTAGTTGCAGATTAACTATTGTTTATAGAGGTGCATATGGGCCTCAAGTTGAACAGGGTTAGATTTCTGATGGTTGATTTTATGTTTCAACTTGATTAGAAGGAAGATAGAGTCCTCTCCTGCCCTCAGACTGGAACTTACACCACCAGTTCTCCTGATTCTCAGGCCTTTGGAATCGAACTGAAACTACACCACCAGCTTTCCAGGGTCTCCAGCTTACATATGGAAGATCTTGGAACTTCACAGACTTCATAATCGTGTGGGCCAATTTCTTACAATAAATCTCATATATCCATATATATTTGTACATATATATGTGTGTATATGTATATTATGTGCATATATATACACATACATGTGTGTATATATCCATATGTGTGTATTCACACATATATGTATACATATGTATGTGTGTGTATATGCACACACACATACATACATATATATGTGTATATATATAATGTGTGATCTGTTTCTCTGAAAAAGCTGACTGAATAATACAGTAGTTAAGCATCTAGTAGTGCACAAATGTTGAATAAAAGCACACATTCTGCTGTTGTGCTAATGGGAGGATTCTGCCTTTGACAGTTGCTGCTATGAGATCTTAGGGAAGAGGCATAAGTTTTTAAAGCTTTATTTTTTGTTCCTCTGAAAAATGGAGATAATATTACCTATCTCATAGGTTTTTCTTGAGGGGATTGAATGAAACATTTCAAAAATTGTAAAAATGAGAAATTTATGTAAAGCTCACTGTAACATGTCTGTCATAGATTAAGAGCTCAATCACTGTTTTTGTTAAGTTTAAAATCTCCTTCTTTTAATAAAAATTCCCTTTTGGAAGGTTTATCCCAAAATCTCTTTCCTCCAAACATTTTTTAAAAAGAAATTTGGTGGGTTAGTTTCAGATAAATAGTTTTCACGTTTATAGTTAATTTTTGAACAGCTATTTGATAATGGAATCTGCTGAAAAATATGTATAAATCATATATATGACTTATTTTCATGATATATCAAGAAATTTAGTGTGATAATAAATAAAAAATGCAATTCTGACATGTAGATATATGTAGTAACTGGTGCACTTTTACTGAAACTTTACATTGCCATAAATGGTCAAATATTTTGATTTAATTATAAGTAAATGACAGTTATGTGCAAGTTTCTACTTATTGGCCTAATACCTGGTCTCCATTTTTACTTTCTTTAGGTTTACAAAACATTGATTAAATATTATTTTCTTCAGCATAAAATTGGAATATATTTTGTGATAATTCTTAAAGATGCAGAGCATTTCATCAAGGTAATACGAAAGGCAGGAAAAGTAAGAAAAAAATTAAGCCCACCATGCACAGAGAGTTTACTTACACAAGTAGAAAATGTGATAAGAGAAAGTAATATTTTCCTTGCCATATTTGACTTTTTAAAAAACTTTAAGCTTCATTACCAGAGAGAACTTGCCTCTCAAGAGAGGAAATAATAAAAAGGAAATTTCAATATGTAAAAGTGTTCTTCCTGGGATTAGGGCTTTACTCTTTTCTCCAATGATAAGAACATTTCCATTTCTTGAATCCTTGCTTGAATTCATGCTACTCAGAAATCCCCATGCTGGTTGTTCTTGATTATAAGATTACTAATCATAGTCTTCACAAATAGAGGTTTTACATTACTCAGATATTTTTTCAGGAAAATATTTTGGAATTAATTCACATTAAAATTTTTGAAATCATAGAAGCATTTACATGTCAGTGTTCCTTTTGGATATATAGAAATACTATCAAATATTAAATAAAGGAGGGGCCAGAGCAAGATGGCTAAACAGAAAACTCCAGTGATCATCTCTCCACATGAATAACAAATTCAGCAACTATCCTCATTAGCAAGCACCTTCAGAAGATACAAAAATTAGGTGAGTGATCACAGTACTTGGTTTTAACATTATATCAAGGAAAGAGGCACTTCGGAGGCCAGAAAAGATAGCTTTTCGTTGTATACATTATCCCTCCCTCATCTCCAGGCAGTGCTGGGCCAGCAGAGAGAGAATCTATATGACCAGAGGAAGGAAAGTGAAGTGATTATGGCACTTTGCATTAAGAATCAGGGCCAGTCCAGCACAGAGGAACAAAACACGGGCAGAATTCTGCCAGAGCCCATGGAGGGAGAATTTAGACCAGCCTGGCCAGAAAGAAATCCTCCACTCCGAAATATGAGTCCCAGCTAGCCCCATACCTGGCTGACAAAAAGTGGCCTGGGGCCTGGAATAATTTCATAAGGCAGCCAGGCCACAAAGGCTGCAGTCTTTGGGCAATTCCTGTGGCTGTGATGGCTTGGAGACAGTTGACTTGAGGGGCATATGACCCAATGAGACACCAGTGCCAGTGGCCAAGACAGGTCCTGTGTCACTCCTGCCCCAACTATAGGCAGTGTGGCTTAGAGAGAATATTCTTCCATTTGGGGAAAGGAAAAGGAAGAGTTTAGAGAACTTTGCTTTGCAACTTGGGTTGCAGTTCAGCCACCATAAAATAAAATACCCAGTGGACTCCTGAAGCCCATGATTACAGGCCTTAATTGGCGGATGGCATATCTAAACCCACCCTGGACCAGAAGAAAGCACACTCCCCTGAAAGAAAAGACCCACCCCTAGTAGGATTCACCACACACATAATAAAGAGCACTTGGGCTTTGAATAAACACCAGAGTTAGCCAGGAGACAGTCACCACAGGCTTTGGGTAAGACTAGGCTGGCTTCAGGTGTGACCCAGCATAGTCCTAGCTGTGGTGGCCACTAGGGAGTGCCCACATCACTCCTCCACCAACTCCAGCTGCCTAACACAGAGAATGAGGGAAGAGAGTGAGAGACTTTGCCTGCTAATGCAGGGAATTCTCCTATATCTTACCCAAGACCTCCAAGGCATTACCTTGGTGGTAATGCCTATAAGTCTGTAAGAGTCTTAGAAAGTCTATAAGAGTCAAAGCATTACTGGGTGTGGGTTGTCCCCAGTTCTGCTATGGCTGTAGTGACCAAATACTTAGATCACAACACTCAATTCCTTTTGAATATCTGGAAAGCTTTCTCAAGAACACTAGGTTCAAACAAGCCCAGACTGAAAAGACTTAAATAAGTACCTAATGCTTCAATGCCCAGACATCTACCAACATCCACAAGCATTAAGAACATCCAGGAAAACATGATCTTACCAAATGAACTAAACAAGGTACCAGTGACCTTTCAGAAAAAGAATTTAAAATAGCTGTTCTGGAGAAGCTCAGTAAACTTCAAGACAACACAAAGAAGAAATTCAGAAGCCTACCAGAGAAATGTAACAAAGATCAAAATAACAAAAAAAAGCAGAAATTATAGAGCTTAAGAATTCAATTGATAAACAGAGAAGTGTATCAGAGTTTCTCAACAGTAAAATTGATAAAGCAGAAGAAAGAATTAGTGAGCTTGAAGACAGGTTATTTGAAAATACAGAGTCAGACTAAAAAGGAAAAAAAAAAGATAGAAAGAAGGAGGAATGAATATAAGATCTAGAAAATAGCCCCAAAAGGGCAAATCCAAGAGTTATTGGTCTTAAAGAGGAGGTAGAGAGAGATTGATTGATGTAGAAGCTTATTCAAAGAAATAATGACATAGAAGTTTCCAAACCTAAAGAAAGATGTCAATATTCAGGTATAAGAAGGTTATAGAACACTAAGCAGATTTAATCCAAACAAGACTAACTCAAGGACTAATCAAGGTCCTGAAGATTACAGATGAAAAAATTTAAAAAAAAGGTCCTAAGGGAAGCAAAAAAATAAATAAATAACATATAAAGGAGCTCCTTTATATAGTTCCACTGAATTATCAGTGCAAAACATACAAGCCAGAAGAGAATGGTATGACGTATTCAAAGTGCTCAAGAAAAAAATCTTTAGCCCTACCATAGTATATCCTACAAAAATATTCTTCAAACATGGAAGAGAAATAAAGACTTTCCCAGGCAAACAAAAACTGAAGGATTTCATCAAAACCAGACCAGTCCTGCAAGAAATACTAAAAGAAGTTATTCAATATGAAAGAATAAGTGGTTAATGAATAATCAAAAATTATCTGAAAATAAATTCACTGGTAACAGTACTCAAATACATAATACTCTATTGCTGTAATTGTAGTATATAAACCACTTATATCTTGAATAGGAAGACTAAAAGACAAAGTTATCAAAATAACTACTACAACTTGTTGAGAGATAGATGTTGTGAAAAAATACACAGTGTAGCAACAAAAAGTTAAAAAGGAGGAGAGAGTAAGAACAAAGAATTTGTTAGATTTCTCTTTGGTTGTTCATTTGTTTGTAAGTAGAGTTGTCGTATGTCTAAAATAATTGGTTAAAAATGTTTTCTACAAGCCTCATGATAGTTTCAAATCAAAATATTTATAACAGATATGCAAAAATAAAAAGCAAGAAATTAAAACATACTACCAGAGAAAATCACTTTTAATAAAGGAAGGAGGAGAGAAAGAGAGAACAAAAAAAAAAAAAAACCCAGATATTAAATAACAACATGGCAGTAGTAAGTCATTACCTATGAATAATAACATTGAATGTGAATGTACTTAACTCTTCAATCTAAAGATGTAGATGCCTGAAGGAATTTTTTAAAAAATCTTGTATGTTGTCTACAAGAAACCCACTCCATTTATAAAGATACACATAAACACAAAGGGATGAAAAAAAGATATTCCATGCAATTGGAAACCAAAAAAAAAAAAAAAGGCAGGATTAGTTATACTTCTGAAATAGATTTCAAGACAAAAATGTATAAAGAGATGAAGAAAATCATTATATAATGATAAAGGGGTGATTTCAGCAATAGCACATAACAATTTTAAATGTATATAAACCCAACACTGGGGCACCCAAATATATAAAGGAAATATTATCAGAGCTAAAGAGAGATAGACCCCAATAAATTAATCGTTGGAGACCTCAACACTGCACTTTCAGCATTGGACAGATTATGTAGACAGACAATAAACAAAGAAATGTTGGATTTAATCTGTGCCATAAACCAAATGGACCTAATAGATATTTAAACAATGTTTCATCCAACAGCTACAGAATACACATTCCTCTCCTCAGCTCATGGATCATTCTCAATGATAGATAATACATTAGGCCAAAAAACATGTATTAAAAATTCAAAACAAAAATCATATCAAGTATTTTCTCTGACCACAATGGGATAAAACTAGAAATAATCAGAAAGAGAAACTTTGGAAATCATACAAACACTTGGAAATTAATCAATATTCTCCCAAATGACAAGTGGGTCAATGAATAGATTAAGAAGGAAATTAAAACATTTATCAAAACAAATGAAAATTAAAATACAACATGTCAAAACCTATGGGATACATTAGAAGCAGTAATAAGAGAATAGTTTATAGCAATAAGTACCTACATCAAAAAAGAAGAGCTTCAAATAAATGACCTAACAAGGCATCTCAAAGAACTAGAAAAACAATGGCAAACCAAACTCAAAATAAGTAAAAGAAAATAAACAATAAAGATGAGAACATAAATAAAATTGAAACCAAAAATAAATACAAAAGATTAATAAGACAAAAACCTGTTTTTTTGAAAAGATAAACAAAATTGAAATTGACACATCTCTAAACAGACTAATCAAAAAAAAAAGAGAGAATATCTAAATAAATAAAAGGAGAGCTGTAAAAGGAGAAATTACAACTGATACTGCAGAAATTCAAAAGATCATTAGAGACTATGAGGAACAGTATACCAATAAATTGGAAAACCTAGATGAAATGAATAAATTCCTAGATACATACATCCTACCAAGATTGAACCAGAAAAACTTATAGTACTTGAATAAATCAATAATGATTAATGACATAGAAGAACTAATTTAAAAAGTCTTCCATCAAAGAAAAGCCTGATTGCTTCACTCCTGAAATCTACAAAGCAATCAAAGAAGGATAAGTATTAATCCTATTTAAACTATTCCAAAAAAATCAAAAAGGAGAGAATATACCCAAACTTATTCTACGAAGCATGTATCACCTTGATACCAAAATCAGAAAAAGACATAACAACAACAACAAAAAAATGGTAAGTAAATATCTCTGATGAACATAGATGCAAAAATCTTCAACAAAATGCTAGCAAATTAAATTCAACAACACATTGAAAAGATTATTCATGATGATCAAGTTGCATTCATCCCAAGGATGCAAAAATGGTTTAACATATGCAAATCTGTCAATATGATACATCATATCAACAGAAGGAAGGGCAAAATCCATATGATAATATAAATTTATGCCAAAAAACATTTAATAAAATTCAACACCCCTTCATGAGAAAAACTGTCAAAAAACTGGGTGTACAAGGAACTTACCTCAACATGATAAAAGGTATATATGACAGACCCATAGCAAGTATCATACTGAATGTGGAAAAACAGAAAGCCTGTCCTCTAAGGTCTGGAACAAGACAAGTTCTGGAACACTTCCAGTACTATATTGAATAACAGTGTAATTCAGTGTTATTCAATATAGTACTGGAATTGCTAGCTAGAGCAGTCAGACAAGAGAATGAAATAAAGGACACCCAAATTGGAAAAGAAGAAGTCAAATTATTATTGTTTGCAGATGATATGATCTTATAGCAAGAGAAACCTAAATACTATCTGAAAATCTATTAGAAATGATAAGCAAATTCAGTGGAGTTTCAGGATAAAAAATCAACAGCATTTCTGTATGATAACAACAATGTGGAAAAAAAAACCAAGAAAATAATCCCATATACAGTAGCTCCAAATAAAATAAAATGTCTTGCAATAAGTTTAAGAAAGAAGTGAAAGATCTTTATGATGAAAACTATAAAATATTGATGAAATGTGGATGAAAGAAATTAAAAAGCACACAAAAACTGGAAAGATATTCCATTGTCATAGATTGGAAGAATCAATACTGCTAAAATCTCCATATTACCCAAAGCAATCTACAGATTCAATCCAGTTCCCATCAAAATACCAATGACATTCTTCATAAAAGTAGAAAAATAATCCTAAAATTTTTATGAAACCACAAAAGACCCAGAATAGCCAAAGTCATCCTGTGAAAAAAGAACAAAACTGAAGGAATCACATGACCTGACTATAAATTATATTACAGAGCTGCAGTAACCAAAATAGCATAGTACTGGTGTAAAAAAAAGACATACAGACCAAGGAAACAGAATCAAGAACCCAGAAATAAATACAGAAATTTATTAGTGATCTTATCTACAACAAAGGTGCCAGGAAAATACAGTGGGGAGAATACTATGTCTTCAATAAATGGTGCTGGGAAAACTGGATATCCATTTGCAGACAAATGAAACTAGGCCCTTATCTCTCACCAAACACAAAAATCATATGAAAGTGGATTAAAGACTTAAATCTAAGACCTGACACTATGAAACTACTAAAAGAAAACACTGGGAAAATATTTTAGGACATTGGTCTGGGCAAGGACTTCTTGAATCCCCCAAAGCCCAGGCAACTGAAGCAAAATTGGACAAATGGGATCACAGCGAGTTAAAAATCTTCTGCAAAACAAAGGATATAATCAACCAAGTGAAGAGACAACCCACATAATGGGAGAAAATATTAGCAAACTACTCATCTGACAAGAGTTTAATAACGAGACTATATAAGGAGTTCCAACAACTCAGTAGGAACATATCAAATAATCCCATTTAAAAATGGGCAAAAATCTGAATAATCATTTCTCAAAAGAAGACATACAAATATCCAACAGCTATATGAAAAAATGTTCAACATTATTATTCATAAGAGAAATACAAATCAAAACTACAATGAGGTATCTTCTAACCTGGTTAAAATGGCTTTTATCAAAAAGTCAGGCAATAACAAATGCTGGCATGGATGTGGAGAAAGGGGAGACTTTGTACATATTTGGCGGGAATATAAATTAGTGTAAGAAAAATGGAGAACAGCATGGAGGCTCCTCAGAAAACTAAACATAGAACTACCGTATGACCTAGCAATCCCACTTCTGGGTATTTATCCAAAGGAAGAGAATTCAGTGTGTCAAAAAGGTAACTGCATTATCATGTTTATTGTAGTACTAGTCACAATAACCAACATTGTAAATCAACCTAAGTATCCATGAATGGATGAATGGATAAGGAAATTGTGGTACATACAGAATATTATATAGAAATGAGGTACAATGGAATATATAGCCATAAAAATAAAATTCTGCCATTTCCAACAACATGGATGGAACTGGAGTACATTATGTTATGTGAAATAAGCCAAGTACACAAAGACAAATCTCACATGTTCTGACTCATATGCAGGAGCTAAATATTAAAAACAATTAATTTCATGGAGACAGAAAGTAAAATGGTGGTTACCAGAGGCTAGGAAGTGTAGGTGGGAGAGGAGAATAAAGTAGGGATAGTTAATGTGTACAAAAATGTAGTTAGATAGAATGAATAATATTTGATAGCTCAACAAAGTGACTATAATAAACAATGTTAGGGTATACTTTAAAATAACTAAAAAAGTAGAATTGGAACGTTCCTAACATGAAGAAATTATAAATCCCTGAGGTGGTGGATACTACAATTACCTAATTTTATTAATTCATTTTGCATGCCTGTATCAAAATGCCACATGCACCCATAAATACATACAACTATTATGTACCCACAATAATTAAAAATAAAAAATAAATATATTAAATAAAATATATATTATTCAGTTATGTGTATAATTAAAAGGTGTAGTTGTTAAATTGATAAAACTGCCCCCATTAATAGTTTGCAATTTTCTTGAGAAAAAATGAAATGACTCAGATTTATTAATTTCTTCTTGAAATGTAAGTCTTGTCGTATAAATGATTCCATCCTGGAATGTTTACTTACAAATAGTTTTGTATTTACCTAATTGACTTGTTAAGCTTCAGTTATAGTACCACACGAAAAGCAATTCATTCTGACAGTAAATAAAAGTGAGGCATGTGCAAGTTAAGTTGAATATTTTTCAAAATGAGAGTCCTACACAATTAATACATAAGATTATTCTAGAAAAACAATGTTTTACCAAAGACTCATGCCCTAAGCATATGCATGACTCTTTCCTTAATGCAAATGTTTTGCTTTTATTTTATATTAAATATTTTCTCATTGAGTACATGAAGCTCTCACACATTTATTTATAAACTGATTGGATTATAAGCTTCATTATGAATTGTTATGACAAATATGATTGATAATAAAGTCCACTTAAAGAAAAAAAGAAGAAAAACATCACAAACTAAATACCCTTCAGGTTCCACACTTTAAATTTTTCCCAGAGGAGAAATACTGCTGTAAAATTAATCAATCAATATGACCATATAAAAGAATAAAAATATCATGAAAAAGTTGATCATCATGAAAGACTCAAATAAAATAGTAGCTAAACATGTTCAATCATGATAGATACATTATGATTAAACAGTTTTTAAACATTCATTACACTTAAACATTAATGATAGGTATTTTATGATAGAGGTGCTCTTTATTAAAATCTCTTCCAGATAGACCTCTTACCAAATATAACCTCTAGAAATATATACTTAGATACATAAATGTCACTTTTTGGCTTGAGTATCTGTTTATAAAGTAAGTAAAATGAAAGTTTTAATTTAATAAGTATACCCAGAAGAGAAACAGAAGAAAAAAATAAAGAAGAAAAATATATATTTTAGTAAACACAGTATAGTTAAAATATTTCATTGCTAATATTACTACAATTCCTGTAATTGTATTTAGGTTTCCAAAAATGACAAAAATGTAATGCAGGAACATAAATGTTTAACAAATGTTCAATACTTAATGAAACCTAGAAGGTATTTGGTTGTAGAATTTTAAAGGTTTGATTTAATGTTATGTTTGGATATTATCTGTTATTAGTTTCTCTGCTACTTGTCAGACTGCACCAATCTGGAATTAATTTGGAACCCATAGGTTACTGGTCACAAATATTGGCTACTATTAAAAAAATCTCTGTGAGGATTTTAAGTACATTTTCCTTGACTTTCAGTACTTGCATTAAGTAATATTTGGTCATGATATTGCTAACTTATGAATATAGAAATATATTAGGACAGTTGAATGTTTAACTGTTTATAAATATACCTATATACCAAAAAATCTGTCTCTATATATGTATGCATAAATACCAAATGATTAGCTTTCTTTATTTATAATTGATGTAAATGAAGAAGTCTACTAAACCAATTCTTAGAATTGTGAAAACATAATTGGAATTGTCAATATCTCATTCATTTACTGTCATTGACATATTTTTGGTAAGTATTCCTTTAATAAATTAAGTATAAGTAAATAAATAATAAATATAATAATAATAAATAATATTATATATTATATAATATTATATAATAAATTATATTATAATAATAATAATAATAAATAAATAAATAAAATAAATATAAGTAATAAATTTCTTATAATTTATTACTTGCAGATTTTTAAAAAACTGATACTAAAAATGTTTTATTACAGGATAGATCCACTTTTCTTATTAAGAAACCAAAATTCACTCAAGGCTATTCACTGGAGCATTATTAGTAATAACAAAAGATATGACTATGGGCATGGTTGAATAATCTAGAGCAAGTGTGGCAAAATATCAACAATTTTTAAATCTATAGGATGTTATACATTTACAGGAATTTGTTATATTATTCTTTCAAATTTTCTAATTTTGATATTTATGTAATATATGTGGAAAATAGATTAGGAAAAAAAATCATTCAGCTCTTGAAGGCTTCTACACTCACATTACTCTGCAAGTACATAAATTTCCAACCTAATTTAAGAAAACTCATTATTATAGCTATTGAAAAGAAGATGGTAGTTTGACACAAGAAAGAACAATCAGTGAACTCATGAAATTAAATGTCCTTGTACCTTAGCCACGCAGCACAACATTGGCAAATAAATGCATTATTATACATGTTTAAGAAAAATGAATAAGTAGACACATAAATAAAAATTGAAAATTTTACATGATAACCTTTTTGAGGAAAAAAGTGTTTCTTTTAATAAGGTAAAAATAAGTATCACATGTATGGAAAAACGAATATCACTTATACTCAACATTTAGTTGTTACCAATCCATCAAAACTTATGCACACTTATGGAAGTAACATTCATCAGGTGTCGGGCAGGTGGGAGTGGGGAGGAGAGGAAGGGTAAATTCATACCTAATGGGTGCGGTGCCTGCTATCCAGGGTACGGGAATGCTTCTAGCTCTCACTCGGCAGTGCAGAGGCAATTTATGTAACCAAAGCATTTGTACCCCCGTAATATTCTGTAATAAAAAATAAAAATAATTATACCTATATATTAAAATACCTTTTAAATACTGAGTTCAGGTGCATAAAATATAAGTTGTGGTCATCTAGTTTTGTTTCTGCTAAGTGAACATTATTTCTTGTGTACTCTATTGTTATACAGTAGAAAAACGCTTATTCTCATTTGTTTCTCTTTTACATTGGGAAATTTGGCTATACTGGCATGGGCTTCATTAGCTTCCTGAGTGACACTGTACTTTGTGATTCAATGATACTTGAGTATAAAATTGAAAAATGTTCAAAAGATTTTATTTTAGAGGATTTTCCTTTTTGTATAATTCTTTTGGAGTCACCATCATTGAAGTTTTGATTGCTTATAAAATCATATGTTGCTGCTTGTAAAAGGTTTTACTATCTGTTTGAAATCCAAACTCCAGATCTGAATTTTTACTTTCTTCTGTGTTAAAGATCCATAGGGCTGGGTATGAAAGATTAGGGTCAGTTTAGTTTTAAAATGCTGACTTCATTCTGAATTAAATTTTATAATTTATGTGAGTAACTAAGCATTTATGATAAAAATTTTAATTGTTAACCTAAAATTTAGGGGAGATATGTGTGTGTGTGTATATATATGTATGTATGTATTCAAAATTCTTTTAGGAGATATGTGAGGGGGGAAAAAGGAAGACTCCTATGGTTAAATGGTATTCTTGTTCATGATTACATGTTTCCTCCTCTGTAAGTGGATTATAATCCCATTTCCTTGCTATACATTTTTTATACTTTCCCATACCATTAGACAGCTTCTCCTTACACTTATTATTATTATTGTTTTTTAGATGTGACTTTTGCCAGGTCCAAGAAAAGGTTTTATAATGATTGCCTTTGTCAGCTCAGTCTCTTACGCTTCTGCCACAGTCATTAGAATGACACGCCTTAGAAGACAGCGCTTTCCCAATGTAGGTCTCAAAGTGAGAAGGTACAGTCTGTAGCAAAGCCGCAGTCAACCCTCACCCTAGTGTAATGTTGATAAGAAAAGATGTTTACTACAAGGCTGTGATTATTAAAACTGCTTGGTATTGGCACAAGTGCAGGGACACAAACCAGTGGAACAGAACAGAAAATCCAAATATAAAACCATCCTCATATAGCCATCTAATCTTTGACAAATCAGACAAAAACATACCCTGGGGAAAAGATTTCTTATTCAATAAATGCTGTTGGGAAAACTGGATAACCACATGTAGAAGACTGAAACAGGATCCACAGCTTTCACCTCTCACAAAAATTAAATCACGGTGGTTAACAGACTTAAACCTTAGGAAAGAAACTATTAGAATCCTAGAAGAAAATGTAGGAAAGACTCTTAAAGACATTGGCCTAGGCAAAGAATTTATGAAGAAGACACCTAAGGCAATCACAGCAACAACAAAAATAAATAAATGGGACTTGATTAAATTAAAAAGCTTCAGCACAGCCAAAGAAACAATCACGAGAATAAACAGACAACCCACAGAATGGGAAAAAATTTTCGCATACTACACATCAGATAAAGGACTGATAACAAGAATCTATTTAGAACTCAGGAAAATCAGTAAGAAAAAAT
>CM052436.1:80385412-80429038 GCA_028533085.1 Varecia variegata | reverse complement strand
CACTGTCTGGGGAATGGACACGCTTGAGGCTCGGACTCAGGGGATTGGGAGGGACATGGGCAATATATCTATGCAGAACTTTTGTACCCCCATAATAAGCTGAAATAAAAAAAAAAAAGAAATTAAAAAAAAAATAATCTGACAAATTTCAAAATTCCATGTCTTTCATTGAGTAATTTGTGTAAGCTCTATTCTCTAAAACATGATTTCCATCTAAACTAGTTATATTACATTTATAATCTGTTCATTTTACTAATTATAAAAGTAATATATATATTTTTAGAAATTATAAAAACACAAAAATAAACAAAAAATATAATATTTAATGCCAATATCCAGATTTAATAACTAGTAGAATAAGTTTAGGGGTTCCCCCCTTAAATCTATCTGTGGAGTTGGAAATAGAGGAAACATGTACCAGAAAGTTGTTTTTACCTTAACTATAAAACCTCTTCCTCATGTGCTGCAACCAATAATGTGTATATGTGCACTGTGGATGTAAAGAGAAGTATGGACTAGGAAAATAGATTTGATGAGAAAGGAGAATATTGAGATATTTTGAGATAAAATCCTTTCCCTTTTGATTATACATATTTTACAAAATAGCAAATCTCTAAACAGTTACAGGCATAATTATAATGAGCATTGTATAACACTACTGATAATGAAAATTAGCAAAAAGTTAAATGATTAGTTGTGCCTTTATCTCAATATAAAAAGAAAATGGAAACATTTATTATTGATAGAGTGATTTTTTTCCTAACTCATCATTTTTTATTAGTTTTGTAAAAGTGATGAAGTAGTCAATATATTTGGATTTATTTTATTTTCTATAACCTACAAATATAATAGTAAAATAGTGTTCCCCAGAAACATTCCTATTTTTAGTCATAATTGAAAGGTGGCCTTACTAATAACCTATCTTACAGAGGAAATAAACTGTCAAACAGAAAATAAGAGAAATAAACTCACAACACAACTACCCTTTGTTTAATTAAAACACTTGTGGCCTAACTTGTTATCTCTGAGGTTATTCTTTTTCAGCCTTGACAAAGTTCCTGAGTGGACAGTAGGAGTGCAAACTTTCCCTGCTTCCTCAAGAAGAGACAGTACCAGGGGCCTCCTGCTACCAAGAAGAAAGAAGGAACTAATTTATGCCTTCAATCTGCTGCGTGAGAAACAGAAAAGGCCAACACAGCAGCTTCACAGTCCCTTTTATTATCAGTCCCCTGAAAGAGAGGAAAACAGAGGTATTTTTACCCTTGAAATCATCAAGCAACTTTCCTAACCACCTGACATTTCTTTCTTCCCTCTGTGTGTCATGGCCACTCTTCCTCCCTCCCTCCCTCTCTCTTTCTCTCTCTCTCTCTTTCTCAGGAAAATAAATACACTTTTACTTTTGTTTATCCTAATCACTGTCTGAGGATTCTTCCCCTGCCCCCGTCTCCCAGCCCTGTGTATGGACTTCACACCCTAACAATAATCAACACTACTGGGTCATGAATGAATAGTTACATAACTTATTTTACCACCCCTGAAATCTCTATGGTATTATGTATCTGTTTATTTATGGAGTTAACACATTCCTTATTGTTTTGGTTATTAAGAAAATTTAACTAGAACATCTTTCACATTTACATTGCTTCATTAAAAAGAAATAAGGGAAATAATCATGGATATTATACTTTGTAAATTAATAAAATCTGAACTTACTTAAATATAAACTCCTTAATGTAAATTTAATTGCAGTATATCTAAGATTTGGAATATTTGGGCTTCATCCCATGTTTGAAAACTATTAGATGGTTGAAGATGATGTGGAAGATGATGTTATGACCAATATTTTCCCTATACAATAGTCTCCTATCCTTTCAAAGATGTCAATGAACTCATTCTTGGTCTGTGATTGCCTTTGCAATGTATTTATAAGCCAAACACAAAGGTCTTTGCTTCCAAGTTTCCAAATAGACATACTCTTTCTCACCTCTGAGCTCCCATAACAATTTAGGTGCATCAGTATGACTTATGAATGTATTTTCCCAGGACTGCACCCTAAGTCCTTAAGGAAGAGCTTGCTCTTCAGCATACCTATCTCCTATTCTGGTGACTTTCAGTTTACGTTGTACATAGGATGTAGACAATGTAGTAGATTGAAATAGTGTATGAATACAATATTTACTGACAGAATAGACTTGCAAGTGAATCATTAGATAATTGAGATCGAATTGTTAGATAAACACAGTGTTCTCCAAACTCACTTCAATTCCATTCTCTAATTATAGATTTGAATGCTTTTAAGGACACTCAGATAATGTGAGAATAAAAAGTAATAAGCTTTCATTTTCCACCATCCATTGGTGATTTACAGAATGATTTTTTAAAACTCTTATTTGGAAACAAAACAAAACAAAAATTTGAACACTGTTAGCATAATAAATTGACAATGTTTTATAAAGAAGATAATAAAATGAAGCAGTAGACTGCTTTCAAATTCTTTGTATGCCATCCTACAGCTAGAAGAGAAAGTCCCTAATGTTTGCTATTGCTGTAAATAACCTCTGCCCACTCTGTCTCTGTCGACTATTATTGCAGCTCACCAGGGAATGCTTCTAACAAGGCACCATATGCTGCTCTCCTTTATATTACATGCTAGGGCATAGAAACAATATATTCCATTCTGTTAAAGAGTATATCAAGATTTATTGGATTAGAATTTATTGTATCACTTGGTTTAAATCAAATTCATGAGACTTGCCATCCTTGCTAATTACTTTGGAAAATATGAGAAAAAAATCCTCATTTTTTATTCTGGAGAGGTCAACTTATTGCGGCTTGAGATACCTCTCATGCTTTTTCTTAGCAACAGGGACTTGATGGTTCCATTAGCATAATTGCATGCATCCTTCAAGCCTCAAGGAGGACTTGGATACACTGAAATTTTAAGTGTGTCTGACTCCTCATTTAAAAAAAAAGTAATTTCTCAGAAAAAATCCTACAGGATCAACAAAGCTATGTGTCATACTGAGGATTAAGGACATTGAAAATGTCTGTTCTGTGATAATAAATTTCTTCATTTCTTTAAAATGGAAACCTCAAAGGAAGCAAGTTTGAAATGAGAAATTAAGGCTTAGAAACAAAAGGTCATACATAGTTAACCTCTATTATCACCAACAACTCACAAACCATATTAGTCTTGAGAATAATCAGATAAAATTTAGCAAATTGCATGAATATTGGGTAAGAAAGACAGTATCTCTTTCTAATATAAACAGAAATTGAACTGTATTTTAACACACATCTTTTCAGCGTTAATGCCGGTTGTTCTAGATATTTGTGTGACAGGAATCATATTTTTCCAAAAACAAAAATAATGACTATATTGGCAAATGTGGAAACAGTACCACCTTACAGACAACAAACTGAATTATGATTTTAACTCCAGTCTGCTTCCTTGAGGGAAAACAATTTATTGTTTTGCTACTTTAAAAAAATTAGGAGTCTTAAAAATATTAATTTTGAGATTTCTTTACCTTTTATGTTATTTGAATTTAAAGGCTGTGTATATGTATTACATCATTTCATGATACAATTAATAACTAAAAATCCAATGGAGAATATTTTTCCAAAATCATGTCAAACCATGGCATTTGTTGAAAAAATTATATCAATTTTAGGTAAGTATCTATATACATACACTAATGTGAAAACTCAGATATGACATGACTGAGGATTAGGATAAAATATATATTTGAGCACAGTAACCTCTCCAAATATTTATTACATTAATGTATAATCAAAGAATAAAATAAGAAAGAAGAAAGAGAGAACGAGAACACGGTTGGGCAGACCAAATTTAAAACAGCTTTAAAGTCATGGAGAAAGAAAAATGCTTAAGATGAGAAAAGTAGGAAACAGATGGAAAATAGAAATTTATATATTAAAAAGGAAGACTGTGTGCCAAATACCGTATTTGGAGTTTTTAAATGCTATCTTATTTAATTCCTATAAAAATACTTCAAAATACATGCGTATCAATCTTACCCTTTCATTCAAAGAAAACCAGTGATCAGAAAACACAAAGGCCCTTTTAGATTTGTTTACCACAGTGTAGGACAAGAAAGGAATATGCTTGTTTATGAGCCCAAATTGATATTATATGGCATAACCTTGAAAAAAAGTACCTTTTCAACTTTCATTGTACCTACTTTTTCTCTTTTAAAGAAAATTTCCCTCAGAAAAGGCAATTTCAAAAACACGAGTAAAGAGAAATAGGTGCACAGATGAGTTCAGACAGTTAAGAGAGAACCTTTAGGCTTTAAATACATCAATACACATTGCTATAGCCAACATTTATTCCAGGGCTGGAACAAAGTGACCCAACGTTCTGATCCAAGTTGCTGTTTAACTGACAACCCCAGAAACTTCTGAGAGAATGTGGGTGGAAGCAGATGATCTATATCAGCAGTTGCCAACTATGACCCATGGGCCAAACTCAATCCATAGCCTATTTTTGTAAATAGTTTTACTGGAACACAAATTTGCCCATTGTCAATAGCTGCTTTTGCACCAGGTAAGCCGAGTTGAATAATTATGGCAGAGACCATATGGCCTACATAGACTAAAAATACTTACTATCTGGACATTTACAGAAATAATTTACCAACCTATGCTATAGATGGCTACTTGGAAAGGGTATACTCATAGGTTGCTCACTTTCTTATGTTCTCTGCCCATTAAGGTTCACAATACGGTCTATGTGAAAGCACATTATCATTGCTTTCTTAAAATATTTTTTTAGAAAAATTTTTCTTTCTTTTTGTTGTTCTTATAGTGCAGCAAGCAACAGAAAGAAGTCTCTTACCAGAATGTAACCCCAACAAAAATATTTGTCCAACCTTGGAATCTTGCCAAGGAAAGACCTTTGATGTATAAACATTTTCCGTGAGAGATGTTCATCTATGCTGCCATAACAGCATAACAACAAAAGCCCATACCACTATAGGGTTTTAGATTGTATAAGATAAATTCACTTTTGCTGTACATTGGCAAGCCTCCAGAGAAAGTAATCAATTCAAATACATATAAAGATAGGTCTCAAATTCAGAATTCTTCCAATAAAGGAGGAGACATGAATTTTGAAAGTGTAAAAGTTAGAGTTGAGACTGTTTGTTGTTTATATTTTAAGTTAGAATTATCATCAAAGCAAGCTGGTAAAGAAAGTCAGTGTTATTGGAAGTATTATTACTGCTGTAGGTAATATTAGATATAGAAGTGGTGGTAGTGTATGAAGGTCTTTGTTTAACCAAATTCTAATTGTTACTTTGTTTTTTAATGTTGGGTTATATGTGCAATATTTTGCTATTGGTAATAGTTTCTGATATCAGTAAAACAAATTTGCATTTTAAGAGATCAAAAATAATTCAACATGGAATATATCTTTTCCTTTAACAATGAGTACTAATGGCTCAGCTACTTTGTTTCTTCGGCAATCACATATTCAGTCAAAATTATTGCACCTGATATGTGTCAATGTCTGACAACTCTGCTGATGAAGATGATATAGATGACAAAACTGTATGCATTAAGTCAATGACAAACTGTAAAACTGTCCACAGTATTCATTCCAGACACCTAATCTTTGGAGTCAGATCAACTAGAAATTGAATCACAGCTGATTCTCATTTCTTTTTTTTTTTTTTTAATGGTAAATGTTTGCATTTATTTTTAAAAGCTTAACTCTTACTAAGCATTTTTAACACAAGTAATAAGAATCATTTGCCATAAACTATATTCACAAACAGGACTTTAAATTTAAACCAACACTGAAAGCTAAAAAACTAGAAAAAATACAAGGCAAAACACTGCTGAGTCAATTAAATTGCTTTCTATCATTGAATATATTGCATGAGAATGACATAAGCACTGAATTTAACAAAAAAAACCAATTTTATGGATTTAGTCTATAAGACTAGCATTAAGAATGACATGCAATTCGTGACTTCCTTCAAAATAATTTTTTTAATTGAATCATTTCAACAAAAGATCTTTTTCTCCCCCTCACTTGATTGGAAGACAATGTGTATTTCCCAGACAGATCCTCCTTTCATACTAAAATAGCAAACTGTGTGAGCTCTATCTCCTCTTTTCAGATGCTACTTATAGATGACTTTGCAGAATGACTTAACATGGAATTATTTTTCTGGTAACAGTGTCATGGTCATAAATAATCAGTTTCTTAAAAACAAACAAGTGCAAATCTAGAAAACTTCCTTTAAAGAATTACCCAAACCCAGCACACACGCAGTATCGCTATTACATAAGCTAAGCAATATGACTTAAAAACATGTATATAATGATACACGTGCACTAAAGACCACCTTCTAAAAAAGTTTTAATAGTGTTGCCAAGTTAATAATTCTTTCAAGGCACTGAAGTATTATGTAGATGGAGTTTCCAAAATATAATTAAGAATTGCTTACACTGTTAAAAAGCCCTGAGTCAGAACTTTCAATAGCTTCCTGAAATTATAGATCTCAGAAATAATGGCACATGTTTGTTTATTTTATAAAAAAAAAATTACAAGACCATTTTGCTTTTTGGAGGGAAGAAGTCATTTCTTAATTCTCTGAATTAGGTGAGGTATTTAACATGTCTGAGTCTCAAATAACAAGATCCCAAAACAACACTTTATTGGATTACCATTGTGAAATCAGTACTCTAGTCTTTGAAATCTTAGGAATGAGCTGGTAATTGAATCACAGTTCCTCTGACATTAATTCTGTATATCAGGTGAAGAATTTGACATTTCTGGACCTCATTTAAGTAATCTACAAAATTGGGAAACCAATATCTGACAAATAAGAATTTGTGTGGTTTAAGTGATACATAAACTGTTCTTAGTACAGTGTAAGTATTTAGTAGTATGAACTAAATACCTTGCATAATCATCATCATCATTGTAATTAATAAGTTAATTTAATATGTTTTATGTGACATAGGAGTCTTCAAAAATAAAGAACAAAAGAAGTGGGGAAATCTGTGTATTCTCAAGGAAAGATATGCAGAAATATGGTTGGAGAATGAAAAGGTATGATTTAACAGTAATACACTGGGGAAATATTTAGCAAGTCTTGTTTGTTCAAATTATTATTGGCATCCCTGTGTGACACTTGAGTTTCACATGAGTGTCTGTGGGGGAAAAGGGAAGAAAACTGTCAGAGAATGATCAGGAACATTTTATGGACTACTTCAGACAAGAAGTTTAGAATGGCCTTCCAGCTTCAATTTTCTCAAATTCCAAGATTTGAGGTAGCTTTTCATGCATTCCATCAGCAGTTTAATTATGATGTGTCTGAGTGTGATTTTCTTTTGAGTTTAGTCTGCTTGGGCTATACCTAGATTCTTAGGTCTGTAAATGATATCTTTCATCAAATTAGGAAAATGTCAGGCAATTATTTCTTTAAATATTTTTCTGCTCCCATTTTTTCTCCTCTCCTTATAGGCTCCAATGCTATGAATATTAGACCTTTCAATAATTTCCCCTAAGTCCCTGGGGCTCTATTTTTTTTCTCAATTCTATAAATTGGATAATTTCTTTTAATTTATTTATATTCAATGTCTCATACCTCAATCATCTCCTTCATGCTATTGAGCCTGATAAGAGATTATTTTTTAATTTCAGAAATTATAGTTGTAAAATAGCCATCTTGACATTTCTTTCAATGCATTTACTTTTACCTAATGCCACATAGTTATATTAATAATGGCTACTTTAGTCTTTGTGTGATAATTCCAACAGATAAATCACCTCAGATTATCAATTATTGATGGTTGTTCCCCTTGAGAAGTGTCTACAGCTTTCAAATTAGTGTATATTGAGTAATTTTTGGATAATATTCTGGACAATTTGTATATTATGTTGTGTAAGCTCTGGGTCTTGATGTGATCCTCTAGGTAATTTTGTTTTCTTTTTTTTTTTTTTATTGTTTGTTTTAGCAGGCACTCAATATGTTTGGTTTTAGATTGCAAATTCTGTCTTGTTTTCTAAGTCATTCTTTCACACTTTTATTAATTGCTTTGGATCTGCCCAACACAAATATCACTCAGGGTTTACACTGAGAATTGGGCAGTGATTTAAATCTGACTCCAATTTTCAATGCCTTTACTATTTTAATTTATGTTGGTTCCATACATGCACACCTTGGGAATAAGCCTGGGGCTTGTCTGCATTCATTAGATTTCCTTTTCAGGCTTTCTAGTCATCTGTGATGCACTCCTCACACATTGTGGCCCAGAGGGCTACATTTTTACAAGTCCTATAGCTAACACATCATAATGATTATCTCAGAGTTTTAGCCATTCACACTGTACTGTCAGACAGCTCTATGATTATGGTTAATAGTCAGGAAGAGTTTAGGCCAAAGTTTTAGCTACCTACATCTCTGCTGCTACAAAGCTCTGCCACTGGGAACCACATTTGGGGAAAAATCATGACGGAAAAATTAAAAACAAAGTTAATTCTCATACAGATCACTTCTTAAGTTCTGTATTCCTTCTACCAGCTGCTTTCTTTTGTTTACTTTCTGAGTCTTCAGATAGTTGATTTTTCACTCCAGAGTTTTTAGTTGTAGCACTAATATTTTTAACATTTAATTAATCAGCAGATGAGACAGGCTATATAGTGAGCTTACCCTATATTGGCCAGAACCAGAAGCCCAGTGTATGCAAATTTTATTTCAAAACTTTTGAATATTTAATTAAAATATTGAATTACTATTATTGGGTTTCCTCTTTGCTGTGTACAGGTGAGAAATTCTAAACCAGTTTCTGTTTCTATTCTATTTTAAACAAATATGGAACATGTTAAGAATAATAGGAAATAGGATTTTCACTTTTGATTATAGAAATTAAATCTTTTGAAAGGGAAAAATTAGAATGTTCCATATAATTAAGTTAATTACAAAGAACTCTGAAATCATACTTCTACATATATTGTATTATGAATGGGTTGACGATTCCTTATATGAAATGATTGGGACCAAAAGTGTTACAGATTTCAGAATTTTTTGGATTTTGGAATATTTGCATATACATAATGATATATAGTGGAGATGGGTCCCAATTCTAAACATGAAATTTATGTTTTATATACATCTTATAAACTTAATCTGAAGATATTTATAAAAATTTTTAAACTGATTTTGTGCATGAAATAAAGTTTGAGTACATTGAACTATCAGAGGTGGAATTTTTCACTGTGATATCAATTTAGCACTTAGGGGATGGGTGTATATCTACATGATGAGAGCGAAGCGAACTGTCAGTGGAATGGACATACTTGAAGATCTGACTCGGGGTGTTGGGGGGGGAGGGGACCGGTGTTTACCTACATGATGAGTGCGATGTGCACTGTTGGGGGAATGGACACCCTTGAGGCTCAGTCTCGGGGGGTTGGGAGGGGCATGGGCAATGTACTTAACCAGAACGGTTGTACCCCCATAATAAGCTATAATAAATAAATAAAAAAAAAAAGAATTTCAGATTTTGGAGCACTATAGATTTCAGATTTTTCAGTTAGGGATGCTCAACCTGTATATATGTGCATTATATAGCACGTGTGCATGTATTTTCTATCTTTTTTCACTGAGTGGTGCTAGAATAGAATTACCTAATTGAATCTTTTCTGTGATGACAAAATGTTCTCTATTTGTGCTGGTCATCATGCACTAGCCACATTTGCTTGCTGAGTATTTGAAATGTGGCCAGTATGACCAAGAAACAGATTTTAAATAGTATTTAATTGTTACTAAATTATATTTAAATTAAAATAGTTACATGTTTAGAATATATCATAGCTATGAGTACACAGAATATATCATAACAAGAATATACCATAGCTATGAGTACACAGAGTTTCAGATTTTGATTTTTTAAATTGCATTTTCTACTAAAATAAACTATGATAATGAAAGAAAAGGCTGATTCCAGAATTTGGTCAGGGAAATTATGAAATGAACTTGGAAAATCATGTTATTAAAAAACTAAAGAAAACACTCAAAGAATGAGGAAACATGTCAAAATAATATGAGAACCAGTCTGATGGATTCATGCTGGTCAAATCAGGGGCATTTAGGGGAGTAAAATAAATAATATCATAATGAACCATAATCCATTAGATAAAGTAAAAATCTATGAGTCTACCTGAATATAAATTGATAAATGTATAAATAAATAGGAAATAAAGCAAAAGTATGTCAGTTTAGGATGTCAATTGGATGATAGAGATAATAATGGATTTAGAAATGTATCAGTGGATGCTAAAACTAGAGAGTATTTAATGAACAAACAGATATTTACTGTTTGTAAATATTTACTGCTCGTAAGTACATAATATTTATATCTTGAAATATATCATATTTATCTCATATTTAGAGTATTGAAATATGTCACAACAAAATGTATCTATTACCAGAGGAAAAAATATTAACTTTACAGAGAGGGGACGTGGCAGACACAATCTTAAACAGGTGATCTAATGTCAGCTATAACAATGTAGTGACAAGCCAACACCATGTGTTTCTCGATATCATGCCTTGAGAAAAACATGATGTCATTTCTGTAGTATTCTGCCAAAAAATAGATAGCCTGAATTCAATCATAAGGAATTATCAGAAAAAATCAAATTGACAGCCATTCTACAAAATATCTCTGTTGTTCATAAGTCAAGATCAAGAAAATACAGATAATTTAAATGAGATTAATAAGAATTGGCAAGTAAATACAATATATGATCCTAGACTAGGAAGATAAAGAGTCATTAAAGATATTAATGGGACAATTGACCAAATTTAAGTATGGACTAAAGTTAGATATTAATGTTATATTTATGGTGTAATTATCATTTTTAATAATTACACTGTGATCACGTAAGATAATGTCTTTGTACTGAGGAAAGACTTATCGAAGGATAAAGTGACAAGATATTAACATCTCCTACTTACTCTCAAATGGTTCAGAAAAATAGGAGTATCATAAAGCATATGGGGGAAATGTACGGAATTGGAGAATCTGGATAAACACATTTCTGTAATCTTTGAAACTTTTCTATAAATATGAAATTAGATAAAAAAGATATGTAATATAAATCAACTGTATTTCTAAATAAAAGCAAAAAAGGGTGAAATTTATAACATATAATAATATCAAAAAACTTAAAACACTTAGAAATACATTTAATTGAAGATTGCTATGTCTCTTATGAAGCATGACAGACTCAGTATTTTAAGATGTCAATTAACTTCAAAGTAATCTATAGAAGCAACTCAACCACAGTCAAAATTCTGTCAAGCCTTTTTGTAGAATTTGACAAGCTAATTTTAAAACTCTATATGGAATGCAAAGGAGCTATAATAAACAATAAAACTTTGAAAAAGAAGAATAAAATTGGAAAACTTACAACGACATGATTTTAGGATTCACTGATATGTTATACTAGTTGAGCCATTGGCAAAGAATAAATAAATAAGAGGTTTTCCAACCTTTTCTTTTATAATTCTTATAGTTTCACGCCTTAGGTTTAAGTCTGTTAACCACTGTGAGCAGTGAAAGGTGCGGATCCTGTTTCACTCTTCTGCATGTAGCTATCCAGTTTTCTCAGGATGGACACGCTTGAAGCTCTGACTCAGGTGAGGCAAGGGTAATATACATAACCTAAATGTACCCCCATAATATGCTGAATTTGAAGAAAATTAAAAAAAATTCTAAAAATGAAATATTTAGGAAAGGAAAAAAAAAGAATAGGTAAATAAATCGAAGGAAAAGAATAGAGAATCTAAAAATCAACCTAGTCATCTATATTTAGTTGAGCTTTTACAGAATACCAATTCAAATAAATGGGTATTGGAAAGTCAGTGTTTTTTTCCTCAACATAGAAAGTCTCCATAGTTTTCTTTTGCCCAAATTGTCATTTAGTTAGACTCATATAGTATACAGCCTTTTCAGATTGGCTTCTCTACTTAGTAATATGCACTTAAGGTTCTTCCAAGTCTTTTTATGGATTGATAGCTCATTTATTTTAGGGTCTTAGTAATATTCCATAGCATGGATGTACCACAGTTTATTTCCACATTCATCTACTTAAGGGCATTTTGGTTTCTTCCAAGTTTTGGCACTTATTAATAAAGGTGCTATAAACATCCTTGTGAAGGTTTTTGTATAGATATGTTTTCAGTTCCTTTGGGTAAATACTAAGGAGTGCAATTGCTAGATCTTATGGTTAAGAGTTTATGTACTTTTCTAAGAAACTACCAAACTCTCTTCCAAAGCAGCTATGCCATTTTGCATTCCAAAGAGCATCAAATGAGAATTCTTGTTTTTCCACATCTTCTCTATCATTTGATGTTGTCAGTGTTATGGATTTTGGCCACTATAATAGGTATGTAGTGGTATCTCATTGTTCTTTTAGTTTGCAATTTTTTGATAACATATGATGAAAAATATCTTTTAATATGCTTATTTACCATCAGTATACTTTGCTGAAGTGTCAGGTAAGGTCTTGGTCCATTTTAAATTCAGATTGTTTGTTTTCTTATTGTTAAACTATAAGAGAATTTTGAAAGACCAGTGGTTGCTGGGCTTAGCAGGGAAGGAAGAATGAATAGGCTGAGCACAAAGGATTTTTAGAGCAGTGAAAATATTCCATGTGATAAGATAATAGTGGACATATGTCATTATACATTTTCAAAACCCATAGAACGTACAACACCAAGAGAGAATCCTAATGTAAGCTATGACTTTGAGTGATAACAATGTATAAATATAGGTACATCAATTGTAACAAATGTGCCATTCTGGTGGAGGATGTTGACAATGAAGGAGGTTACACATGCATACAGGCAGGAAGTATATGGGATATCTCTGTACTTTCTCAATTTTGCTGCAAATCTCAAACTGTTCTCAAAAATAAAATCTTCAGAGAAAGTGACCTGAAGATTATATGCATTTAGTAATCACTATTATTTTCATAATATGCTAAATAAAAATTGATTTATTCTATCATGGTGATGATTATTATTAAATAATAATTTAAATATTATTTTCAAAGCTTTTTAATAAGTAATTTACCTAAATATGACTATTTTAATTATGAATGTGCTTGCACTGGGTCAGAGTTTGCATGAATTAAAGTTTCTATAAATGTCACTTCATCTGGAGATTATTATACAGTCCAGAAGATAATATTCTTTAGGAGTCAAAAATGATGAATGAACATAAATTATATAACAGTAAAATGGTATATAATGTTCATAGTCAGCTGTAAAATTGTTCTTATTAAGAGCATGTGACTCTATTGTCACATGTAGAATGTGTACACGATGTATTGTGTACTATAAATCAGCTAAAACATCGTCAGTTTATCTTCTATTAGTAATGAGAGACAATTTGGCACATACAGCATAAATGACTCTAATTAAAACTGCAATACCTATTCTTGATAGTTATGACTTAAGGACATGTTTCTTTTTCTATTCCATAAAATCTGAGGCCATTCTGTTTCCTTCAAATCCCACATACCTAACATCTCATGAATGCAAATTGAACATATCCATGAGGATTTCTAGTGATTTGTTCCCAAACTGATGCTGCTTTGCTCTTGCTTTGATTTGGTACCACAATTTTAGTGTCATCACTTAATCATCCATTTTTAAACAACATTAATTTAGTTTCTCTGTCTCTTGACTCTTAGTTTCTCCAGAAACTTTCCCTATTTTAGAGGATTTTGGGTAATCCTTTGTGGGGAATAGGGAAGGCAAGCTGCAGAGAGGAACCCTAATGAGAGTAGTAAAGAAAGATACGATTTTACTGCCAAATATATTTCCTTATTTCCTGAAAATTTTGGGGAATTAGGAAAAAAGAAAAAGATTTTAAAAAGACGAATGGAAGTGGCAACTAGTTTAAAGATATATTGTTGATTTTGAGGTCTATTTATTGACTTAAGTTAAATAAAATTGTAATATTTTTAAGTAAAGGTAATATTTTTTAATCATACAGTTTGAAAAATATTAAGTGGAAAGATAATTATTTAAAATACAGTAGTAATGACCAATAAATATACTTAAAATGTTAATTCTAATACTTAACAAATGTAATTTAAAAAGAAGGAAAAGCAATATATTTTCTATGAAACTGGCAATGATTTTATTCTAGCAGTAATACAATTGTTGGCAAAGATTTAGTCAAATGTACAGCCTCACATATTGTTGGTGGAGTGTAAATTGCTATAACCATTCTGAAAGGCAATTTGTCAATGTGCCTTAAGATTTTCATAAAACACTCATAACATTTGATCTACAAATTCCAATTCTAAGATTCACCCTTAAGAAAATAATTATAGAGGTGGACGTATATCTGTGTAAGATGTTCATTTGTGATTTTTGCAGCAGTGGGTCATAAGAAGTTATAGATATGTCTATAAAAACTAATGGTTAAGAAAATAATATCATAACTTCATAATGAAACACCTTGTAGTAATTAAAGCTCTTAAATTTTTGGAGAGCATTCACTTACATAAAAGAGTGTTCATAATAAAATATTTAATAACATCTGGATGTAATACTATTGTAGTTTGTTAAATAGGAGGGAAAACCTAGAAGTTAATATTTTTAAAACTGAGCTGTTATTTTATAATTTTTTCCATATTTTTCAAACTTCACTTTACTTTACTTGACAGAGGTTGCTAGTTCTATATTCATTCTACCTTTTTAAATAAGCACTATAGAATTCCTGAACTTTAACTCTGCATATGGTCCTCCATCAAGAAACAACATTTTCCAGCAATAGATTCTGACTAATAGGCTGTTAGGTTATGTTTCTACTTGGAAATGCAAATGTACTCACCTACCTTTTTCCCCTTGCAATAGAAGGAAAGTGAAGAGCTCTAGAGCAACTACCTTAGATTTAAGAAACCTTGTATTGATGACGTGGAGCCATTCTATTTACTGGATCACTTACATCTAGACATTTTAAGGAGGGAGAAACACATGTCTTCCTTGTTAAAGCCATAAAATGCCTTTATAAAAATTTTATTAAAAGATTTTTATAATAAAAGAACAAAATAAGTCAATTGGGTAAATAACTGATCATATTGTATTATAGTATTTAAAAGTCGTGAGCTTCCTCTTGTAGACTTGAGCCTCTCTTGCACTGATGTGTAAAATTTGGAAAATATTCTTCACATGAAACACATGCTGAAAAAAGATTTAAGAACATGACAGTGGGACACAATTCTTGATCTACTGCAAAGTTTTTTAATGGCAGCACTATTGACCTTTTGGAATAGATAATTCTTTCTTAGGAGAGACTGTCCTGTCCACTGTAGGATATTTGGTGGCATTGTTGACTGCTACCCAATAGATACCACTAGCATCCCCAGTTATGACAACCAAAAATATCTTCAGGTACTTCCAAAAGTCCACTGGGGGGCAAAATTGCCTGCTGTTAAGAACCACTGATCTACAATAACCTCTCACTATAATGAGACCAATATTGTAAGAGCATTATTAATAAAGTGCCATGGGTCTGACAAAAGTTCTCCATGAAACTTCAGTCAGTTTTCTTTGAATCTTCTACTCAAGTAGGCCTTGACCTTTGGAATTTCATATTTGTCTTTGCATCACCCAATTTTAGCAAAAATCATGCTAAGTTGGTTTAAACAGAATCCCCAACCATTAATATCTGATCACCTCCCATATCTAATTAAATTCCTCATCCCTCACTGTCATCTAAGTGATATCTGATCACCCTGGCCTGCCTTCAGCAAAAAGCCTGTTAAATCAGCTTAGCCAGAAATACCCCTTTTCCCCTGAAATTTCTTTCAGTAATTTTCCATCCACTATCTGATCTCCCCCAATCTGTTTCTTGGTGATAAATCCCCACTTTTCCATATTGTTTCAGAATTGAGCCAGATCTGTCTTTTCTTCTATTGCAATAGTTCCTGAGTAAAACTTTTTTTTTCCACTTTACTGTTCAGTTTAGATTTTCTTTGACGGATCCACAGAGAGCTTATATCTGTTGGAAGCAATCAGAAAATCCTGTCAACTGGAGATTCCAAGGCATTGGGGCTAAGACTGAACAACAGTAAGATTTTGGAGATGTATAATTAGTTCAGTTTGATATGCGTTGTGTTTTAAATGTCTAAATATATCAACTTACTCTTAACTTCTTGAATCATTAATTAAATTCCTGTCATATACTAAGCATTCAGATAGCCATTCACTGAATAAGAGCAATGCACCCCGCTCTGGCCTACTAGGTTCAATAATGTCCTATGCAGTTCTTTTTATTGTTAAAAGGAAAGATACTAAAGATCACAGAGCACTTTCACATTAACTTCTGAGCAGAATAAATGCCAGCAAAGAAGAAAAAAGCCTGTCTCTTCTTTTGATAATGCTTCATATCTGCCTTCCTTTACTATGGATGTGATGTAGGGTACATAATGAACTTCCATCAGTAAAATACTATTTTGACTGAAGTTCAGGTTTTACTTATTTTTATAGACTCATATTCCCAATGATAACGTTAAATGTTTAAAAAGAAGAAGAAAAGGACAGAAAACTATTCAGACTGAGTTTGTGGCACCAGTCATTTTCTCTATGGAATGAAATAATCTAATCATTAAAATATTTATGTTGATTCACTTAGAATAGTCATCCTTTCAACTCAATACTTTTGCAAATATATGGGTTTGACCCACTTAGTTCATATTGCTGTATGTTTATATTTCTTAGAGAAGAAGTAGCATATCTTATTATTTAAAAAATCATATTTTTATTATTTATTACAATAATCCAATTTAAAGCAAAATTAAAATTTTCAGAGCTTGGGAATAGTAAGATTCAATGAAAAGGAAGGGGTAAAAAGGACAACCGTTGATAGATATTTAATTGTTGTTTATAACCAGAGTATGAAATAATTCATTTATTTGAATAAGAGTAAAATTTATATGCCTTAATTAAAATATAAATTGTATATAAAACTATGAAATATATAGTATAGGTATCATATTAATATTGTATGTTAACATATGGTATCATATATTTATTATATATTTATATAGTATATAATAAGGGTACATTTGCCAAACTTAACAGGTAGAATTAAAATGCCAAAGACCACTACATAGGTGATTTTGTAAGACTGAAACTTCAGTCTGAAGTCAATTGTTAGGTATTATTTAAGCATAGTATTTTATGTTTGTGATTGAAGATACAACTAGATTTTATTGAAACATGAATATTATTTATGTCATTATTTAGGTCATCATTCCCAGAAAACTATTAGTTACTATGTAGAATTGTCAAAGTCTCTAGTGCTCTTCCAACCTTCCCCTGAATGCATCCAGTTTTGAAAAAGTACAATTTGTTCTGTTTCTGTTGATCATTTTTGTTGTGGCAGAGATTTCCAAGTAAGTACAGCCCTCCAGTTGAGCCAGCATCCATTTCACTAGTGATGCTTTACCACAGTGTTGGACACAATGATTCATAAAAAGTGTATGATGATTCCAATACTTGCTCATATTTGGTGTTAACCTCACAGGCCAACTTTGCATCAAAGACAAATTTAAAATATGTAATGTTAATTCATTTTAACATCAAATTTATAATGTAGTCATGAGCCACATGAAAAACAATACAATAAAGCAATTTCTACCCTACGTTATGCCCTCTTACTGGGTTTATTTGTATATTTTCCCCTGCTTAAAGCTATAATATAATTATACCATCAAATAAATTCAAACAATAACCTAGACATAGATATTGTATTACCATTTTTTTCTAAATAAGCCAAAGTAACTCTAAATAAATCAATCAAAACTCCTAAGATGTTTTTATGTGGAGCCACTAAAGCAAAGTTCTTTGTAGCAAACAAAATTGCCAGAGGCTTTTGGCAAATAACTGTTAAATACTTAATGACTCTTAAAAGCCTGAGTCTCCAGCTTTGGTTTATTCTTAAGTAGCTAAAGCATGGTTTGACCTTGAATCCACATCTTTAATGGCCTAGGAACTGATTATTTTGTCTCCTTTTTATTACTTCAGATGTTAGCTCTTCAAAACCTATAAACACATGATGTCACTATTAAGAATCTAAGAAATATAATTTTAGCATTTCACCACAAATGTTTTCTTTTAATAATAAAAACAAATTTATCTACATGTGTCATCTTAGGTATAAAAGGGGACTTGATACTAGATAATGAGCACTTACCAAAATGCAACACGTTTTACAGTCTTATAAAAAGACTTAAAAAAAAAAATCAAAATACTGCCGAGTACTTTTGCTATTTTTTCAAAGAAACAGTATGCTTATTAAACTCTTCATAAGGAATTTCTATAATTATGTTACCCCTTTGCCTAATTTCACTACTATAATTACATAAATGTAATTAAGCAGCAACATATTGTTTTCAAACTTAAATATCATCCTATCTTTTACTCTTAATTTTTAGTCATCATTTTATTTTACAGAGAAAAATTACTGTAAATTCTCAATCTTCTTTCTGAGACATGATTTTGGATTGTAGGTGGAATGAGCTGCAGGGGTCTAAAATGCAACACAAAGACCATTCTCATAGTATTGCATGAAATCTGAATTAAAGAACTTTTAACAAACCTCTTCTAGAATATTCAAACATCTGTCAACTGTAAAAAGACAAACTCTGTAAAATAATTTAAGAGGTTTATTCTGAGCCAAATTTTAGGACTATGGCCTGGAGCCACACCCAAGAAGCCTTGAGCAAGTGGACTCACTATGGCTGGGTTACAGTTCGGTTTTATGCATTTCAGGGAGACAGGAATTGCCGATAAAGTCATAAGTCAATACGTAAAAGGCATACATTGGTATGGCCAAAAAGTTAGGACATCTCAAAGTGGGGGCTTATAAGTCATAGGTGGATTTAGGGATTCTTTAGGTGATAATTGCCTGACTTAGGGTTTGTGTAAAAGACTAGGAATCCGCAGAAAAGAATGCTTGAGTTAAGATAAGGGTCTTCTATCTTTTATGTGATGCTATACCAGAATCAGGTTGGAAAATAAACCACATCATAAAACCCTGCTTACTGAGATTTTATCATTTGTAGGCGTGACTCACCAGGAACCCTTAGAAAGGAATTTTGTGGGCAAAGAAAAAGATCAGGGTTCAGTCCTCACATCTATGGGATTGCTTCAAATATCCATTCCAATAACAAAATTCTTTTTTTTGTTTGTGGAACCAGAAGATATGTCTCAAACACATTTGTATTGAAAATTATTCTAAATCGACTGGTGTTGAAGATGTCAAGCAAAAGGAGGTGAAAGACCAGACAGCAAAGCAGTAATACAAAGCATTTATTGGAGTTTCAGAAATTGCAATTTGGGAGGCACAGATTCAGCTACAGGCCTATTATGTTCTGTAGAGACAGGGAGGAGAATCAAGGGTTTTTTTCAACAGATACAAGCCTAATTATACAATTGTTTTTGAAAGAATTTTCATTTGTGGAGGTAACTGGCTTAGTACATGAGTCCATAGTTCTTTGGTTGTAGCTGTTTAGGAGTTGCAGCACTGGCAAAAATTAATTGTTTTCTAGAATGATGAGGTCATGGTAGTTTGGCCCAATTCAAAGGTTCAAGGCAGGTTAATGTTTTACAATGTTGTTGACTGCACCGTTAATCTTCTTAGAATGGCTTCCTGGCTCCATGTTAGAGCTTTGAATCAGAGTGATGCCATTTTGTATATCACATTTTACAAAGGCTTAATATTTTGGTATCAGCCTAAATGTGTATTTAAATACCATGGCTGTAATGAATAAGTATACAGTTATTGAAATCCATAAAAGCTACCCTGTTTTGAAAACATATATCATGGGTTTTAAAAGTCAAGTTTATCAAAATACCAACATCGTTTTTCACTGATGGAGAAAAAGTAATTCTACACTTTGTAGGAAACTAGAGAAGACCCCATGTAGCAAAAACAATTTTAAGCAAAAAGAACAAATTGGGAGGCATCGACTTACCAGACTTCAAGCTATACTACAAGGCTGTAGTAACTAAAACAGCATGGTACAGGCACAAGAATAGAGACATAGACCAATGGAACAGAACTGGGAAGCCACGTATAAAACCATCCTCATATATCCATCTAATCTCTGACAAAGTAGACAAAAACATACACTGAGGAAAAGAATCCTTATTCAACAAATGGTGCTGGGAAAATTGGATAGCCTCATGCAGAAGACTGAAACAGGAAACTAGTCCACACCTCTCACCACTCACAAAAATCAACTCGCGGTGGATAACAGACTTAAACCTAACACATGAAACTATAAGAATCCTAGAAGAAAATGTTGGAAAAATTCTTATGGACATCAGCCTAGGCAAAGAATTTATGAAGATCCCAAAGGCAGTCACAGCAACAACAAAAATAAATAAAAGGGACCTGATCAAATTAAAAAGCTTCTAAACAGCCAAGGAAACTATCATGAGAGCAAACAGACAATCTACACAATGGAAGAAAATATTCACATTCTCCACATTTGATAAAGGGCTGATAACTAGAATCTATATAAAACTCAGGAAAATCATCAAGAAAAAAATCAAACAACCTTATCAAAAATTGGGCAAAGGACATGAACAGAAACTTTTCAAAAGAAGATGAACTAATGGCTAACAAACATATGAAAAAATGCTGAACATCTTTAATCATCAGGGAAATGAAAATCAAAACCACAATGAGATATCATTTAACTCCAGTGAGAATTGCCTTTATCAAAAAGTCCCAAAACAACAAATGTCGGTGTGGATGTGGAGAGATAGGAACACTCATACATGGTTGGTGGGACTGCAAACTAGTACAACCTCTGTGGAAAGCAATATGGAGATAACTCAAAAAGCTACAAGTAGAACTACCATTTGATCCAGCAATCTCATTACTGGGCATCTAACCAAAAGAACAAAAGACATTCTATAAAAAAGACATCTGCTCTTAAATGTTTATAGTAGCACAATTCACAGTTGCAAAGTTGTGGAAAAAACCCAAGTGCCCATCAATCCATGAGTGGATTAATAAAATGTGGTATATGTATACCACAGAGTTCTACTCAGCCACAAAAAACAATGGTGATCAAGCACCTCTTGTATTATCCTGGATAGAGCTGGAACCCATTCTACTAAGTGAACTATCACAAGAATGGAAAAATAAGCACCACATGTACTGAACATCAAATTGGTATTAACTGATCAGCATTTATGTGCACATATAGCAGTAATATTCATTGGGTGTCAGGCAGGTGGGAGGAGGTCGGAGGGGATGGGTATATTCACACCTAATGGGTGTGGTGTGCACCTTCTGGGGAATGGACATGCTTGAAGCCCTGACTCAGGTGGGTCAAGGGCAGTATAGGTAACCTAAACGTTTGTACCCCTGTTATATGCTGAAATAAAAAAAAAAAATAAGAAAAAATAAAAAATAAATGAAAGTAAAGTTTAAAGAGGAAAGTAATATTTACCATATTTCAAGTTCTCTGGACCTCAACAAGCATGAGGTTAAGTAATATTTAATATTTATATCAGGCCTGAGGTAATTTCACTTCTCACACTTATACAAAGAGTTAGTTACCTATATTCTATAGTCTTAGTAAAACATGAGAATAAAGTCTTGTCTCTTTCCCATATGTTATAGATATAAATGAGTTGGAAGATTATAAATCATAAGATCTGAATGCTGTTGAAATAAAAATATTACATAGGTCTCCTGATGTCTAGGTCAACCTAAGAAAAACTATAAATTCTTTCTTGCATAAGACAAAGAAACAAAATCAGAAATAGAAATAGAAGTTGAAAAAAATAAGTACAAGTAGAACTAGATACAAATATAGCTATAGATTATGTATATTACATATGTATTCTGTATGTGTTTATATATTTAATTATATGCTACTTATTTGAATCCTTAGGGCAACATACATGAAATATTCATTATTGAACAACCTAAAATATTTCTAAAGCTATCAATAAACTCTTGCATATTGGAATTCAATTCCTTAATTCAATGTTTAATGGAACACCAGAGGCATTGTGTATGACTTAGAAAAGAATAAAAAATAATGTAAGACCTTATTGCTATTTTTAAAGACCTCACTGTCTACAGGAGAATATAGATATAACATTAAAATATGGGTTTCTAGGACAGTGGTTAAAGATAACTAAAACAGAAAACAAGAATATAGAACAAATAACAGAACTTTCTGTAACTGAATTTTTATGTGGTATGTTGAATCATCCGAAATATATCAAATCTCATAATAAAGTGCTCATTTAAATAGCATCATTTTTAAATCAATAAATGACTTCAAACTAATCCACATGTAGAACTACTCCATATCTCATTGATAATCTGTCTGAAATATAAAACTAAAAGAACAAAAGGAAAAGTCCAAAAGTGAAAAGATAATCACGGGAATAAAGCATTTCCAGCAGATAAGATATTGCAACTAATTTTTCAAAAACAAAGAGGAGGAGGTTTATTTACTGATAATTACATACTACATACATACTAAATTTAATATGGGTTTAGTGACTGCTAAACATAGAGACATTCAACTGAAAATATGGCAGCCTTTTAATAATCCTTAACAAAATGCAGGGCACTCCTTGGCCAAAGAGGGGGAAGGAAGAATAAATTTTCTGGGGAAAGATAAATCTTTCAGTGTAGCAGTCAGTTCCACCAAATAAAAACTTCACTTTTTGGCTTCGTACTAACCTCATCCTGACAAACCATTGCCTGCCAGCTCTTTCTAATGTGAAAATTGTCCTGACAAAATACACACTTCTTACAGTAACAATTGTCACTCTTAGATACCTAGCAGAAAAGTCTCACTTGCAATATACTATAGTACAGCTGCTAGCTCTTTTGTTCTTATGCCTTACCTATGAAAGGACAAGCAATAGCAAAATTATATAAACAGAACAGCAATATATATATTTCAAAAAGATTAAGACATAGGATCATAAAAAATATAATATATGAAAAGGGTAATTTAGCAAAGAAAAGAGAACTTTGGAAAAGAATTTTAATAAATACACACAAAATATTATAGTAAGATGTCCTTAAAATATGAATTCTGTTACATGAAAAGTGAGCAGAAAACTCTACAGGGCTCTTGGAAATTAAAAGATAGTCAAGAAAGCAAAATCTTTATGAAGTTTTGGGGTAATATTTGCAAATAAGAAGTGTATATTCAGATAAAGTATTGAGAAAATATAAAATAAGCTTATTATCAAACAGAAACATTCTCATAATATTTTTCTCTTTTGTACCTTTTTTGAGGTAGTTACTTGAGATTCTTTTCAGTAAAATGAGGAAGTAAGTGAAATAAGTAAAAAAGTATGAGGTCCAGAAAACAGCGGCCCTATCCAGGAGAACATGAAGTTTCAGGAAAGAGACGATAGAGTTATCAAGAGAAAGACCTGATTTAAAAATGGAAAACATTTGAAAAAAGAATAAAAACTTAATATTTAATGAAAATGTAAAATTCAAAAGAAACAAACATATTAAAAGAAGTTAATAATTCAAATATAAAATTATGTAAAATGTGGCCTAATTATGAAAAATAAACAAAAAATTGAGAGTATATAAAAAACGGAGAGAAAAAGAATCAGCATTGTTCTGATACTAGAAAAAAAATCTCTTTTAAGTGCCCCAGAGATCTAGACATATTATCTATACAAAAAAATAAAAATAAAATCCCAGAACTTTACTTGAGGGAAAAATAATTGCATAAGAGCAATAAGATAAATGTCAATTTTTTTTCCATCATCTAAAATCAACCTAGGGAAAAATGCATAAGATTTGACAGTAGAGAGAACATAACATTAACAACTTGACAATGCTAAAAGCAATGGCATAGATACTGATAGAAGGTAAACCACAAATATTGAATGAAGGTAGAAGGGGAAAATCTGGAAATATGTGGATTCTAATAGCATTGTCTCACATAGGAGTTTCTTGAAGGACCGTGAAGTAGAAGTGAATTGTTAATAATTTATAGTTGAAGAACTAAAAATATATCAATGTCAGATATTGGAAGGAACACAGGGAAAGATATTTCCATCTTCCATAACGCAAAGTCTTTAGATACAGTCTAGCACTAAAATTTGAAGTATATCTTGAAAATGCTTTCTCTTAATTAACAAAAAATGAGTTTCCAAGGTACTTTCTACTCCTTTGTTAACCAAAATTACACAAAGCAATCATCACTCTGAGTTTTTCTCTTTCTTTGTCACTATCATAAATTCTTTATTTCAGATTATTTCAAATACATCTCAAGTGCAACAACACATTTTCCCTGGTTTATATGCTGAGTCTGTGATGACAACTGCTTCTTTATTCAGATCCTCAAATGTAAGCTGTGATTCATTTTGAAATCACTGTGTGGAATAGAAATCATTTAAGTTCTGATGGCCTAATTTGTCTATGCTTTCAAACAGATTAAATAGTTCACAAAAGATTCAATAATAACGATATTTAAAATTTTAAACTATAATGTCTAGGGTCATTAGAAAGTCTCAGGATGACAGAAAATAGCTGAATTTAAAAATACCTGAGATTTTCTTGGAATGTTTTGCTTTTGCTCTGAGCAGTTACATTATCTGGGCTGAAAAGACATAGGGCCCTGGAGAATCCAATGAGATCTTGCTACCTATGGTCATTACTTTTTATTTTCAAGAGTTCAATGTGGTATTTTCTTACTTGTTGGAATTAAAATATATCACTTTTCAAAATATTTCTATTAGTTCAAAAATAAACATATAAAGGAAATCATGTTACAGAAATTATGTGAGACAAGGTAAGTGCAGATATGAAGATTTTTCCCCATAATAATTACACACCTGTAGACACACATATCTCAAGAGCTTTCCAATACTCATGCTGAACATTTTCATTTATGAACAATTCAGCCTATACTAAGAGAAAGGGAATTGAAATATTCAGCAGGTGTTAAATAAGACTGAAGTATTAAGAATATATCCAGGCAAACATTGTAATTTTAAAAGTATAGAAAACCATAGAAATGTACAACAAAAAGAGTGAGTCCTAATATAAATTTTAAACTTTACTAAATAATAATGTATCATCATTGGTTCATTGCTTAAAACAAATGTAGCACACTAACACAAGCTATTAATAATAGGAAAGCTTGTGTGTAGAAAGAAGAGATAATATGTAGAAACTTTCTGTACTTTCTGTTCAATTTTTTCTGTAACCAAAAATTCCATTGAGAAAAGGTCAACTTATGAAAAAAAAAAGTTGGTAAATGATTTTCTAAAATAATCACATTAGTATAGTCTTTCCTTGGTATACACAAGGGATTAGTTCCAGGATCCCCTCACATACCAAAATCCATGCATGCTCAAGTCCTACAGACAGCCTTACAGAACCAGCCTGTGGGCAAAGTTAGTCCCCCTTATTCCTTTGCTCTTCTTTTGTTTGAAAAAAATCCTCTTATAAGTGGACCCAAGAAGTTCAAAAACTGGTGTTGTTCAAGAGTTAGTTGTAATTAGCTTTGGCTCTACTCAAATTAGTCAATATTAACCCTATGCCCTCTAAGTGGCTCATTATTAAACAAATGCCTATTTTAGATTTAGGGGATATGAAATCTAGACTATATAAATGATTTCCCAAGATTGTACAGCTTATAATAAACAGAAAGAAGAAATCAAATCCAGTTTTAGTTGCTTTAACATAGGATTTTTTTGTATCATTCATTTTTAAAAATAGTTTAAAGAAACACTGACACTTGCCATACTCAAATTAAGTAAAATTACAGACTCTAATGGAAGGTGGAAGTGGTTTGTGGGAATTTAATAATGGAATTCCATTGGCTTTTTACCTGGTTTTAATTGGAATCATTCTGTTTCTCTTCTTTTCAACCTACTACTACATTTTTCCACTAGGTTTTTGTACCTGGGTCACAATTGTTCACTATTCAGTTGAAAAATCTTGCATTAGTTAAGATTTTTCTTTTCTTTTCTTTTCTTTTTTTTTTGCAAACAATATAAATGATCGTAAGTAGTTTTACCAAAGGGAGAACTTTAATATAAAAGTGCATGTTTCTCTCAGACCCCACACTCCTCTGTATAGTCAGTCTCCAAGAAGATACTAGAATAAGAGCTGGAAATTTCTTTCTTGACATCTGCTTTCCCAGTTTCTTTCTAAATATACTTGCTTTCTTTGCCTTCCTAGATTTATAGAGGCATAACCCATCTCTTAACTCCTCAGGTTTTTGTTTATTTAGGTGTCCGTAGTCCCTCCATTAGTCACAAACACAATCTGATTTTTTTCTGAGAGAATAATCCTGACTGGTCTAGCTTGAGGGAGGAACAGAAGCCCAAACCTATGAGCCATGCCCAAGGTTGGGGATGAGGAGTGGGTTATAAAGTATCAACATGGCTTATGGAGAGCCACCCATGTGAATCAGGGGACAGTTTCCTAAAAATGGTGTTATCAATATGGGTCTGGATCAATGGTATCTAGTAGTCATTTTACTAGATAGTAGAGATAGAATGATAAATTAAACTCACTTATAGATTTCAAGGAACTCAACATCTGATGGGAGTAACAAGCATATATGTCACATATAATAAGATCATACATACTAATATATAGGGATTCTCTGCTGGAAAATTTTTGATGGCATCAAATTTTCTAATAGTTGCAACTTCTCAAGGTGGATTCAAAGTATTTAAGTATCTAATTTACCTTTTCAGTTTCTCTTCCAAACAGACACAATACAGTACACAGTGAATGTGTATCTATATTTTGCTACCAATTAATTATATGTTCCCTTCATGATAATTTCACTCTCAATGAAATGGTGTTACAAACCAATGTAAGAGTATTACTGCATCTTGCAATACTTGTTTAACACTCAAATAATTACCACTTACTTAGGTACCCAGTGTGTGTGTTCCTGTGTGTGTAATATAAATTGAACAGATGCACAGACAAATTCATGCACTGTTTATATTACATGGTAACTTTAACTATTTGGAACAAATTTATGTTGGTAAATACTGATATAAGAATTTGCTTTCTGTTTCTGACCTGGTCACTTTTTTCACTCTGTGTTAAGGAAGGAACTGGAAAGAATCCCTATGGCTAATTGCTAAGTGTTCACATTAATAAAAATACAAAAAGGCCTAGTCTATTAGAATGTCTGGAGAAAATTTGTTGCCTTAAGGTGTCCAATAAAAGGAATATATCCACTAATGAGTTGAGCAGAAAGCTAAGTAAACATATGTTTTACATAAAGTCTGGAATATGAATAGAATATCATCAACAAAACATTAAAGAATTAATTTTATTTTGTTTTAATTTTAAGAACACAAGTCAGTGTTTCCCTCTCTTTTTCTCTCCCCCTCCTCTTTTTTTCTCTTTTTTCTTCTCTTCTTCCCTCTAAATAATTTTTTACTTATTAAAATTATTTGGAATATCAGGGCAATTATTTAAGTACAATTAAATAGTGACTCTTGCATTTGCAACACGTATAAACTTGATATTATGTGTCGAGAGACTAACAGTGGAAAACTAATTGTACAAGTGAAATTATTAAATTTTTTTTAGAGACAGAGTCTCACTCTATTGCTCAGGCTGGAGTGCAGTGGCACAATCATAGCTCACTACAGTCTTGAACTCCTGGGCTCAAGCATTCCCCTGCCTCAGCCACCCAGTACTTGGCACTACTGATATGCAAAATTTTCAATGAATTACATTATATTGACTATTGCCATTTACTTATTAGTGAAAACCACTTTTTAACTTCCCACTTGTATTAAATCTTTTCCGTGAAGAAAGCCTTAATATTTTCAGTTAAAATGATTTCTGCTAGATTTCTTATGGATGTGTTTTATCTTATATCAAAAAAGTGAAGGTATGATATGCTAATGATATTGCATTGCTCTAATATTGCATGTATGCTTTGTGAACCACTGTATTTATACTTTATAAACTCATAGTCAATTTATATTTATCACTGAATAATGGGCTCTTGGATCATATTACTTTGTGATTAGGACATGAATTGCATCTAGCAGGCATGGACTCTATCCAAGATAGTTAGAAAGGGGAGAAGTTTAATAGTGTGGTGGCAAAAATATTTGAGGTTTTATTTTCCAGCCGGATAGGCAAAACCATTTAATTGATTCTATAAAATATCAAATGTATACAGAAAATTAACCAATTACTAGAAATAATGTCATGTCAATACATCATGTAATTAATGACAGATCACTGGTATTAGTCTTAATAAATTCCCATTTAGCTTTTTGTGAAAAAAATAGCAATATTAGCTATTCCCCATCTTTCTTCATTGAGAACATTATTCACACACACACACACACACACACACACACACACACATCAGGTAGAAAACATGACAGGCTGTGCTATTTTGAAGGCGACTATAATATCCATTTTCTTCCGGATTTTGCATCCATACTAGATGTCAAACTCTACTATAAAGTATAGGTGTAACAAATCCTTATTACAAGCTCATTTTCAAAAATGAGTTTCTCTCCTGCACAAATGCCTCACCTAGCAATGAAAATGATGGATAAGAAAGATAAAACTCCAGTTACTTAAGTTATATATTTTCTAATTTTTTAATGTATGCCTTCTAATTTTTGTGTATTAAAAATCCTGTCTGCTTCACCTTCAGAAATTCTTAACGTGTTAATCCTAGTGGCACTTCTATTTGTAGATAAGATGGTAGAGGAAACATCACAAAGGAAAATGTTAAAATGCTTAATGCAAGATGTGTGCATGTAACAGATGGAGGCAGGAGATCCTGAAAACTATGTCACACAACTCTAATAAGGGCCTTATTTTTCTTATGTAAATCATCTTTTTATATTTGTAAACTTCTTCAAAGAATGAACCTAGTTGTACATTTTTAGATTTTGATGATATAGCCATTTTGGACTGTATAAGTAGCAAATGTAAGTTTTACTTTTTAAGTGGTATATTAAAAAGCCAGCAAAAAAAAAAAAAGAAAAAAAAAAGATGTCTCTAGTGAAACCAATGCAAAAGTAGCAACACACACACACAAAGGCAAAAATTGTTTTGGGAATAAATACAAACCTAAAAGAACAAAAAAACCCTTTCTTTAAATTTTCCCAAGGAATTTCCCAAGGAATGCTTTCTACAGAAAAACTATTCTTTATTTCTAAGAAGAGGTAGATGGGTACATTATTTTTACTGTAATTAAAAGAAAAAATTTATGAACTCTTTCTTTATAGCTGGAAGAAATACTTAACTACTAACATTTTTAGTTTGAACACAGATTTATTTCCTTAACATGCTCTGCAATGATTATCTCAAAGCTTTTTTAGCTCCTCTGTATCTTTTTCATAAAGAATAATTGAAAAGCATGCATCTTTAGAAATAAAATAACACCAGTCTCTATGCTATTATATTATCTCCACTGAGATAATAAATATGGGACAGAAATTGAAGGTTAAGTATGTCTTGAGATAAGGATTCAGTGTCCCTCCCCTCCCCCCAAAAGACAGAACAATAAGTGATATAAAAGACCAATTTAGAATATTTTATTAATGCACAATTATTTCATAGAGTAACCAAAGAGAAGAAAACCCACATAAGTGCATTTTATGGAAATGAAAAATTGATTGTAAACTGAGTATGACTACTATGGTCTGAATGTTTATTTTCTCTTAAAATTCATATGTTGAAATCCCAATGCCCAAGGTGATGGTATTAGGAGGTTTGGCCTTTGGGAGGTCCTTCAGTCTTGAAGGCAGACCTCTCATGAATAAGATTAGTGAGTGACCTCATAAAAGATATCCCAGAGAGCTCGTTCACCCCTTCATCCATGTGAGGTTACCATGAGAGGACAGTTGTCTATGTGGAAGTGGGCCCTCACCAAATCTGCCAGCACTTTGATCCTTCCCAGCCTCCAGACTATGAGAAATAAGTTGCTATTGTGTATAAACAACCCAGTTTATAGTATTTTGTTATAACAGCCCAAATGGACTAAAACAAAGACTTTCTTAAATCAGGAGAAAAAACTGCCTTCTCAATTCAAACTAGAGATTACAACATAAAGCATTGAATCCATGTGTATTCCCCTTTGGAATAATTTTGTAATTTTCCATTTTGACCTGTGAAATATCAGTAAAAAATCCACTGGAGTTTATTACACTGTCTAAACAGAGAGTGAAAACTCCCTAAGGAATACCGTGAAGTGGGTTTCCCTGTGCATGGTTGCAAAACTTAGCAGTATGTTAAACCTGGCAATGAAAATTAGAGAATTTCGGAGCTCCCATATGCTCATTTATTTAGTACATTATAGTTACTTGTGGTATAAACTTTGATTTAGTGCAATCTAGAGAACTTTTAGCACCTCATAAATGGTTAACAATTAGATATTTCCACACTACTTGCTCATAGATCTGAATAAAATTTTGACAGTTTCTACCAGCCATATCATTAAAGTCAATAGTAGTTCATCGTTTATGACCATACCTGACAGAATTATTATACTATCACTATTAATATATAGCAATTACTTGGTATACATCTTTATAGAAGGCTATCAGTTAATGAATTTTAATGTATTGCACACATTTTATAAATAAACTCCAGTATTAAAATGAAGCTGCTTCAAGTAAAACAGAAATATGATAATGTCATATGTACTCTTCTTCAGAAAATCCTTTGTTGACAAAGTCAGACAACTTGTATTTACTGACAATTCCATGTGCTCTCTATTAAAGCACTTTTGAAATTTGTGCTCCTGAAATTGCAAGAAGACTCACAAAATTATGAAATTAACTTTCCCAGGAAAGACTTAACCTTAAAAAAGTAGAGATCCTGCTTCAAGTCTAATGCTCTTTCTACTATACTACATTATGCCACCTCTGAGAATACAGCGAGGTTATCGGCATTGGAATTGCACTTACAGCAATTGTCTACTTTGGGTTAAATTCACATCAATGACAAGTGACAACAGCATTCCTCGACAATCTGCTATTGGGTGTGCAAAAGCAGGGAAGGAAGAATACAGACTGCTATAAGGACGTGGTGAAGGACAGACAGGAGCAATGGAGCAAAGCTATTTCACATTAGGAAACAACAGCAATAGACAAAATCCTTGAAGTCTGGAAGTATAGTTTTAAAAGAATCATTTTTGAGCAAAAGTGTCATTCAGTTTCTCTGTGTAGTATAAAATAATTTCCTTGATATAACTCCATTAATTAAGAAAAAAAAGCCTTTTTAAAAAGTAGAAGGGTTCAAAATATTGATATTTTGAGTCACATAACATGCCTCCCAATCGCAACATTAAAAATCAATCATAACACATAGAAGAATATATACCTTATTACAATGTAAGCATGAACTAATACATAATTAGCTAAAATTAATGTTTTTCTACAAATATATCACCTGTAGACAATTTGGGATACTTTCAGTTATAGGTCCTCACAGGAAAGGTTTTTGTCCTGTCCATTTTTTCCCATGTATTTCTTGGACCAAAAATTGACTTGCTTTAGAGCTCTGTCTTCCTTCAGTTAGACTTTTTAATTTCAAATAGAAAGAATCTGCTGTCCTCCCTTAAATCTTCAGAGTTCATGTTTTACAAATAGACACTTTATTGTTTGTCTTTCAATGGTGATTTTTGTGATCCTTTGTCCTCTGGAAAATGCCGATGCCTGGTACTATTGTAACTGCATTGTGCTTCTGTGTCTTCCTGTTGTTTTTCTCCCAGTTGTGCTCTTCTAACTTGATAAAAGCCCTTTCTTTACCACTAGCATATCTTTAGAATAAACCTAACCTGAAACTGTCCCCTCCCTTATTAGAGCCATGAGCTGTCAGGTCCTAATATATCTTAGTCTACTCTTTTATTCTAAGCACATTTTATTCCAAACACATTTCTTTCCAAGAACATTCTATTCCAAGCATGTTTTTTAATAAGGTAAGACATTTGTAGTGGAATTCACTTCTTTAGATCTTTTTAAAGAAATAGACATTAAAAAAACAATAAATTTAGAAATCCTTTCATCAGACAAAGCTTTGTCATGGGGCCTACGTCTAAAATTCTGGCTTATTTTTATCTTAAGACAAGGTTCCATACCAGGAGACACATCAGTACCATAGAAATTCCCTGAATGCTCAATCAAGTTTGCTATTCAATCCAATAGAGAACAGAAGCTTGCAATATGCATTGTACAAACATGCACCAATGGCTAATTATATTTGAATTCAGAGAAACATTTATTTGTAATTGAAACGAGGTGACTCTGAAATTCTCTCAGAATTTGTAATTTTTATGACATAGAAGTAATGCAAGTGTTGGGAACCTTCCTAACTTGCACATCTATATTTCAAGATCAGTTGAAACAAATGTTATCAAACGGGCCCTCAAAAACAGTTCTTGAATTCTTCCTATTGTATAAAGCTTGAATAAATTTATACAAGGAAATTTCAAGATTCTTGTTTAATAATTGAGATTTATTTGTGAAATTGGGCTATAAAACTGGAAACATTGTATCTTTAGAGCAATTCCTATACACTAGGAAATTTTCTCAATGCTTGATAGAAATTTGTTCAACTAAACAATTGTTGAACTAAAGTAAAATCTTAAGGCTACCCCCACCCCACAGGCTGACTGAATGGACCTCCTCTTGGCCAAGGGAATATCCCAACACTAAATTGCCTCCCATGAGGAGGGAGATCAGACATGCCACGAGGCCTCATGTTCCCCCACTTCTTGGAGATATCCTCTGTAACCCATTAACAGGTCTAAGGGTATACAAGACAAACCTGCAGGTCCTCAATTTACACAACAAATATATGTCCAGTGGCTTGTCTCTGATTAACAGTCCTTCTTATCTTAAAACATCCCAAGCCTTTAGATAAAGCTGCCTGTCTTTAATCAATTACAAGTCAAAGAATCTTTAAACCCACCTATAACCTGTAAGCCCCTCCTCCCTTCGAGATGGCCCACCTTTTCAGGCCAAACCAATGTATGCCTCCCACCTATTGAACTGTAACCCAGCCACATCTAGTCTACTTGCTCAAGGCTTCTTGGGCATGGCTCCGGGTCATGGTCCTCACATTTGGCTCAGAATAAATCTCTTTAATATTATTTTACAGAGTTTGACTTTTTTTCCATTGACAAGATAATCATTACTTTATGAGCTAAGGTGAGTACCATGACTGCACCAATTTATGAATGAGAAAACTGGGACACAGCGAGGTCATTATCATGTCCAAAAGCCACAGGAACAAAATGTGGAAGCTAAGATTTTAATTTTTATTCTAGTGCTCTTAAACACTGAGCTGACCTATACTGAGTCTGAACAAAATTATGTATATATATATAATTACATATATATAATTTGTTTTGTTTTGTCTTTCACCATAGAATAGTGGTTCCATACTCTGGGGCTAAGCTGGTAAGGTTTGAATTGAGTCATAACATTACCACGTATAAGCTGTCTATAATGAGCTAAATTATTTAACCTTTGTGCTTAAATTTTCTTATCCATAAAACAAGTAAAATAATAGTGCTTAAGTCATAGGATTATTGTGAGGATTAAATAAGTTAGTATATGTAAAGTGGTTAAAAGACTTGTTTGTATTGGTGAAGGTATATTTGCTTACATGTATATTTATACACAAAGACAATATAATATATGTGTACAATACATGTACATTTATAGATAAAAATGGTTTTAAAGTATGTTGAAGTTAAATTAGAATCTTCTGTGACTGCATACTCACCGTAGTTTTGAGGTTAGGCTTAAATTTGCTTTCTCCCCAGTGTTTATAGTTTAAGAAACATTCTTTGTATATCTATGAAAAAAAAAATCCTGATGTCTCTGACGTGGATGTTCTTGTTGGCACTAAAGAATAGTAGAAAATGTGTGTGGTCATTAAATTACACTGGCCAGTGATCAAATCAAATAGCATCTGTGGTTTGCTCAGACTAAATACCTTACCTTTAGAGGTTTATCATATTGATTTGCTTCTCATATATCCTTTCCAAAGTGGAAATATGAGAGTCTGCATTGTGATTCAGGACCTTTGAAGTATCTTCGGTCTTCATGATGCAATAAAATAATTAGTAGAATTGTAGTTTTTCTGACTGCTGAGCAAACCAAAAAATAAAAATTGTATAGTTATAGTTATCAGTATCTTTCCCCACCTTCAAAATAGTGCCATGTGTTCTGGAAGTCATCCCCAAGACCACCCTCAGGTTCGATGAGTCATTAAAAAAAACTCAAAAAACTCAGAAAAGCTATTACTCTCAAAATTACATTTTATTAAAAAAAAGAATACAGATTAAAATCATCAAAGGGAAGAGACACATAAGGTAGAGTTCAGGAAAGGCCAGGCATAGAGTTTCATGTTGTCTTCTCCCAGTGGAGTATGCAGACAGTGCCTACTTTTCTCAAAAGCCATGTCTGGCAACAATCACTGAGCATTACCAACAAAGGAAGCTCACCTGAGCCATGTGGTCCAGACTTACTGTGGATTGGTCACTTAGACATGGCTGACTGCCCACATGGCTGACCTTATGTGGAGCAAAGAATGTGACCTCCAAAGAGAGGTCTTGCCTTTGTCTAGGCTCCTGGGAGGTAATCTCTAAGCACTTGGAATTTCTTGAGTGATAGAAGTCTTTGTTATTCAGAGTGCGCCTCTTGGACACACCAGACAATTTATGTTAACAAGATGAGTCAGAGTTGGGGCTGGCCCTGCCAGAAAAAAACAATCATGTAATTAGAGAGTTAGATCTTTGGGCCATGTGATAAAGTCTAACTTGGAGTGGGGGTAAGGGGGTTCAACCCCTTGAGCAAATGAATCAATCGTGTCCAGGTAATGAAGTCTCAAGCAAATCACTGGATAGTGAAGCTCAGGTTAGCTTCCTAGGTTGGTAATACTCCATGCATATTGCCATACATTGATGCCAGAAGGAAACTTTACGTTTGAAACTCTTCCAGACTTTGTCCTATGTATCTCTTTCTTTTGTTGGTTCTAATTTGTTTTCTTTCTCTGTAGTAAATGTGACCATGAGTATAATAGCTTTCAGGGAGTTCTGTGAGCCCAGCAAATTACTGAACCTGAGGTAGTTTTGGAAAATCCCAGAACGTGCAGTTTGTGGCAGAAGTCTTGGATAGACCTAGTAATCTGAAAGACAATGCCCTTAAACTTGATTTTGGCTAAACTCTCTGTATCTTTATTCTCCACTCCCTCTAGAAGTCAAGCTAATACCACATGGCCCAAAGCCCCCTTCATAAATCATTTTATTAGCATAGACTTGCTAGCATGTCCCTAGGTCCCCTAGTAATTGAAGAAAGTATTAATGTCACCACTCAACTGTGTCCCTTGCCTGCTGCCCAGCAGGAAGCCAATATATATAGAGAACAGGAATTGCAGTAGAAAAAGTTTAATAGCACAAGGTGCCAAGCAAGGAGATGGGAGAAATTTCTCAAATCTGAGATGGGAGAAATTTCTCAAATCCATCTCCCCAAGTATTTGTAAGCTAATGTTTTTTGACACATTAACTGCCATGTGAGTTGTATTTAATTCACACTAGTTTTTAGTCCAGGGGCTCCTGAAGCATGTGTAACTGTAGTTCGTTGGTGAAAATCTTACTTGTTGATGTTCTTATTGTCACAATTAATATTGACAATTTAATTGCATATAACTCACAGAAAATAAAAAATAACACATTTTTTATTGAATTATATTGTTTTGTTTTCAAAGTTTTTATTCTATTTTCATAGTAGAATTTTCCTTGGCCCCAAGAAAAAAATTTTTTGCCTAGTGTGGCAGTCAATGTATTAAAGGTAGTTTGGCGAACAGAGGGCTAGGGAATTGGGACTACAGATTGGGTGGGGATAAACTCATAGGGTTGGAAAGCAGAAATTGTCTTCTTGGCTGAGAGAGTTTCTGGGTAGAAGGTCACAAGACCTGTTGGGTCAGTTCCTGTGCATGGCCACTGGTCCAGTTGACATCAGTTGCCTCCTCTCCCCACTCCCCTGCCCACCAATGCAGTCTGAAAGATACCTCAAAGATCACTCTTAGGTTTTTCAATGGCCATGTTATCTACAGAAGTTATTGGGGAAGTCACAAATCTTGCACCTCTCAAGGGTACCTGACACTTAAGCAATAAGCAATCATAGGTAGGCAAGTAAGGAAACAATGGCTGGTTAACTTTCAGCTGTGTCTATCAGTCTGTAGTGATCACACCTTTACCGCAATTCTTGTTTATGGCCTTATATTACTTTAATACAGGTGGTTTTATTAACAGGCAATACATTTTAAGGGCTTAGATATTAACCATCCAGGACCTTGAGGAAGAAAGGGTCAAATCTTTTGGGGGACAAGGATAATCCTTTATTGCACATCCACCCCATTAACCTTTGAAAATCTAACTGCTTCTTCCTTTCCCGACATGGACTGAATAACAGTAAAAATTAAGCCTTAACCCCTAATGTGATTATATTTGGAGGTAAGACTTTTAAGGAGGTAATTAAGGTTAAATGAGGAGCCCTAATCCAATAGGACTGGTGTCCTTCTAAGAAGAGGAAGAGTCATGAAGGATGCACACACACAGAAAAAAGACCATGTGAAGGGACAGCGAGAAGGTAGCCATCTGCAAGCCAAGGAGAGGGACCTCCAGAGAAACCAACTCTGCCGGCACCTTGATCTTGAACTTTCAGCCTATAGAAGTATTAGAAAATAAATTTATTTTGTTTAATCCACCTAGTTTGTGTTATTTTTTATGGCAGTCATAATAAACTACCACACTTATCAAAAACCACAAAATGCTAAGATATTAAAAATAAAATATTGACCATCTTTTTAAGAGATACCAATGAAAGTAAATGTATATTACATATCAGAATATATAGATATATTTATAAATACAAATATAAACATGCTAAATGAATATAATATTTCTACCCATTGACAGCTCAGAATTATGAGGAGCAAATTTATCCAGTTCTCCTACTGCCGTATTTTTAAAGGATTTCTCTATTCTTTACCTCTGTTTAATTAAAATAAAATAGGTTGGTAGAAAATTTAAATACTCTGTGGAGAAGATTAATACATTTTTAGTGTATAATATGTGTATGTTTTATTTTTTATTTGAACTTTGAAGGAAAAACTATCACATTTTTCTTTTTTCTATTTTTTAAAATTGTTAGCAATACATATAAATTGCTATGCTTTTCTCCCTATTCCCTTATTAGGATCAGTCATGTTTCTGCACATAGTATAATCTATATAAATAGATTTTGTTTTAGGTTTAGAATTTGACTTAAACCATAAAGATCAGTATTTTCTCTTCCCTCAAATTGCTCTGCTTCCCTCAATTTGAAATTTTATAGCATGATGAATCAAATTTGTTCTTAAAAGTTGTGTAAAAAAATTACCAACATTTAATGATAAAAGAATATTTAAAACTCTAAGATATACTTTGAACCTGTTACATAGAAGCTATTGTCATAAGTCTTTTATATGTGCTATCTCATTTTAACTTCATGGACAATTTTGTTCCTTGTGAATTGTACATTGCAAAGTATTAAAAGGAGGAAGTTCAAAGTAGAAATAAAAGCAAATGGAATCACTTTTCTTGTTTTTTCTTGTGTTTTCAATTTTTTTTTTTCTTAAAAAATTCTAATAACTAATGTTCTTTTGCTGCATCAAAGAATTTCAGGCTGGTTGTTAAGATCAAGTAAGCGTAACTGTAAAATGTTTCTTACTACTAGCTGTTCTAGGGTCAGTAAATCCTTTATATACTATCATACAATATATGTGTTTTGCTTGTTGCTTTTCTTCACTGTGTCCTACTTGCAAGAGATAACACTGAGATTTTAGGCAACATTGTAGTGTTTTAACTAGCTGTATGTCTTCTTTTTTGTGTGTGAATCAGGTGGAGACTCTGTTCCTACAAAGAACAGTGTTGTTCTTTAATTAAACCAGCTGTAAACTAATCACTGGGTTGTATACAGCACCTTGCCCATACATGCAAGATTAACTGAGAACAGCATGGGTTATCTCTTTATGTTGACTGGCCTAAAAAATCAATGAGTACTGCCACAGGAACATCTTGACAGCAGTGATCAGTATCCTTCATGAAGACATCTGTGCCAAAATATAAACTTTATTTCTCCCTACATTACAGAAGCAGGAAAAGAGTGTCCTAGAGGTTTAAAAGCATAATTGTACCTCTTTGAAGTCTAAATTATATGCTCTATGAATTAACATAATATTAAAAACACATTAAAACATGCTTTATCAGTTCGTTGTGTGGTACAAAGACTTCCAAACTGGAAATTAGGAGGTATAGGCCTTGGCCACCAGCTTCCCTAGCTGGATGTGCTTGTCACAACAGCTGGTAGTGCCTTCATGGAATAAATGAGGAAGCAGAGTGGACAGCACATGTTCACAAAAATCTTAAAAATACTGAAGAAAAAAACTAACACGAACGCTGGGTAGAATAGATGACTCCTTTTCTTTTGCCTCTAAAACAAGCAGCTGGAACATGAAAAACATGCAATAAATATGTGTAGAATGAATGAAGGGCTTTCCAAATCAAACATGTTTAGGATTCAAATTATACTTCTGTCTTTCATATGCTGTGTGACCTTGGAAAAAGTTCTTGGCCTTGTAAACATCAGATTTCTAATCTTCTACAACATCTTCCTCATAGGAATTAATTGAAAATAATAGGCTAATATAGTGATATAGATATGTAAATACACAGATTTTTGAGTGTAGGTAGCACAGTATAAGCAACCCAATATATAACTGCGTAACAATAATGATAGCAGTTATGCTTCTATGATTCTTTAAATTGAATATAATCATTAACTTTTACCCATGAATATAAAAATTGAGAAGTTTTTCAACTGCTCTTGACAAATTATGCCTGTACCCTAAGACTATTTAATTTTTCATGGAACATAGAATTCCATGAATCACCTCATATTTAGTTTCCTTTGTCAAAAGTCAAATCTGTAATTTTATTTTCAGATTTAATTTTCTCCAGATGCTAAATCTTTACCTAAGCTGTTAGAGAAGGTTTTAGAGGATATAAGATTCAATGAAGAAAAAATATTAAATATTTCTCTTGAGAATTTTCCTTAATGAATTGTAAGCTGCTGATTTTTTAAAATAGAAAAATTTCTGTATTTTTAAAATTTTTCTATAAAATTGTATTTTTATTCTTTCTTAAAAAATAAATATAATATACTTATTGTATTTTGGAATGTTAATAATCTTTGAATCCTTGAATGTACTTAATTGTCAACTATTAAAAATGCTATAATAAAACACAAAAATCTTATACCTATATTGCTGTTTTATACTAATAGCTATTTCTAAGGTATAGAGTTATATATGAAATCCTCCACTCCCTACCACTCTAATATTTGTACTTATTTAATTCAACCTTTGATATTTTTAATGAATTATTGCAAACTGTCTTATGTGGGCATATCATCCAGGATAGATTCCTTGAAAATTGTCCAAAACACTGCCTCCTGATCTTTTTCTTTACTTCTAACTATTAATATTTTATGAATAACTACCTCCAAAATATTTTAGTGCTTCTCTTAACAACCTTCACATAAAACATATTTAATATATTTTTTGAACTTTTAAAAGTACAATTACAGAAAAAATTATTTTTCTTCATAGTTTCATATTAAAATGTTTCATTATTATTAATATTATGTTTTATTTGGCTAATGATAATAATATGAAATAGTTAATTGAAAGACCTTAAGGTTTATTCACTAATGAGAACTAATATTTATCAGTGACATAAAGAATCAAAAAAAAAGGCTTACATACTTGGAGTTAGCTGATCCTTCAGAAAGGCCTTTAGCAGTAAGATACATTTCAGTTTTTTCAGTTGGTAGGTACCAAGAATTAATCAGTAAAAATATAATATAATAGCTTCATATATTTTATCTGTAAAATATATTTGGTTTTATATACAATTAAATGATTAAGCCTCTATGCAGCTTTGTCAGTAGACAGGAATTTTATTATCTACAAATTGTGAATGACCATCAAATACCTTGCCTGTGGTGACACAAGTGTGTGATCTAAGCCTTGTCACAAAACCTAAACTATCAGTCTACCAATCCCTTTGCTTTTTTTACTCTGGTAAATTATATTGAAGCCAAAATAAATAAACATACAATTTAATTGATAACTTGGTTTTGACAAAGATTGCCTTTTTATGGGAATATAAAAATAGGCAATTTCTTCACATTGCTTTTCATTTAATATAGAACTTAGCACTAAGAATTGATCAGTATTTACTAAAATAATATTAGTAATGATGATAAGAGTTCTGTAACTTTTCTCATAAATTATAAACATTTGTTTTATTATTATTTTTATGCATTTCTGCTTCTCAAATATTTATGTTAAATAAATAAATGCAAGATTGAGGAAACTATTGAAATGAAATTTTAGCTCTACTATTTCAGAAAATTATTTTTTATCTCCTCCTTCTACTTGTTCTTCCTTTTTTGCCAAAGAATTTCTATAAAATCTGAGTAATAATTTTTATAGGACTCAGTAACTTTTTTTCAGGTATAGAGAAAATTGGGTACAGTGTTAGATATTTTCAAATCTTTAAGAGCTATATTAAGAGGAAACATTTTTTATCTAACTATGCATGTGGGCACAATTTTTACAAATTTAAATTGATAGCTTTCAAAAGGATATTGAATGGAAACCATCATGAAATTTGTTTTGGGCAGATTTTTTTTTTTTTAAGATAATTCAAAGGCAAATAACTATGATACATTAGAGCTCTTATTGGTGGATTCTTAGTAGTGAAAACTTCTACACTCACAAAGTAATGGTTATCCATACTGCTTCCTCACTGTTTTACAGTTCTTGATGACTATTTTCTATGAGTTAAATTCTGTACATACATTTGTTTATATATGGATTTTTTAGGAAGAAAAATAGAGAAAAGCAATATCATGAGGATTACAAAGTTGACAGCTCAGAGATCAAAATAAACACCTCTAATGATGACCATAGGCAAGATGGATGGAGCAGCATTTCAGAAATAGGACAATAGGATAGTTGTGAAGAAATTAGGAAGTATAAAAGAAATTTTGTACTGTGTGTTCATCTATTGAAAGAAATAAGGAAAGAAGGGAGGCAGGGAAGGAGGGAGGGAGTAAAGAAGGAAGAAAGGAAGGAAGGAAGGAAGGAAGGAAGGAAGGAAGGAAGGAAGGAAGGAAGGGAGGGAAGGAAACCTAAGACCCAGCCAGGTCACATGCATAATCTATTTACCCACTACCTCAAGCTACCAAAAACCTCTTTATAAGGATTCATTATTTTAGATAATTCCTTCCATTCAACTTTAAAGACATTCATTACACTAATTAAATTCTTACAAAATATGACTCTTTTCTCTACAAGACTCCATAAATCCTTTTCTTTTAACTTCTACTCTCTGTTATAAAACCCCTCCCTGAGACACTAGCTCTTGAATCCTTGGTTCCATTTTTCCTTCTTTTAGATTTTTGATTGTTATAGTATATGTTATAGTATATTTTATTATTTCTCTCTCTCTCACTCTCTTTTTTGCTCACTGTTTGCTTGATAGTTAAACATTCTGTCAGTGTATTCTTTTCCCAGACGCTACAAATTTTTACTTTCTGAAGACTTCATGAAGAGTTTCATTTCAATGTTATTGTTTTCCTGAGCAACAGGTCTGGTCCAAATTACTTACCTGCCCTTATCCAAAGTGGAAGTAGGAAGTGCCTTTGATCCTTTTATTGGGAAACCTTATGAAATAGATATTTTGGAATGTGTTTTCATAATCATCTCATTTTCATACTAAAAAAAAGTGTCACCTATGAAACTCTCATGATGTAAAGTTCAAAAATAGCTATTAAATGGAAATTTAAAATTATTTCAAAGAAAAAATATTAGTTGATTTTGAACCCCTTTCTCAAAAATATGAAAAGGCTACACCTTCTATTTAGTATGTGAGACTGATTAAAAGCAGTGGACACTAAAATTTACTAGCTGAAATTCAATAAAATTATTAAATAATTTATGGATCAGATTGAATATTATATATCATGATTTAATAAACACAGTGAAGAATATGAATATGCTTCTTTCATCTAGATAGATCTGTGCTTCTTTGTGAAGTATTTCTTACACCTGAAGAATTCCCACATATTGAAATAATGTAACTTCAAATCATGGTATCACAAAATGATGAAGCAAAATTTTCAAATATGTTAAAAGATAGGTTTTTGGAAAAGGTGAAATCCTGACTCTCATACATATATAAAAAATGCATATGTTAAAGAATTTACTATACTCACATGATATGAGGGAATTAGGCAAATATTACAACCAATTCAAAAGAAATATCAAAACAGCACATATTTATATATGTGATAAAGGAATTTATATAAGATAAAGGAATGTTAAGATGAATTGCAAGTGGAGACAAAACTAGTTTTCCACAGGAGGAAAGGAAGAGGGGAAAGGAACTCAATTAAATTAGTATCAAATAGTACAGAGCTGCAAAGATAATGAACAGAGTGAGAATCTGATAACCCACAGTGTATGTTGTACACAATGCATAATTTTCCAGTGAAAATCAAATTTTTTCTACAAATGTGATCCAGTATATGGAATCACAGCACTCACAAAAATATAAGCACAGACATCAAAAGACTTTATAGTGACCAAAACCGTAAACATGATCCATTTTGATATTGAATAGAGGTTCAGCTTCAGCTTGTGGTGCTATGAATGGAATGTTCCCAAGAAATTCCATTCCAGAACTTTTTAAATATCATTTTCAGTTTCTCAAAATGTGGTAGATATGCTGTATCAAAATTTTCCTCAATACTTGTAAAGTGCAAATTTCCAGATTTATTTAAGCAGATTCTCTAGACGTGGCAACTGGAAATTTGTGTATATAAAATAGTTTAGATTTTTAGACCCAGGAAAGTTTTGGGGCCACCGTCTTAGAAAATAGCTAAGTCTTCTAAAATAACTTCATTATTTTTACCCTGTGTTTCAGATCTGTTTCAACAAACATTGTTTTTCAGGGCAAATTTTGTATCTTTCCCAGAGAGGTGAATACTGGTTGGGGGAACTTTCATAATCATTTGAACAAATGTAAATTTAGTGTGGTTCACTTTTGTAAAATTTGTTTCTCTTTTTCCTCTTTTAGGAACTTGTTTCAATTTTGTTTCTCAATGCCTATTCAGGCTAATTTCCATCTTGATTAAAGAAAAACAAAAACATCTTTTTTTTTATTACAGCTTATTATGGGGGTACAAAAGTTCTGGTTATATATATTGTCCATGTCCCCCCCAACCCCCCCGAGTCTGAGCTTCAAGCGTGTCCATTCCCCAGACAGTGCACATCGCACTCATCATGTAGGTATACACCCATCCCCTCCCCCCACACCCATCCCCCCGAGTCAGAACTTCAAGCGTGTACTCGCCAGCAAATTGGTTTCCCTGATCATCACCTAAGTGCACATTTGGGAATAAC
>CM052436.1:80344171-80384912 GCA_028533085.1 Varecia variegata | reverse complement strand
ACAGATAGAGCAGGTAGTATTCAAGAAAATTTCACCTTTTGTAATGAAACAACCATAGGAGTGATGAAGGTTTAGTGAGAAATGGCTGGGTCTGTGTGATGTGCCATGGTTGAGTTGACCTGAATTTTAAGTAATTCCTAGAGAGATATGATTTTTCAACCTTAGAGAGGGTGTTGAATGTTTTCTCTGTCAGAAAAATTGTCTGAAACTTACAAATAAGGCCATAAAAGAGAGGTGGTATATCATATCCGGGCAGAGGCCACTCAAGGATTGCCTGGGATAGGGCTACACTGTCCGATAAAACACAGTAACTGCATGTGGCTAATATGCTTTTTAATTATGACTTGTCTGAACAAAGAGGTGCTAGTTAAAATATATACCAGGTTCCTAAGACTTAGTATGAAAACAATTAAAATATCTTTTTAAGTTTTTATGCTAATTAGATGCTTAAATCACAATCACAATATTTTTGATATGCATTTTTAAGCAAAAAATACAGTACTAAGATTCATTTCATATTTTTAATATGTCTACTACAAATCAAAATTATGTGTGTGTAGCGTGCATTATATTTCTATTGCTCTGAGCTGGTCTAGGGGAATGTTCTAGTTCATACCATTAATCACTATTGATTAAAGGTCCTAGACTCTTTTTAAGTTACTTGCTAACTTCTAGATATTTGTCTAACAGAGATACAAATAATTTCTGTCTAATGGAACAGATAACCCTAAAGATACATGGTGTTGTTATTATTAAACTGTTTCAGAAAGTATATCCTAACATTTCTTTGTTAAATTGTCTATATTTCCTAGCTTCTCAGATGGTCTTTGAACAAGTCATGACATATTCCTAATTCCTCATTAATTAATGAGTTAAATAAAATATTGAGCATACATTCATTTTCTATTTGCTTGATAGTCATAAGTTTACCTTTGAAAATTATGCATCACAAGAAAAAAGGTAGAACAGTGTTGAAGTTGGCAACAAAAAGCCCTTTGACTATGAACAATATGGGAGAGTAATCAACAGAACACCTTCATTATTAACTGGGCCCTGCCGTATGCTACTCAAGCTGTGTAGGTCATTTAGCCTCTCTGAGCTGCTAAAAATTTCTCTGTAAGTTTTAATAATGATATTTAATTTGAAAGGTTCAATTTAAATATGAAAATTTCCACTACAGTATATGAAATATAACAATTTTTCAAAAATGATCGTTTCTGTTATCATTCATATTATGTTTTTCCTTTTGAATAGAATAAAGCATCCCATAAAGTTTTTTTCATGGTGTATATAGAATAGCTGAGGGAGCCAAAAAGGTAACATTGGGAAAAGCAATTTGGAAAGTATAGAGTGCAGAAGACTTAAACAATTGTTAACAGCAGTAAAAAAAAGAAATTGAAGGACGAATTCATTAGGAGGAATCAGTAAGACTTAATGAAATACTAAAAGTAAAGGCTGTCAAAGGGAGAACAAACATAAAGAATGGTGATGCCGTTTGCAGAACCATAGAATTGTGAAGTGGAAGGTAGTTTGCTCAGAAGCATTCCTGTTTTGCTCATGTTGTCCTTGAAGTACAGGAAAACTGCCATGGTTTGAATGTTTGTTGTCTCCAAAACTCATTTTCAAATTTAATTGCCATTGTAACAGTATTAAGAAGTGGAAACTTTGAGAGGTAATTAGGCCCTGAGGACTCCACCCTCATGGGTGAAATTGGTGCCTCTATAAAAGGGCAAGTTAGGTTCCCTCTCATTCTCTCTTTTGCCCCTCCACCTTCTGCCATGGAATGACAAAGCAAAAGGCCCTCGCCATATGCTGGCCCCTCCATCTTAGACTTCCCAGTCTTCAAAATCATGAGAAATAAATTTCTGTTCATTATAAATTACCCAGTCTCATGTATTCTGTCATAGCTGTGCAAATAGACTAAGAATGCCAAATGATTGTTTCTAAAGTCATCTGTAAATTCCTGTAAATGATACAAATGGAAAATTAGAGTAGTTGGATTTCTTTGAAGATCAGTCACAATGGCTTTGATAGTTAATGCTATCCATGGGTGATCTCAGAAGGAGTAAGTCCAGTGGGATAGAAGAAGGGCTCGGAATCAAAATGAAGAGGAGCCAGGAGGAGCCAGTAGAAGCCAAAGAAGGATAAGCAGCAGAAATATTTGAAGGAAAAAAAGTGCAGAATCAACTACTCTGGAATTTTACCTGTCATTCTTTATTAAAATTATATGATTAGTTTCTGTTTGCTCTTATTTCCAGAATCTGAAATGTCTAACTTGCATACTTTATAATTAATGTGATCTTCCGTACATAAAAATTAATGCAGCTGGACTATAAATTTGAAACCATCAATGCATTAGGCACACTGTCTTCTGAAGTCATGAGTTGTCTATTAACCATGACAGAGTACTGAAATCCATTTTGACATGTTTTTACATTTTCAAAATTAGGTAAAAATTCATTGCTTGCCTGTGTTTGAAGTTTTTAGCCTTTCTTAAAATAATGGCTTTTGCCATTAATTCTATATAGCTAGAAAATGAAACATTTAGATCAGCATCATATTTTGTTTCTTCCAAGTCATTAGCCTAATAGTCATAGCACATTACTGTTTTCATATATAGACTTAAACAGTCTGTCATATGAAACTCAAGGTTAAGCATCTTAGCCATTAGGTCTCAAATTCAGCTGTTGCCATTATCACTGCAGATTAATATGAATTTAATTTTCTATTGGAATAGGAGAAATATTAAAAGTGCTAGCATTAATGAAAAATAAATATTTACAAAATATTTGATAAGATTATCTCCTCTACATGACTGGCTTTATTTTCAGTTACTTCTCATCTTCATTATAATTCAAAAAAATTAATACTCCTTTTACTCAGAATAATATACATATACTTTTGTAGATCACATGCCAGAAATTTTGGCTGTTCTCCCTGAACTTAAATTTAAGTTTTGAGACATTACTCAATAAGGAATAAACCTTAACCCACTCCATCTTTTTCCAAACAGTGTTTATTACAGAAAAAAAAGGGAGCTATATGCAAAGTGAAAGTGAAGAAGGAAGCTATAGATATACAAAGTGAAAATACATTCCAGAGAGAGGAATGGGTTAGTCTCCACTAGCGGAGAAAGACCAACCCACTCCATTTTGAATTCTCTCAGAGAACACATGGCAATAATGACTAGTAGTATATTCTGGAATAACATATTTTATGAAAATTATGATTGTTGAATCAAAAAAATCTGTAGAATGCAATGTTTAAATATCACAATGAAACAATTAATAATGGAAAAAGCATAGGTTCCAAACTTTTCTTTTGTAATTATTGTCTACTGATTCAATACACATTAATTTTTAAAATAGGTTTAATATTTGTACTCCTTTTAGACTATTCCTCTAGCACAATACATCTAGTGTGGTACATTTATGTTTTCCTTTTGTTTAGAAACTACTGTGGCTATCTATTGAAATACATTTCACAAATGTGAGAGTATAGGGCCAAGAAAACATTAAGTCTTGTGAAATATCCCTCTGAATCTTTCTACTTTACCAAATTCTGTATCTTCTAACAGAACCAAGAAATATTATGAAGCTTAAAAATATAGTGGGCCCTCTGGATATCTGAATTAATTTGATTCAATAGGAATGTTCCCCTCAATATCAGCTATTGGCCATTTTCCTTGATTAAAAAGAATTTCTCTTGGAAAATTTATATACCTTAAGCATTAATAAAATATGAAAATTTTAATTTTGTTTGACCAATTTAGTTTTTTCAAGGAATGCAAAACTAAAGTGCTGTGACAGTTAGAGATGCTTTTTTAAACAACCCTAAAATTCATACAGAACCAAAAAAGAGCCCAATTAGCCAAAGCAATCCTAAGCAAAAAGAATAAATCTTGAGGTATCACATTACCCATCTTGAAATTATACTATAATGTAATGGTAACCAAAACAGCATGGTACTGGTATAGAAGTAGACACATAGATCAATGGAACAGAATGGAGGACCCAGAAATAAAGCCAAATACCTACAATTGACTGGTCTTTGATAAAGCATACAAAAGCATACAGTGGGAAAGTACACCCTATTCAATAAATGGTGCTAAGAAAATTGGATAGCCTTTTGTGGAAGACTAAAACTGGATCCCTAACTCTCACCATATACAAAAATTAACTCAAGATGGATTAAAGACTTTAATATAAGACCTGAATCCATAAAAAATATTAGAAAAAAACATAGGAAAAACTATTCTTGATATTGGCTACATAAAGAATTTATGACTGAGACCCCAAAAGCAAATACAACAAAAACAAACATAAATAAATGGGACTTAATAAACGTAAAAAGCTTCTGCACAGCAAAAGATACAATCAACAGAGTGAATAGACACCCCTACAGAATGGGAAAAAATATTCACAAGTTATATATCCGGTAAAGGCCTAATATCCAGACTCTATAAGGAACTCAAACAAATCAGCAAGAAAACATCAAACAACCCGATTAAAAAGTGGGCAAAAGACATGAACAGATGTTTTTCAAAAGAAGAGAAACAAATGGCTAACAAATATATAAAAAAATGGTCAACATCACTAATCATTAGAGAAATACAAATTAAAACCACATGAGATACTCCCTCACCTCTGTCAAAATGGCCATTATCAAAAAACAAAAAATAAATGCTGATGTGGATACAGTGAAAAGGGAATGATTATATACTGTTGGTGGGAATGTAAATTAGTACAACTTCTATGTAAAACAGTATGGAGATTTCTTAAAGAACTAAAAGTATATCTACCGTTCGATCCAGCAGCCCCACTACTGGTATAGACCCAAAGGAAAAGAAGTCATTTTATAAAGAAGACAACTCCACCCATATGTTTATAGCTGCACAAATAATAATTGCAAAGGTATGGAACCAACCTATGTGGCCACCAACGGATGAGTGGGTAAAGAAATTGTGTTTTATATATATACAATGGAATAATACTCAGCCATCAAAAAGAATGAAATAATGTATTTTACAGCAACTTGAGGCCATTATTCTAAGTGAAGTAACCCAGGGGGGGAAAAAAAACAAGTACTGCATGTTCTCACTAATAAGCAAGAGCTAAGCAATGGGTATGCACGGTCATACAGAGTGATTTAATGGACATTGGAGACTCAGAAGGGGGAGGCTGGGAGGAGTATACAGAGTAAAAAATTACTTATTGGGTATGATGTACACAATTCAGGTGACAGGAATATTAAAACTCTAAATTTCTCCATAACCATGTGACAAAAACCCACTTATACTCCCAAAATCTATTGAAATAAAAAAGATGCTTTCTCAAATCAACAATTACTTGATATTCACATAATCAAAATTGTTCAATAAAGCTTATTAAAGTAAAATGAAGATTTAACTTATTCTAAAAATTTAGTTAGGCTCATCTGAACATATTTAAAATAATATATACCATGATACCACTATAGAATAAGAATAGTTTAAAACAAAGCAAGACAATAGGCCTGTTGACTGTCAGATAATCTAGAAAGTTTGGCCCATACATAATACAGTTTTTGTTGTCTGTTATTCCTGAAATGAATGATAGAATAATTAACACTTAAAGCACTGATTTTTATAGTAATGAATATCTTCAGATATTCATTCAGAATAGAATAGAATAGTTTAAATTTCTAACACAAAGATAAGTTGTGTGTGTGTGTATATCTAACAAATGCTAAAATTACAGACTTCAAAGCAAAGAAAGATTTGTAAAAGAGGAAAAGGAACAGACAGTCTTTTATAGTACTACCTGCTGTAGTATGGATTTGGTTTGTCCCCGCCAAAACGCATGTTGAAATTTGATGACCAATGTGGCAATGTTGGCAAGCAGGATCCAGTGGGAAGTGTTTGGGTCAGTGGGCTGATGCTTCATGACTGGCTTGGTGCCTGTCTCAAGGTAGTGAGTGAGGTCTCTCCCCAGACTGGATTACTTCTCCCAGGAATGGATTAGTTGCCGAGAGTGTGGGTTGTTATAAAGCAAGGATGCCTCTTGTGCTTTCCCCCTTCACATGTGCCCACTTCCACTTTGACCGGCATGTTGGGATGCAGCACTTGGAGCTGAGCAGATGCCCACACCACGCCCTTTCAACTTCTTAGCTTATAGAACTGTGAGCTAAATAAACCTCACTTTTCTTTTTTAAACAATTGGCAACCCATTTTTTTAAAGAGATACCACAGTTCCTCTTCAGTAACAAACACACAAGAATGTAAGAAAGGAATCTTAGTCAATGGATTGCCAATTGTTTCCACATTTGTACCATTCTTGTTATGCACCAAAAATGGCATTTCTTTTTGGAAAGTATATTAAAACAGTATTTCCCCCAAGGGGAAACTTTTTTAACATGTAATGGAGCTCAAAGTTAATTTTAACTTTTAATTGGACCACTATGGCTAAAAATAAAAATTTCATTTCAATTTTAATTTCAAAGGTAAATACTTTAAGTTTATAAGTCCCTGATTTTTAAAAGGTCTAGTGACCTTTTAGATCTCTAGGGCCTTCCTATTGTTAGGATTATCAGAATGTTTAATGATTGCATTAAAATGTTGTATAAATTAACACACATTTCATAAGGACTTTAAAGAATTTTGATGTACCAGTGAATGCCAGTCTGTTCTTGGAAGAAAAGAGAAGAAATATTTTAAAAATACTTATTATTGTGTTTTTAAGAGGAATTACATCAATTTCATTGTGCAGTAATTATGGGATACATAAATTTTAACTGTGTATGTTAAGGTCATAGAAAACTTTTATAAAGTGGTTGTTTTTTATTTTGTAGTGTAAGGACAACTAAAATTTTAAAATAAGAGCCTTAATTCTCCCTAATGGAAACAAGGGAAGATATTCCCTTCTCCTCCTTTTTCCTAGAATTTATACTTTAGAAAACTTAAAATTGTAAGTAATTTCTCCTCCTTTAGAAATGTATATAAATCCTTTTCAAAATTAGATAGGCCTTTTGTCAGGCATATGACCCAAGAATATTTTTCTCAAACACAGTAGTCATATCTTTGAAATGTAACCATCAATGGAGTTGGTGCCCTCTCTCTCAGTTTTTACAGGAGATAGGAACCTAACTTTGGTGGACACCTTACTGTAAGCTGCAAATGTACCTTCCATCATAAAGATACAAGAAGTTTGTTTTTTGCTGTGGATAAAGCCAATTAGGAAACACGGATGACCACCCCAGGTACCAGGTAAATTAAAGATAAACTTGGTGACAAATGGTGCTGTCAAGGTCTCTTACTTGAAGGCTAGTTATTAGTTATCTTGAAAACACATATGTAATGGGTTTTATCTGCTTGGCTACATTAAAGGGTGACATTTCTTTCTGTCTTTGCAATCTCTTCTTTGAGGAGTATCTGTGATACGTTATTATGTTCTGGTTTAATACTTATCCAATAATAAAACTGTTTTCTTCCACTACTGCATTTCTTTCTCTACTACCTTTATGAAGAGAATTTCTGCAGCAAGTATGAAACTATATTTGTAAGTTAAAAAAAAAAAAGCAACAAAACTGAACATTCATTCAAGGCTAGTGATAAGAAAATGCAATTGCAACTATAGTGAACATTTACTACAATGCAAATAATTTTCAGTGTGGCATACTCAAATTTAAGCTCATGATGACATTAGTTAGGAATCATAAGCATCCATTGTTTCCATAAATGTTAGTTGATGTTCCATTCTTACAGTCATTCTCAGTTTCTATCACTCTTTTTAGAAATAAGCAGGTTTAGCTATACTATCCAGGATGATGTTAATATGCTTTTTAAAAATTTTAGTACACACATATTTCTTTGAGTATTTCAGTCTCTGTGGTTTTAAACATGTTACTTAAGTTTGCTTTCCATTTCCATTTGACACAATTAATGTGTCAAATCCATAAAACTTGTTTAGTTTCCTTTCTGAGATAACAAACGTATGATTGTATGCGCATGTCACTACAATATTGAATATGTTTATTATGTAATTGGTAAGTTTTAATAAGTGATTCTTTTGAGAATTTACAGACAATGTTTAAATACTGCGTACCTAATGATATCTGCTAATTAATTACTGAAAACACTTAAGCTTTCTTTCTAAAATCTAATCTCTCCAGATTGAGATAGTGTATGGATCATTGCCTTACCAATATGAGTTGTGTATGATTTTTTAAAAATATAAAATATTGACTATATTCTTTACTTAATCATTAATTGATGATATAGTATTAATTGGGCATTTGTTATGTATTTGTTGAATACATTCAATTTTTGATTAGATTATATAAATCTCAATATTTTCAACAATTTGAAGTCCTTCAGGTATTTCAAACCACAAAGATTTAGGCTGGGTGTGGTGGCTCATGATTATAATCCTAGCACTCTGGGAGGCTGAGGCAAGAGGATTGCTTGAGCTCAGGAGTTCGGAGACCAGCCTGAGTAAGAGAGAGATCCCATCTCTGCTAAAAATAGCAAAATTAGCCTGGCATTCTGGCACGCACTTGTAGTCCCAGCTACTCTGGAAGCTGAGACAGGGGGATTGCTTGAGCCCAGGAGTTTGAGGTTGCTGTGAGCTAGGCTGACACTATGGCGTGGCTAGAGTGCAACAGAGTGAGACTGTGTCTTAAAAATAAATAAATAAATAAATAAAAATACAACCACAAAGATTTAGATTGAGATATTTTTTATCACTTAATTATCTTTCATATAAAAATGGAAGAAAACACATGTGATTAAGTGTTTTGTTGGATGGAAAAGTATCAAAGACTTGAAGAAAGTATTTCATTTCAGAATTTAATCTCACTTGTGGCCAGAGGATCACCTTTGAAACAAGGTTTTTGTTTGTTTTGTTTTGCTTTTTGTGGAGGGTGGGACTAGAAGAGTAAGAGCTGCAGTTGAAATTTTTTTTCAAAAATACTGATAATCAAGGTTGAATATCTGTAATACTGGAATGCGATGACTCAAAGTGCACTAATGTTTTATAACCTATTATAACAAGACCACATTTACTTCAGCATTTTGTTTATTACTAAATTCACTTTTTACATTTCAAGTGATTTGTAATAGTAATTTTTTTCCTTAAACTCTTGAATGTTTGAAGTAATTTTTGCTAGAAAAATCCTTTATCAGATAAAGAGCAAATGCAGACTTTTCTCAAATATTTATAATAAGACACTCACTGACATAAAACCTTAAGATGTTTAAATGAAGAACTATATGGGCCAACGGATACAAACCAGTAAACAGTGACATTGTGAAAGCTCTCTTAACTCTTGAAAATGATTACTGGGAGGCAGATGATGTGTCTTATGAATATACATATATATTTTGTGTGTGTGTGTGTATATATATATGTGTATATTGCTGCATGGAAGTACTACTTGTCTGAAGAGTAAAGGCTAATTCATTACAGGGCCCATGTGCCTATCTCTCCCTTTTGTCTTACATGTGACCCATTCCATTTATTACATTAACCCATGGGTCCTGAGGGCACGTGGCTGTTAGAGTTTTCTCTCTACAAACCTCTTTTTTCCAATTTAACCTAACAAAAATCTGCTCAGACATTCTTACTCTGAAGTTCCAAGTATAATTTTACTTGTTAGATCTATCTATAAATCAATATCCATATCTATATTTCTGGCAGAAGCTGAATGATGTAATGAAGAAACACATACATATTAAATATGCTATCAAGTTTTTATCATGATCCTCCCAATCTGATGTGATCTTTCCATGTTTTGAAATTTTTTTTCACTATCTTGTGGCACTATCTTATTTGACTTTATTTTAAAATAGTTTATGCACTTCCACTTAGATACTTAGCATTACTGTAAAAGGAGCTATACTTAATTTCTTTGTAATTAGCTTAGAATCTTACACATAATGGGCATTTAGTGAGAGTTTTAAAAATTAAATTTCTATAATTAGATTGTATGATTGTACATATATTTAAAAGAGAAATATCCTGATGGAAGAATAAAATGGAATTATTTTCTGATTTAATGCTTTCCCCCAATATCAGACAAGTATGTCCACTCTTGCCAGTGTAAGGAATTTTAAATTTTTCCCCTGAAGGTTTGATAATTTGAGTGTATTTACTCAATATCATGTTTTTGGTTTTCTCGGAAGAAGTAAAATAATGACAGATACATAGTTAAAACCTATTCCACTGGGGAGTCGACTAAAAAAACAAATAAATAAAACATCATTAAGAGAATTAAACACTTTAGAGACTAGTTGTAGCCAGAAAATAATTCAAGATTCATTCTAAATTGTAAGAAAATCATAAAAAATAAAAAATAATGCTCAGGGCTGGAATCTAATAATTAATATGCTTTAATTTTTCTCTAAAACATATTTTTGCTCTCTCAAGTTTTCTATTTTTACCAAAGACAAATCTTAGTAAGACCAATTTACTTACAAAATAAATTTTAGTATTATACTTGACCTGATTATTTGAATAAAGTGCAACAAAAATAGTCATTGGCAATATAAGCTCTTTTAAGTTTGCTTTTTTGAAATTTTTATAAGAAATTTTGGATTAGATTTTTAAAAACCTTGAGACTAGAAAGGCAAACCAAGGATTTGTCCTAAGAGTGTGCTTGTAATACTTGAAAGAACTGGGTAAACTGTTTATTAAGTAATTGAGTAGTAATAATGTGAATACTATTTATGAAAACAACAACAAAAAAAACCCAGATGCCTCCTCTTCTCTTCTTGTTACATAGTCTACATTATAAATTAATCTGTTCTTTTCTAATAGCAAAGACAGAATCAGGGTTTCCTTGTCTATAATTTTGTCATGGAAAGCAATTTGAGACACTTTGTCTCATTGAAAAGGAACACAGTATCAGAGCTTCTTCTACTGTCAATGTATTTCAAATAAAATTCATAAGAAATGAATGAGTCATCAACAGAACAGAGAAAGGCATAGAGTGAACAGAGTACCCAGGAATTTCTTTCATTTTTTAGTGTTCGAATGAGCTTAGTGCTTGTATCTTTGAGCAGTAAAATGATCCTGAGTTTTTATAGGCATAATTTTATCTTTATTTTGAAAGACCTCATGAAATTTCACCCCAAAATATGACTCTTTGGCATAAAAAGTATTTTGAATTAAAGGCCCTTAAAGATCAACAAGCCTCTGCTAGGGGATTTCCCTCTACCTGCATAAAACAGACTGATCCACCAAAAAGAACAATTGACTTCCCTTCTCCTCCATATTATCTCAGTATTTTTCAGGAAAGATGATCAAAAATGCAACCAGAGCTGGCCCAAATCCTTTTAAATATAACACCTATCTCTCACAGTTAATTTAATTTGCAAAGAGGTTCATTTATAAGTCAATATGTTACCCCCATCGATTCATCCTCCCTAGAAACCATTTATTGCCCCTAAACAGGCCAGGCAGGTGGCTCATGCCTGTAATCCCAGCACTTGGGGAGGCTGAGGCAGGAGGATTGCTTGAGGTCAGGAGTTCAAGACCAGTCTGAGCAAGAGCAAAACACCCCAACCTTCTCTCCACCCACCTTCTCTACAAAAAATAGAAAAATTAGCCAAACATAGTTGTGCAAACCAGGAGTCCCAGATACTCTGGAGGCTGAGGCAGGTGGATTGGATTACTCCAGCCCAGGAGTTTGAGGTTACAGTGAGCTATAATGATGCCACTGCACTCTAGCTGGGGCAACAAAGTGAGATACTGTCTCAAAAAAAAAAAAAAATACATATATATATAAATTAAAATAAAATCACAGAATTACCTATATTCCTTATCTCCCTTTCCCTTTTAAAAGGAAGGTATAAAAATTTCTGGACTTCATTGCGATATTGGGTAATCACTCTGGGATTCTCTCCATGTACAGGATAAATAAACCTCAACCTCTTATCAATCTGCCTTAATTTTGTGGTGTGATCTTTCATCAAACTTTTGGAGGAAAGCGGAAGTTTCCTCTCACCCCCAAAATATCTATCGTCACTCCTCAGAAAGGACTAAAGAGAGTGCTGTGCCACCAAGTGCCTACTGTTAATACTCTTTTTCTATTATGTTGGAAGAGTGTTACTGAAAGCTCGGCACTTACTCCTAAGGCCACATCAGAATAATGGGAACAAGTGGTTTGTGGAGAAGGAAAGAACATTTTTATTACTTTGCCAGCAAAGGAGAAAAAATGGTAGACCTTCTCATCTCAAAATCCAAATTTCCTGAACATAAGCAGAAATACAGAGTTTTTAAACAGAGGGCCTTTCAGTTCTAGGCTATTGTGGTTAACTATTCTAATCATCCCATCTCTGCCAAAAGCAAAGCTGCCTGGGATCCTGGAGTTATCTCTTTTAACAAAGGAATTAACCTGTCTCAGGGATGCAGGCCAGGCTGTAGTTCCCAAAAATAGTGGGGAAAGTTTTAATGAGACAGAAAAAATATATTTTTTGAGGCCCTTCCCTCTGTTACATATTCCCCACTCTCAATTTTCTGCTTTCATATCTATGGGAGGAGGGGTGACTACTCTGTTACAAGAGGTGTTCTTCAATTTCCCAAACCCAACTTCTAAATAAACCTCTAGGACAGGGGTAGAGTGCATACACAGTGAGCTATAAAATAGAAAAAAAAAAAAATTGAAAAAGGTTTCATTTTATAATGTTAGTCACCAAAAAGTAGTATTTTGAGTAAAATATTTTGCTTTGGGGGCAACAGATCCAGAGTGTAGACAGTGTGAGTAGTAGCTGGTTGAATTCAGTCAAACTTTCTACTACATGTCACTAAAGTATACTAGCGTTTGTTACATGCCTATACTGTATAGCACTGAACTCAGGGAGTGAATAATAATATTTTCCTCTGTCATTTTAAAAAAGGTGTTGGACCTGACAAAATAATGATATTATTTAAAAATATTCTTTTAAAGTGAATCCCCATTCCCATCTGAGGAAACATTGTGGAAATGAAATCATATTATCTCTTATTAACAGAGACACTGTAAAAAACTAAGCAGAATGAGCTTTAGGTAACAAAAACTCCAGGAGTTGAAAAGAGCTTCCAAAAAAGTGGCTCCAATTAATATCTTTGCCAAAACTTGATTTATTCACGAGAACTCAAGCTAGTCTTTAGAAAGTCTATCTTCCAGAGTATAATCAAAAGCTACAAAAAGGAAATGCAAATTTAATTCACTAAGGATATCAAGGGGTTAATTTAAAGGTGCAAAAGGGCTGCATGTTGCTAACTAAAATAGGAAGAAAAGTGAACTGCTCCTTAGATTGTGTCTGGGTTCTTTATTTACCTCAGTTGTCTATAATTGCTTTGGGCTGGGTGAGGATTTGCATCTTCATTTATTCTTTCTTTTAGGATTGACCTGAGTTGTTGTCTTAAAGGGATTTGGGGAAGTTTACAGAATTAAATGCAATGTAAAACAAATTTTTTTAAAAAATGAAAACCTGATTGGATTCCTGGCCCTGTACCTTCACATATTCAGTTTCAGATTGGTCCCTTACTCAGGAATTAGCTCTAATTCAAGTTTCTACTTAGAGGGAAATAGGAGATCCTGGATTCATAAAGGTAAGAAGTGCTCAGCCATCATATTCTAGCTTATTAAATTATTGGAAACCCAAGAAGAGCTTTTTAGCATTACTTCCTAAAGTGTCAGCATTTTTCTCACTAAGCTTGAATTCCACTTTCTTGGCCTCTGTCTTTGTCACTTGTTTCTTACTGGCTTGCCTAGCAATCCCGTTTTTTGCTATATGTGGGTCCTACTTAAGCCTGGCATCCTAACCTTCACACACTAATTCAAAATTACTAGATTAGCAAATAAAATACAGAATATCAGTTAAATTTGAATTTCAGATAATTAACAAATAATTTTCTTGTAAGAGTATGTCCCAAATATTACATAGGAATATTCATGGAATCTCAGTTTCCTCTTCTTTAAAAAGATTGCAGTTACACATGTTGTCAGGATTATTATAAGAATTAAGAGAGATAATATATTGTATGGGGCATACTTTTACTAAAATAATTATTTACCATTTATCTGAAATTCAAATTTAACTGGGCTTCCTATATTTTATCTGGCAACTATACACTAACTTCTAAAGTATTTTCCCAACACTGTCACCACTTGCCTGTATGTTCCCAGCTGACAATTGTCAGAGCTTAGGCTTCTCTACCCTGTTGAAATGCACTATCCTCTTTCTGGTCTTCACTAATTTATGTAAGTTGATTCCTTCCCATTTCTGTGAATGGTTTGCTCTCAGTAGCATGCATTATCTGTCTGTATGAATTTCCTATACTTGCCTGCTGTTTTATGTGTGGCTGGTATTCCCTCAACATGCCTGGTCTCATAAACCTGAACCTCTCCCATCTGGCCTGTTACTCTCGCTTCACTGACATTGAGTCCTAGTTTTGTCTAGGGCAGTTCTATTAAAAGCAACAAATAATTATGCAGCATCTACTTGGTTCCAGGCATTGTGCTTCTGCAAATACAAAGAGAAATAAGGCATGTGCTCTATCATCAGGCACCTCAGACTCAAGTAAAGGAATAGATACTAATATTAGAAGTGAGAATATTAATAACTACCTTTTTTTTGTATACTTACTACAGGCCAGAAGCATTATCTTCCTTAATTCTGCAGCAACCCTGTCAAGTCTGTGTAACTACCACCTCTGTAAGAAAGAGAAAACTGAGATTCTGAGTATAATTGTGTTTTCTACATAAATACTTCCAATGAGGGAACTGGGATGAGACTCTAGATCTCTGACTCTAGATTGCCTAGCCTCAGCTGAATCCATTGCTATTATATATCACTTATTTTTTTATGTCCAGCATTCCTTCCCAGAGGAGAGGGATGTAACTGGTGAACTACTGTATGGAATTGTTATTCCTTTGCCTTTTTTTTTCCCTGTGATATTGATGACACTGGCTTGAAGGTCCATATCCATTAGGATTTCTAAATTTCTTCCTACTTGTATAGGGCCAATTAAAGCAAGTGTGATTTATACTCATACTTTAAAAGAAAGGCTTATGTATATGAATATGATGATCATATCAGAAAACATAGGTAGGTCTTTCTTTTGTCTCTACCTTCCCTCAATTCTAGGTGTGGATGATTCTCCACTGTCTTTGAGTTACAGGCTTCTTGATCTTTCTTCTGTAGAAATAACAATGCAAGAATATGCTCTCATCCTGCTCTGTCTTAAATATGCATCTTCTGCTTTGTTTCCAAACCCATCTATCTTAGAGATAATATGTGGAAAGAGGGATCATAATCCAGTTGTAATTTCTGAAATAATTAGAGTATTTACATTTCAATGAAACCCTTTTTTTTCTAGCTTAAAATAATAGTAGCAATGGAGAATTCAATGGCATTTGGCTATTTACCTCTTATCATCAATGAACATTAATTTGCATATATTGAGTGAATGCCAGACATGTGTAAGATCTTTTCCATTTTCCTTCCTACAAAGTAGCTTCTTCTGCAGATAGTTCAGAGTTTTCCTTAGCCCCAGACTCAAATGATGTTTCAGCTCAGCTGCTCACAGCTCTCTTGGCACTAATATCAGTTTCCAAATTTCACCCTTCCAAAGAGGATATTGATATCCCAGGTCCTACACAATATAGAATTTTGTTCTCCTCTTCATGGACTGCCTTGGAATTAGTTGCCCAACCTTAATCTTATCAACTAGGCTAAGAAATAACAGCATTTAGACAGACATGGCCACTCAGCAGGCATTGTGGGTGGGAGAGGAGCAGATTTATTGTGTGTGTGTGTGTGTGTGTGTGTGTGTGTTTATGTCAGGGCAGGAGCAGAATCATTCCAAAACATGCCTAATAAGAATATGGAGCTAAATTGAAAATTTTATCCAGTGGCACTGATATTCCAGTAACAACAGAAATTCCAGACTGAAATTACTGGTTCAAGAAAGTCCTAAGAGGCTGTCAATTTTGGGAGAGGCATATCTTTAATTACATCTCTGATGGTAAGCTCTAAGAAGCTTAGGTATATAGTCTGGTTTCAGAAAATACTGGAAGGAGTTAACTGATACAGGCAATGGGGCCAGGTATAGGCTCTTCCTCAGAGTCTTTTTTATATGACTGAATAATTAGCCCAATTAGTATAGGTGCCTGAGATGGCTAATATTTCACTAGTACCACACTGGCCTTTTAAGCTTTTATTTAAAAATATACTATGTGTTTTAAATAAATACACATGGCCCAAATAGTGTAAATGGCGAAGCATCTTGAAATGTGATGACTTAGGAGCATTCTATTCTATGTTTAGGCATTCAACTCTAGAACCTGAAAATAAATAATATATTATTCAGTAGGTGAACATTGCTTTTTAAACATTTTTGAAATTACTCTCTGCCTCCTTTTATCACTTTCATAAATTCACATCAAATCTAGCTTAATACAATATCTTTCTAAGCCACATCTTTCTTGACATAGAGGCATTTTCAGAAGAGAAAGAAAACATAGGTAATTGATTCAATGAATATTGCCATTGATTACTGTGAAACTGTAAGTCAATCTTTTTTAGGAAATTAATCAAGGACAATTGTCCATAGTAGCAATGAGCCACAGTTCACAATAGCCACAGTAGAATACCTTATTTGTTTATAATGCCAAATTTGTGTATTTATTGAGGCTAAAAATATTAAGATAATGAAAAAAATAGAATTATGTAAGCATATATTACACATGTACACAGGTAATGTATACATTCATTAGAAACAAAATAAAATTATTCACTATAAATATCAAAAAGCTTTCTGAAGCTATGAAGTAGTCATGGCAATGAACATAAGCCTACAGGCTCATGCTTTGAATCTAAGAAGCAGTCATCGCATTGTAAGAATTTTGATGAAACTGGAAAAGATGCCCTTTGGCCATTGATGTCCTATTTCTCCAGGCTACTGCTGACCATTCCCATCATCAGTCGCTTTGTCACCATTAGTCACACTGCCACTGCATCATTGCTAAGCGTGAGGAGTCCTCCTTAACACTCTCTTCCATGTGATGGTTGGGAGAACCAAAACTTTCAAGGCTATGTTCAGGCATGTCCAACTATTACATCTGAATTTGAGAGCCTGAACTAGCTTGCTTAGAAGCCTGAGAGAAAAATTTTGCTGAATTGACACTGAGAAAACTTTTCAGAAATTAAAAAGTAAAAAGAAGTTTTACTGTACATGATAGATGGATCTCAAATACCTGCTAAGTTTAATAGTCAGACAGACAGGTCTAAAATAGTTTTAAAAAGCCTGGCTATCAGCACTTTTAAAGTGATCAAATTGCAAAGGGAATGCAAAATTTTCAAGTTGGCCAGTTTGCAAACTAATGTTTTAAAGTTAAGGAAACTTTAAAGTTAATTTCTTTATTCCTCTCTCTCTGTCTCTTCTTTCCTTCTTTTCTTTTCATTTTTATAATTAACGCTGGGGAGAAAACTGAGCTTCACACATAGGCACATCTCTTATCAATTTTATGTCTTGTCGTTTCTTGGCAAGCTTTCCTTTGTATAACATCTGATAATTTACCAATGAGATCTGCCAGTTGGACAGGTTTGCAGGGAACAAATTTTTCATCATGCAAATTAAAGTTGGTGGGCTTTGGAACTGGCCAGTGGAAATGTCCTAAGGAACTGAATCACACGTTACCTTGGAGGCGAGTATTGGGAGCTTTTGGGTCCTATCACTGGCAATTTGTTGCAAGCACTTGCTCATTTAAGCTCAGGGCATATTCTTTTAGGAAGATCTTTTAATCAAATAGTGAAGCATGGCAGAATCATAACATATTCAGAAGAGAATGTAAAAATCATTTAGTTCACATCTGCACTCCAGACATGAATTCCTCTAAAAGATCATTGAATAGTAATAGCTACAACTCTGTTTGGATATGTTCACTGAACTCTTGTAGAGGACCAATATTCTGTTTTTATAGAAGAAAACAAAATTGTTTATTAGCAAAATTCTCATATCTAAATTACATATAATCAATAGGCTTCCAAATATTTCTAAATATTATAATATAGGTATAGGAAAGTATTTTTTATTTGCACTTCTAACTCTTAACAATCACCTCATTGGTTTACCCTGATCATTTTCAAGATAATTTTAGAAAATATAGAGTTTTTTTGTACTGTTAATAATATATTCTTACTAATATTATCTGGGTGTGTGATTTACAATTTTCATGATTCATTCTCAACCATTTCTCATTATAGAAAAAAAAATCTTAAAAGTCAAGATGGTACAATGTAAAGAAACTCCCTGGTTCTATATATCGGCTTCACATTTACTAGTCTTGTAATACTTTTTGGCAAGTTAATTAAACACTTTATACTTCATTTATAAAGTGGAGAAAATATTACCTACTTAGAGGCATTAACGTGAGAATCAATTCATGTATATTGATTGTATTAATAACAATGGCCATGGTGTATTAAATTCTTCCTAAGTCAGAAAGTTTCTTTTTCATTTAATTCATCAAGTGACAGGGCCAATCTGAGGTCAGTTGGTCTTTTTATGACTACATGCTGATATTTGATTATGATGATAATGATGTTGATACCTTTTGATTTGTGTTTGGATAGAAATAGTAAATCTTCAAAGTGTTTTCACAACTGATAAACAGACAAGTCTTGAACAAAGAAACAAAAAGAAAACTTTCATCACCGTGATTTCAATGGATTTGAGAGGTGGAAGCAAGAAATTAAATTGAAATTATTAAAAACAACTCAAACCCTTAAGTAAGAGTGCATTAGGTAAATAAAAGCATGAATCTGATTTACACACATTTATAGCACTGGCACAGTATTCATATATTGAATGCTTGGGAGGGTCAAGGAATATTTCTTGGTAGTATTACCTGAGAAGAATCATGAGGATTAAGTAAGAAAGATATCCAGGTATAAAAAGCAAGGACATTCTAACCAGAGTGAATACCAATCAGAAAATCAAGGGCGACAAAGGTGGTAGAACTTTCTGCAAACTAAGAGTAGTTTCTCAGGGTAGGAATGCTTGTGGGGAGAATATTGAAATTGGAAAGGAAAATAAATGGGTGTCAGGTCCCGAATGACTTGGGACAACCTGGTGAAGGTTTTATTCTGATGACAGTGAGTAGCTATTAAATGGTTTAAAGTAAGGAATTCCTCCTGCAGCCAATTAAGCCAACCCTGCTCCTTTCCTCATGGGTGCTTGGTGTGCAATAGCTGCAAACAGCAGCCTCCTTGGTAGTATATGCAGCCTGCTGCTAGCGTGGGACCTTGGAGACAGTCCCTTCCAATACATGTTCCTATGTCGGACCTTGCGCTGTCCCCAGTCTAGGCTCCAGGCAGGTATGTGTGGTGCCTTTGGAAAGCTCCAGGGCATGATGGCCAGGGTTCATATTGGCCACGTCGTCATGTCCATCCACACAAAACTACAGAACAACAAGCATGTGATTGAGGCCCTAGGCAGAGCCAAGTTCAAGTTCCCCGGCCACCAAAAGATCCACATCTCAAAGAAGTGGGGGTTTACCAAGTTTAATGCAGATGAATTTCAAGACGTGGTTGAGAAGCGGCTTATCCCAAATGGCTGTGGGGTCAAATACACTCCCAGTCATGGCACCCTGGACAAGTGGCCCTGCACTCATGAGGGCTTCCACTGTGCTTTCCCCTCATTGGTGCCCACCAATAAATCCTACTTGCTAGTTAAAAAAAAAGGAATTCCTGGTGAAATTTGCCTTTTAGGAATATCACTGTGAAAGAAGTTTAGAGTGTATAAGAAGACAGACAGGGAAACCAACTAGGGAGTAGTTACAGCAATCCAGGTAACGATGAAGAGGGCCGGAACCAGTCGAACTGTGCACAAATAATAATGAAAGTTTATATTCTATAAATAACTTTAAGTTAATCAACATTAGGATTTACAATACTTAGAGGTTTGCTTAACTGTAGTATTTAAGAATAAACAGTAAAAAATTTCTATTGAAAAAGTACACATCTAGGAAAGAAGTTGGGACAAATTTGGTTGAAAAGTTATGATGTTTTTAAGGAGGGTTTTCCTCCCAGGCTAGACAGTTTTCTGTCAAATTGCCATTTTGCATTAAGATCGCTGTGGTCTTCTCTAATCTGTGTGTTCACAGGCCTACTACAGAGGCGCTCATCTGCTGGCTCTTGATGTCCTTGAAGGGTTAACGAAGCCCTGTTTTGAAGGTTTGTATTACCCATAGAGATATCTTTGATATAATGCTTGTTTGAGAAATGCTTCCTCAGATAACATATGGTCACATCAACCACTAAAATGTGAAAGGACAACCAACAATCAACATTTTATACAAAGTTCTGGAACTGCAGAAGATGCTGAAATGCAGTTGACAAACCGAGATTGAAATGTATGTAGCTATAGCTTTACCAGAGTTCATTCCTGAGGCCTGAGAGCCTGTCAGAGCTGTCCACCTGCACAAGGCTGCAGAAGGGAACAGGAAGAACTGGGAAGAAGGACAAAGGATGAAGGGCTTTAACATTGTGGGCTTCGTTTTTAGTGCCCAGAATTATAAATCACGGACTTCACATCAGTGATGATTGCCTCTCACTATTGATTTGTAAATTCTCATTGTACAAAAAGTTTGTCAGTGTTTTGTAATGCTATTTGGAGGGCATTTAGAGATATTTCATGATCATAATTCCTTTGGAACACAATATTCTTAGCAGAGCAGCCATTGTCTTAATCTTTCTGAAGCCTGTGCAAAAGTGTATAGATACACATGAAACTCTGCAGCAGGCCATCTTCATGCTGTTGCCCTCTTAGAAAATTTGCAGTTTTCCTGAAGGAAAATGTCATAAACTTATATTTTCTGAATTATCCTTCAAAATGGTGGTCATATTGGCCAAAGAGAAAAACTTCAGAGACTTTTTTTTTTTTTGGAACTGAAAGAGGCAAATGCTAGAATATGAGAAAAATTTAAAAACAAATCAATATACAGTAAGAATGTTATTTAGGCAAAATGCAAAACAGGAAGGGAAGGGATTCTGATCCATTATATCCTAGTATCCCAAAATCTATATTGAGGACTTAAATTTAAAAGATTTATGGTTATTAAGTGTTTATTACATTCCAGACTGTGTGATTATATTACATGACTCATTTCTCCCATTCACCCATTTTCATATCTTTTCTGAGGAAACAGAATAGAGAGGGCAAATACACAACCTGTGGTTACACAGCTACAGATGTAAAGAGTAGAATTCAGCACCAGGTCCATGAAATGTTATGATATATTTATGGATAATGTGTTCATAAGTGACTATCAGAGCACATATTATTATGAGAACCTACAGTGGTTTAAGAAGAGATGAAGATAATGTACAGTTGTGTTGGTTGCTGACTCTGGTTTTGTTTGTATCTAAACAAATATTATCCAGTGCACTGTCTGGGGAATGGGCATGCTTGAAGTTCTGACTTGGGGGGATGGGGGTGGGGGAGGGGATGGGTGTATACCTACAAGAAGAGTGCGATGTGCACTGTCTGGGGAATGGACACACTTGATGCTCAGACTCGGAGGAATGGGAGGGACATGGGCAATATATCTAACCAGAACTTTTGTACCCCCATAATAAGCTGAAATAAAAACAAACAAACAAACAAACAAACAAACAAAAAATGTCCAGATAAAATACTCTGGACATTCAGAAGAAGGAAATGTAACATTAGAACAGGTGATGATTGAATTATCCCCTAAAATATAACTAGCTTATGAAAATGTGACTATCTGGGAGAAGACTTCTCTAGGTGGAAAGATGAGATTTATTTACAATCTTAGATCTGGGAAATAGCATGGCATGAGTGGTGAATGACATTAGATTTTACCAGAGGAGAAAATGCATGGTGAGTAGAAATGAGATATAAAGAGCTGGTGGGACTATATTTTGAAGTCAAAGAAAGAAATCTAGATTCTCTTCTCTGGTCGTTAATGTGTTAAAGATTTATGAGTAATACAATCTCTTTTGTATGGTATGCTTATAGAGAATTTATGTTATATATAAATTGCTCCTTTTGAAACCATTTTTAGGAACTATATTCTTTAATTCTTTCTCAGTTCAAATTGTTTGCAGAACTCCTATCTGTACATTGAAAAATTTTAAGGGCCTTTTTGGAATGAACATTTCAGCTACCTCTGAGGAACACATTTTGGAAAGCCTTTGATATGAGATAGATATTCTTTTTCTTGTGTTTCAGAGACTGGGTTAGTACAGCAGGAAAGGATGCCTTTCAATTTGATAGAAAGGCACTACATGAATCTCTGTTAGACTCCAAAAATTAAACTAGGAGCTGAGTCAACCGGTTCTCTGCTTTACAACCATGTGGGACCGTCTACAAGTGTTCATGTGGACAGTAAGTGGGGGTCAAGTGCACTGGATACACCCTGCTGTTGGCAAGTGCCCAGTATAGCAGATGTTCCTTTGTAGAGGGATGAGCAAACAGGAAAAACTCAACATGAGGTCTATAAAAATTCTGCACCATAAGGAACAGGAGAGTATTATCCTGAAAAAGAATTGGAAGACAAGCTTACCTCTGAAAACTATTATACTTTCTAAAGCCAACAGAAAAGTAGTCTGTCATGGTCATAGGAAAGATATGGGATTAAATAATAGTAACCATAACAATTATAATAACAGCTGACATTTCTATGGTATTTACTATGTGTCAGTTACGTTTTACAAATACATATGAATATGTATGTGTAATATATAAAATGAGCATATCACTTTAGAGTGAGCATATCTACATATCTACAGTGTGATCATTTTTTACAAAACCAAGAACACTCACGTAATCAGGACCAGATAAACCGAACATTATTAGGACGTACAACGTCCTCCCTTGTCCTCCCTTTCTGTTGCTACCTAACCCTACCTACATACTAATCAAGATAAATCGATTCACATGTTTGTACTTGTATATAATTTTTATAAAATATATGTTCAAATTTTTTGCCCATTTTTTTCCTTTTAGGTTATCTGTCTTAGGGATTTGTGTGAATCCTTTGTACATATTGGATACAAGTTTTTTGAGTTTGATATATGTATTATGATTATCTTTTCCACTCTTTAGGTTTCATTTTCACTCTCTTATTGGCTACTTTTGATGATCCTAATTTCTAAATCTTAGTGCACCTGATTTAATTGATATTGTTCATATTTGGTGTGTGGGTATATTTAAAAAATCTTTGCTTACTTCAAAGTTACAAAGATGCTCTCTTATGTATTCTTTTAAAAGCTTCATGGCTTTACCTTTCACACTTATACTTGTGATATACTGGGGATTATTTTGCATTTACAGTGTCAGAAATGGTTATCCAACCAACCCAATCATTTGTTGAAAATATTTCTGTACATACTTCCCTATTGCCTTTGTAATAAAACAGTTTATAAAATATGTATGAGTCTGGTTTTGGAACCTCTATTTTGTTCCATTGGTTAGTTCGTCTATCTATTGTTTTCACTACTTCACAGATATTAAATAGCTTAATTCTCACAATGACACAATAAATGGTACATTAATACCTACATGTTATAGTTAAGGAAACTGGAGCAATGAGATGTTAAGTAACTTGCCAAAAGTCACATTGCTTAGTTCATAGCAAATCCAATCTTATAAACTTTGATAAACAAAAAACAATCTGAGAAATGGGTTGAAACGAAGAGTGGATTTAAGAAATGATTGCAAGAAAATCAAATCTTCATAGCAAAAGTAATTTACACACTATGAATTGTGAAGTATAGAATTAACAAGGCATTAAACTAATGTTCTTTCAATTCTTTATGAATTTATATTATTTTTCCATCTCAAGGTATCCTTTATCCTCATCTTTTGAGACTAGAACTCACCCTTATATATAATTCCCATGTAGAAATGGGAAAGATCCATACCACCACCCTCCACAGAGAGGTCAAATAGGAACTAAAAAATGACCGTTGATATTAGCAAGATTAGTTTTAAAGGATTTAAGATACAGAAGCAGAAGCTAGCTAGATTTCCAATTTTTAGGAATTGATGCAAAGTGAGAAAATGGAGGCATTTAATAATATCCAGCTATGAATAACCTAAGTGAGACTATAGTATTCATATGAGAGGTAGGTTAAAAAATATGTTTTTTTTATTATTTTGTATATTGTTCCTAAATATTTGGAAAGGACAGGTGTTAATGTAGAAAAACATGAAACTACAGGGGATAGTTATGTCTGCCATTTGTGCCATCTGGGCAACATATAAACAAACTAAACCATAGGTCACTTAAACTTTCTACATTTAAAAGAGACAAACTTTAATGAGAAAAAGAAAATAGAAATTAGTTTCTGAATTATTTAGAAATATAACAGGAGATGAAAACTGCTTAGTAGTTTCCACTGTGTAGATAATGCATCATGATCAATAAATAAATGCTACCCTTACCTTAAGAGCAAATATAGGAATGCATTATTAAAGAGGAATAAAATTGGTTGGCTTCATTATTCCTTCAAATTTAATGGTATGTGTATGGCTTAGAAGCCATACTTAAATTTTAATACAGACCATTTTAATTGGGCCAAAGATGAATCAAAAAGAAATTTTATATGTAGTTGCTCTTCAGAGACTTTATTAGTTTTAATCAGGGAAGTTCCTCTCATTTGGCATACTGAAAATGCTAGTCGTGCTTTGGATCCACAAAGAATTTGGACTTTCTGTAGGAATATGATGGAGAGAACAATAATTTCAGGGAGATGTTTAAATCCAGGTCACCTGATGTTAAAAAGAGAATATATTACATTCACCATTACCATTTATTTTGAAAGGATTAACTTTAATTTTGAAATATTTCAATTCACAAGAATGAACACAGCTATTCACTCTTGAGACTAAACAAACTAAACATAAGCTTAGCTCTCTGTCTTGTTTCTTATATGTTTTTCTTATAAAGAAATAATTACAAGTATTACCAAAGCGCTATCCCCGTCCCTTTTCCCACTGTCCTCAGAAATGAACTCAGAAGTTTGAAGTTTGTGCCTATTAGTTCTATGTATTTTAAACATATTTGACCCATATATCTGCATTCATATAAGAATATATCGCTTTATTTTCTATTTTATTTGAATAGTTTCATACCATAAACAAACTTTTTTGCAAGTTGGGGTTTTTCCCTGTATTATGTATTTTTTTAGTTTGATTCCTGTAAAAATACGTAGATTGAGTTATCTATAAAAATATTCCATTACTTGAATAAAATATAATTTTTTACCATGACTTTGTCTCTACTTTCATTATTATAAATAGTAAAACAGTAAGTCTCCTCAACCATGTAAGCTTTTTCTCAAGTGCTAAACTATCTCTAGGGTAAAAACTTAAACAGAATTTGATTTCCAGTGTTGTCAAAATTTATATTTCTACCAGAAACATGTAAGTTGTCCCATTTGCCCCACACCCTTGGAAACACAGTACTATCAGATGCTAATTTTTGCCAATATGATAAGTTATCAATGTCAAAATGAAAAATGATGGTTGGTTTGTATTTCCCTGATTATTAGTGTAACTAAACATCTTTTCACAGCTTCGTGGAACACTTTTTTTTATTTTTCTATGAATTTCATGCTGTGATATGCTTTCCCAGTTTTATCTTTCAAATTGTTTGAATTGTCCTCATTAGTTATTGTTGTATTAAGAATTAAGACAATAGCATTATTATGTAGTTTAGATACCAATATTTCTCTGGTTATTAAAATGCAAATATCTCTTCCCTGTTTGTAACATGTTTTAAAACATACCTTTTACACCAAAAGATGTTCTTATACTTTAACAAGATATATAATTTTTTCCGTGTAATGTTCTGTGTCACACTATTTAAAAACTTTTCTACACCAATGTCATGGTTATTCTCATCATCATCAAATAATTATATATCTTTTGTTTCTCATATTGTTTAGGTGTTTAGTGTGCATACTTTCAGCTGGAAATCTTTCCCCTTATTTTAAAATGCAATTGTTCCAAAGCTAGTGTACCACACCTTTTCTCTTTGTTTCTTTTATTGCTTATAAAAATACCACACAAAAAATATTCGAGTATTTATTATATGCAATACACAGTGCTAAGTGGTATGATGGAGAAATAACTGTGATCAGTACATGATTGAAAGTTTGTTTTTACAAAATTTTCTGAGCCAACTGATAACTTGGATGGTATGATAGAATGGCTGGTGGTGGAAAAGTGGATTTTCAGCTCTAGTTCCAAATTTTTAATTATTATCTGCATTTTCCCATATCATTAAATGTCCTCGTAAACAGAATTTAGAACAGCCTCAGAATATTTATTCATAAATAATATTTTTCTAAATGAATTTTTTAGGAAGCTAAGTTCCAGGAAATCAATTTGATGGACATATTTGCAGTTTAAGCACTGTTATAATTTCCAGTATATTTGGGAATTCTTCATTCCCATTTCCTTGAGGATATGTAATCTCTAGGCATGACCACTATCCCAATATACTTTTCCACTGGCTGGTGCAAAATTATTTCTGATGTCTCATCATCACCTTAAGTTCAACTTAACACTTTAATTAAACACTTTATTTCCTCTAAATAACAAGCCATTTCTCTACTATTTTAATTTTTTTAAAAAGTAAATGTTACTAATATTTCTCTTGTCAAAATTTTGTAAAACATTTTCGATAACTCCCTCTCTCTCATCTGCTAAATTCACAGATAACATATCTTGTTAATTCAAAGTACAATATATCTTGCATGTATTGCTTACTTTCAATGGCTTTCTGGGGGTTGTTGCAATAGTCTTCAAGATGTATTTTCCCTCTGTATCTTATTCTTACTTTATCATTGCTAAATTAATATTCTGAAAACCTTTAATTCATAATTTCAGTCTAATGCTAAAAAATAAATTTTTATCAAATATATAGAGGGTAAGCTCAAGCTTTGCAGTAAGTTATTCAGCAAGTTTTAAAACCTGGCCATTATTTAATTTTTCCACTAAGTCTATTTTTATTATAGTTATTACTATTTGGCAATGAACCTGATCATACTGTTCTAGTCACCGGCTTCTCCAAATATACTATACTAAAATTATTTAAAAGTTTTTTCAAATACTACTTGTTGTATAATGTTATGTCTGACACTACGGTTAAACTGATCACACCCTTTTGTATTTTGGTCTTTACTTCTTGTACAAGACATATACATTCTGCTCTTTCCAATGTTTTATTTGTTTTATTTTATTTTTTAAAATTGCTGCATAATTTGTAAGTTTTAGAATGTGTTCAGTGAGATAAGTTTACCAAACAAATCCAGAAATGATAAAACATACATGGAGACTAAGTGGATATACCCTCAGTATGCACAGGGTTTTTTTAATAACTAAAGATCAATTAGTGTAATTAAACACATTAATAAAATACAGGAGAAAAATCATGCAATCATCTCAATGGTTACAAAAAAAGTCATTTGGCAGAATTCAACATTGCTTTATGATAAAATGTTCCAAAAGAAAGAAAAAAAATTCTGTCATTTAGCAAAGGGCATTTTGAAATAGATTTAGCTAACATCATACACAATAATGAAAATCTAAACAGTTTTTTCTCTAGATTTTGTAACAAAGCAAGGATTTCTGTTTTCATCATTCTAGTCAGCATTTTACTGGACTTCCAAGCCAGTACTATCAAAGAAGAAAAAGAAATAAAAGACATAAAGATTGGAAAGGAAAAAGTAAAAGTGTATTTATAAATAGAAAATATTTTGTTGCAAATAACTTGAGTAATTTATAAGAAAAGGCTAGAGTCAAAAAATGAATTTTGCAATATAATATTATAAAATCGATATATAAAAATATATTTTATTTCTAGTACTAACAATTAAAAAGTGGAAAATATTTTTTAAAAGACCATTTATAATAGCATCAAAATATTAAATATTTAAGGAAAAAGGTAAGAAAATACTTGTAAGACCCTTATATTAAATTACTTCACTTATGTGCTTTAAAAAAGGGCAAAATGTATCTCTTTGCATGTTTTCCTTTCTTTGAAATGCCAATGTGTATGATCTTTGTCAATATATTTCCATAATATTTAAAATTACATTTGAAATGAATCCTACCTCGTAATGATTTAGATGTTTGCTAGTCATGTCTATAATTGATCCACTCCTAAAGTCCACTAAATATCTATATATACAAGTATATCTTTGGCTATAACTACAGTTACATCTATATTTGCTACATATTAATATTAATATAAATATGCATGTATTATTTATTTTCATTTTCTAAATAAATGACTAAATTAAGTTATCCTCAAATATATTTGTTCTGTTGTAATTATTAATGTCATGAAATGTCTATTTTAAATAGCTAGAGCTTCTCCAAGTAATTAAACAGCATGATATTATTTATTAGTAGTGTGGACTCAACCATTAATAGCTACAATTTCAAACACATTCTCCTAGAATTAGTTTTTATGTTTCTCATTTTTATTATATTTAAATTACATTCAGAAGAGTAATCAACCAACTATCCAACCATTACATACTGCATGTTGATTATAGTAGTCTATTTCAAGTCCTTTGTGTATACTTTAATTGTGTTCGGGGACTATATGATTAATTAACATACAAGCCATGTTTTGTATCTTTTTTAGCATAGACAAGTATTTCAGAAATTGAGACAAAAGGAAATATTTACCTCAAATGATGGTTTAATATCTCTCTATGGCTTTAATAACTTGAGTTCAGAGGTCAAAGTCAACACAAATAAATCTTTACAGACTATTGATATTGACAACTTTTTGTATGTTTCTCTAACATTGCCTTTGAAAATGTATATACCTGCTTTTCTGACAGTTTTAACACTAATAACATCTGCTCTCCATTATGGTGAGACCACATTTGCTCATATTCTGGATTTTATCATCACCAACAACAGTTGCACCTCTTTCCAAAGTAATGAATTAATTCACTCCCATTCCAACCACAATTTGTGATTCTTCTAGCTCATTCATGAATTGAGAGCCATGATCAAGATTCCCCCGTTTTTTTTTTGGGGGGGGGGTGCCCTTTTGTAGGTTAAGTGCATGGTTCTGTATGAATTGCAAATATTTTCTTTTTTCTTTCACTTTGCTTCTAGTTTCTTGAATTATTACACCTACATGGAAAAATAAAAGTTCTAAGTGGTATATATACCTAAATATACACCTTTTCTTTGACTTTATTTATAAAGCTAAACATTGTTGGGGAAAAAAGCACAAATCTTTACCAATTGATGTCACTATAAATTAATGGTTGCAAAGAAGCTCTTAAACCACCCTGGGCCACATGGCAGAGGGGTGAGGAGAAAGGTAGAGTCCATTGTGGAATATTGGAGACTGAATAGAGCAAGGGGACTATATATGCCAGGGAATGCAGCAGCCCAGCACAAAGCATCAGAGCCCTCATGGGGTAGGGAAGGCATTTTGATGAGGAAGCAACTTAGTATAGGGTGATGAAGCCAAAGCAGGATGAGGAGAGTGTACATGAAGACGGGTTGTATTTATGGTAGGGTCAGAGCCACAGTGAGATGAGGACAGCATAAATATAGGGTATGCAGAAGCCCTGTGTGAATGCAGGAATCAAGCAATATAACACCTCAATATTTATTCTGGTTTTCTCCATTTTCATATCTGTCTTTTTCTTCTCTGATAGTGACAGATTTGGCTCCTACTTTCCTCAAAATATGTACATGTTTAATCAATTTCCTAGTACACATTTAGCCTTCTGTAGTGACCAGAGTTATAAAGAGGGATGGGGTAGGGGGTTGTAGAAAATTGAGAAAATGAAGAAAACTACAATAACTATTTAGTTGTTTTGTTGGAGATATTAGCACCAAATCATTCTTTCACAGTGAAGAAAAAATACGGCTCAAATACTAATGCCCTTATATTTAATTTATCATGACATGATCTAGAGGAATCATTTCTATAGGCGAAATGAACAACTATATGTAAGCAGAGCCTGAAAAACTTATTTAAGAGTCCTATGTATTAGTATACAGGAATAGATTGTATACATATATTAATTTATGGTTAGTCAGCGCAGGTTTTCTTGATTGGTCATAAGGTGATATCTTAACTGATCATAAGATTTTTCTGATTCACTTTTGTGTATATTCATTTTTTATCAAAATTTATATTTTTAACAACTTCATATCCAAGCAACATAATTGAAAGTATCATCAATCATTTTTGGCAAATACAATATTGCAAACAATTTTGATAATTTTTTATTTTGAGAAGAATTTTTGCACTGATGCAACTTTTACTAGAACTGTTAAGAGCATTTTACAGGCTGTGACAATGTTGGAAAAAATTTCTGATGAATTACTTACAAATAGAACTTTACTACATCATCTAGAGCTGATAATTCTTATGCAATAATTTTTCTAAAAATATTTAACACTTCATACAGATCTGCTTAGTGTAAACCTAAATTTAATTTTTTAAAAAATTTAAAAATTTATTTTCTATTGATACATGAAAGATGTATGTATTTTCAGGATACCTGTGGTAATTTTATGTAAAGATCAAATCAGAGTAATTAGGATATCCATCATCCTAAATATCTTTCTTTCCCTTATGTTGTGAAAATTTAAATTATTCTCTTCTAGCTATTTTAAAATATACAATAGATTATTGTAAACTATAGTCACCTTAGCCATCTATCAAACATTAGATCTTATTTCCTCTATCAAACTGTATATTTGTTCTCATTAATTAACCTCTCTTTGTCATCCTCACCCTTTCCAGTCTCTTGTAACCATCAATATGCTATCTGTCTTCATGAGATCCACTTTTTTAGTGCCTACATATTAGTGAGAACATGTGCTATTTGTCTTTCTGTGTTTGGCTTATTTCACTTAACATAGTGGCTTCTGGTTCCATCAATGTTACTGCAAATGACAGGATTGCATTATTTATATGGATGAAAAATATTTCATTGTGTATATATGCATTTTCCTTATCAATTCATGCATTGATGGCAATTATGTTGATTCCATATCTTGGCTATTGTGGATAACACTACAATAAACATGAGAGTGCACATATCTCTTTGACATATTGATTTCCTCTTTTGAATATATACTTAGTAGTGGAATTGCTAGATCATATAGTAGTTCTATTTTTAGTTTCTTGAGGAAGCTTCATACTCTTTTCCTCTTTTCTGTATTAATTTGCATTCCCACTAACAGAATAAAAGGATTCCACTTTCTCCACATGCTTGCCACCATCTGTTATTCTGTCTTTTTGATACAAGCCATTTTAACTGGAATGAGATGATATCTCATTGTGGTTTTAATTTTCATTTCTCTAATGATTAGTGATGATTTCTTCATACACCTGTTGGCCATTTGCATGTCTTCTTTCGAGCAATGTCCATTCAAATCTTATGCCCAATTTTTAATCAGAATATTTGTTTTTGCTGTTGTTTCAGCTCCTTATATATTCTGGTTATTAATCCCTTGTCAGATGGATAGTTTGAAAATATTTTCTCCCATTATGTGGATTGTCTCTTCACTTTGTGGATTGTTTCCTTTGCTGTGCAGAAGCATTATACCTTGTTGTAATGCCATTTGTCTATTTTTGCTTTTGTTGCCAGTCCTTTTGAGGTCTTACCCAAAAAATTTTTGCACAGAGCAATGTCCTGGAGAATTTCACCAATGTTTTCTTCAGGTAGTTTTAAAGTCAGGTTTAACACCTAATTTAAGTTTTTATTCCATTTTGATTTGACTTTCGTATATGGTGAGAGATCGGGGTCTAGTTTCATCATTCTACATATGATTATCAAATTTTCCCAGTACCATTGATTAAGGGACTGTCCTTTCCCCATTGTATGTTATTGGCACCTTTGTCGAAAATGAGATAGGTATAAGTGCATGGATTTATACCTGGATTCCCTATTCTCTTACATTGGTCTATGTGTTTGTGTTTATGCCATGTGGTTTTGGTTATTATAGCTTTGTAATATATTTTGAAGTCAGGTAGTGTGATGGCACCAAATTTGTTCTTTCATCTCAAGACTGTATTGGCTATTTGGTATATAAACTTTAGTATTGTTTTTCCTACTTATGAAAAGAATCTCATTGGTATTTTGATAAGAATTGCATTCATCTCTGAATTGCATTCATCTCTAAATTGCTTTGGGTAGTTAGTATTGCAATTTTAATAATATTAATTCTTTAAATCCATGAGCATGCAATATCTTTCCCTTTTTTGTGTATCATCTTCAATGTCTTTAATCAGTGTTTTATAGTTTTCCTTGTATAGATCTTTCACTTCTTTGGTTAAATTGACTAGTAGAAATTTTATATTTTTTGGAGCCATCGTAAATGGGATTGCTTTCTTGATTTTTTTTTTTAGATTGTTCACTGTTGATATATATAAATACTACTGATTTTTGTATATTGATTTGTATCCTGCAAAGTTACTGAATCTATTTAGCAGTTCTAAGAGTTTTTTCATGAAGTCTTTAAGTTTTTCTAAATATAAGATTATGTCTTCTGTTTACAGGGCTACTTTGGCTTTCATAATTGTTAATAATAATCCCTAATGATTTTCTTTGTATTTCTGTGGTCTTAATTGCTATACCTCCTTTTCCATTTCTGATTTTCTTTACTTGGGTCTTTTGCTTTTTTTTTCCAAAAAAAAAAAAAAATTATTTATTTTCTTTTTTTAAATTTCAGAATTGATGGGGGTACAAACATTTTGGTTGCATATACTGCCTTTGCATTGCTCAAGCCAGAGCTACAAGCATGCCCATCCCCCAGACAGTGCACTCTGCACCCATTAGTTATGAATTTACCCATCCTCTCCATCCCCCTCGCTCCTGCCCGACATTCGATGAATATTATTTCCATGAGTCGCCTCTCTCTTTTTCGTTGTTAGTCTAGTGAATGGTTTGTTGATGTTTTATCTTTTAAATACATCAACTTTATGTTTCATTGACCTTATCCATTGTTTTTTAGTTTCAATTTCACTTATTTCTGCTTGATATTTATTATTATTATTATTAGAGACCGAGTCTCACTCTGTTGTTCCAGGTAGAGTGCCATGGTGGCGTCATCATAGCTCACTGCAACTTCAAACTCCTGGGCTCAATCGATCCTCCTGCCTCAGCCTCCTGAGTATTTGGCACTACAGGCACACACCACGGCACCCAGCTAATTATTTTTTTTCTTCTACTACCTTTGGGTTTGGTTTGTTCTTGCTTTTCCAGCTCCCTGAGATGCGTCCTTAAGTTGTTTATTTGAAGTCTTTCTACTTTTTGGACGTAGGCATTTATTGCTATAAACTTCCCTCCCAGTACTGTTTCTTATGTATCCCATAGAATTTTGGTATGTTATGTTTTTATTTTCATTTGTTTCAAAAAAATTTAATTTCCTTTTTGATTTCTTCATCGACTCATTGTTTATGGAAGTGTATGCTTTTTAATTTCCAGGTGTTTTTGTTGTTTCTGAGGTATGTCTTGTTAATTTCTACTATTTCTACTTTTATTCTATTGTGGTCAGAAAAGATATTTGATTTGGTTTTTACTTTTTGGGATTTGTTGAGACTTGTTTTGAGTCCTAAGATATAGTCTACTCTGGAGAATATTCCATGTGCTGATGAAAAGGATGTGTATTCTGCAGCAGTTGAGTAAAATGCTCTGTAAATATCAGGCCTATTTGGTCTAGTGTGCAGTTCTGTTTTTGTTGTTGTTGTTCTTGTTGATTTTCTGTCTGGATGATCTTGATTTTGATTTTAAATGTAAATTTATACGATGACATTTTAATGTTTCCTAAGATATTTCTGTAACTTATGGCAGTCATATGAGAAACCAAAATTGAATTCATGCTTTGCACATAATTCAGAAATCCTGCTTCTGAATTGTATCACTGTATCTTTGATTACAAGAAAAAATAATTTTAAAATCGCCTTCCCCAGTAGAAGTTGATTTATTCAAAACTTAGGAAAATAGTGTTCTTGTCCATTGACAAGATTTTTAATGATTTTTAAATCTAATTTCTATTTCTAAGGCTATAGTTATTTGCTTTGCAGCAGTTTTCAAAACTAAAAAATACGAACTCTTTGAAGAGTTCTGACAACTCCTCAATATGCTTATTACAATGTCAATTTTTATACTTTTAGTTTATAATAATTTTCTGAAGAAGTTTACTGTCCAAACTGCTAATGCTTTGTGTAATATGTCTCCCTAAAATTGACTGTTACTGTTAAAGTAGATGGGATTTACTTTTATGTTTATTTTTTTGCTGGTTATAAAAATAGCATACATTATCTCGAGAACCATGGATCACCATAAAAGCACAAAATGATGATGATTCCCCAGCTATAACCACTGCTAATATTTTACAGTAGATCCTATTATGTGTAATTTCTTATTTTTACTTGGTATTGTACCTCATGCATTTTACATGTCATTATATATTGCCTGAAAACATGTTTTTAATAGCTGCATAATATGCCATTAAATGGCTTTACATCATTTATAGTCATTTCATTTTGGTTTCTCATACCACTTTGGTTTCTTGTGGGAAAAGAGAGACCTTCTGATTCAGTTTTCTGGTATCACTTCTTCCATTTGTTTATTATTCTACTGCCCTAAATTATTTTCATCTGTTGTTAAGATAGGCAGAATTCTAAGATGCCTGCCAAGATTCCCACTCTGTGGTACACATGTCCTGTATAATGACTTCCCATTGTGTGTGGGTAGGGCCCGTGAATATGATGGAATATCACTAATTAGTTGTCTTTGAGTTAATTAAAGGGAGATAATTCCAGGTGAGCCTGACCCAGTTAGGCCTGACTTTTACAAGAAGGCAAAGCTGAGCCCTTTAGAAGAAGGCAAAGCTTGAGAGGTGCTTTCCTGCAGGCATTGAGACAAAGCAAACTTACACATTCTGAGAGAAGTGGGGCATATATCAAGAAACTCAGGGTGGCTCTAGGAGCTGAAAAGGGCTCCTAGTTGACAGCTAGAAAGAAAATCAGGACTTTAGTCATACAACCACAAGGAAATAGATTCTGCCAACAACCAGTGAGATTGGAAGAGGGCCCGGACACTCAGATGAGATTACAACCCAGTTACCAACTTGACTTCAGGTTGATGAGACATTGAGCAGGTAACTCAGCTAACCCACACTTAGATTTCTAACTCACGGAAATTATGAAGTAATACATTCTCATTATTTTTTTAAGGCCAGATTGCGGTAATTTGTTATGCAGCGATGTAAAATGAATACAATTTCTTTCAAATTTCTGTCAAAACCACCAGTGACTGCAGCAACTATGGTTAAAAAAGAGTGTATCTGTTTCATGGACATTTAGATGGATTACAATTTCCTTCTGGGAGGCATACTTTTGCTATAATCAACACACTCCTGTTCTCAATCATCCTGCCAAATTGGGTGTGGTCACATGTACATTTCATTAACTATATTCTCACAATATAAACAAATCTTGTGGTTTTCCTTAAAGGCAATGAGAAAAATTCTAATAGAGTAGGAGAAAATGCGTCACTTTTACTGTTTAATGCTCTTTATCGATGCACCTCAGTTTTAAACTAAATATAAAATCTGTGTTTTTGATTTTTAATAAAAAGTAAAAGAATATTCAACAACAGAAGTAATCCAGTTTACTTATGGTGAAGATTAAGGGAGCTAGGAAAAAAATAAAAAGTTCATAAACTTTTTCTAGAAATCTTGGTTTCTTCTTACTTCACTAATTTGTCTAACCTCTTGTTCACCTGATTTGTGATGCCTGATTATGTGGCTTGTTTTGTAAGACATTGATATTTTCATGACCCTTCTAAAGAGACATTTTTCTCCTATCATGGCTAGTAGCTTTAAATTTTATTTTTAGTCTTTTGGAAAATACAGTTTTAATTAGTTCCAATCAAGAACACCTTGTTAGCATCAAGTATGGACAACTGGGGAGAAAGGGAAAGGAAACATTTCATTATTAACTTTACAAGTTGATATCTGCTTTTATTCATAAATTTTTCTAACATAAATCCTGAAATTTTGATTCACTTTCTAGCCTCACATAGTTGTTGTTTATTTATAGCTGTTTATTTCCAAACCCGACTATCCCTTTCCCAAAGAAACTTCAATGGCTAGTTCTAGAGACTTAAATGATAAATGTTTCCTATGTTCTTATTTCCATTATTCTTCAATGACCTATTATGTAAATCGTTTTATTCTTCAGGAATCTCTTTTCTTAATTTCTCTCACAAAAATGTTTTCTTTTTGGCTTGGAGTCCAGGATTTATCTTGTTTTTTTTTTTTTTTTCCAGCAACATTCAAAAGCTGCGTCTATTCTCTGTCCATAAACCAAATCTGTATCTCTCATTGTTAATTTGTTTTTTCTTTCTCACATTGAGTTTGGAATATTGTATGTGTTTTCTTTCTAAAACTAGTATCTAGAGGAACTGAATGCTCCTTTTTATCATTTGGTGTAAAAAAAAATCACACTAGTTGCTTCTGTATAAAATTTAAATATTAGTTACTATATTATAAAATTATATATTAATAAAATTATTTATGATTGAAAACTTTGTACTTTAAATATCTGTGATGTATCATTACCAAAATCATTCCTGATATGTACAGGAAATTTTATTTGCTATTAATTTTTGTGTTCTTATCACATTTGAAGAACTCAAACACATTTGTCAAGCATATTCTTCCTCTGGTATATTAAAGACAGTTGCCATATAACTTATCAAGTTCTTATCCTAATGCCATGCTACAGGATCACATTTTATTAAATTTCCACAGCACTCATTGCTTTACTTTTTTTCTATCTTAATTTCTTTTAGATACAATTTTAGCATAATATTTCTTAGTTTCTAATGTCAAATTAAATCTATGTTTCTTTTCTCAAAAAAGATTGTAGGCAATACATTTTCATTATTGTTTTAAGGCCAGATTGTGGTAATTTGTTATGCAGCAATATAAAATGAATACAATTTCTTTTAAATTTCTATCAAAACCACAACACTTTAGATGAAATAAAGTGAATAAAATTATTTATACATGCAAAAAACAGACATACGAATGCAAGTTTTAAAAGGGGATGACAGTAAAGTCTAGTAATATACAAATGTATACTATACTATTTGTATAGTATAGTAGTATACTATACAATGTATACTATACTATATAGTATACAAATGTATACTATATAGTATACAAATGGATACTATACTATTATACTATACTATACTATTATACTATACTATATTATACTATACTATACTATACTATACTATTATACTATACTATACTATTATATATACTATATAATATACTATAATATACTATAATATACTATATAATATACTATATAGTATATACTATACTATACTATATTGTATACTATACTATACAAATGTATACTATATAGTATACAAATGTATACTATACTATTACTATACTATATTACTACAAATATACAAATATACAAATGTCAATTTCCTGGTTTTGCTATTTCACTACAGTGATATGTAACCATTGGTTGAAGCCAGATGAAGGGCACACAGGCCTCTGTACTCTTTTTAACAAGAGTCCTGTTAGTCTATAATTATTTCACAATAAAAATTTAAATAAATAGTTTAGTCACATGGGAGATACTCAAGAATCAGTATTGTTATTATAACTCTGTTAGTATACCTAACCTCTTAATTGAGAAATTAAAAAAAAAAAAACAACGAAACTGTAGCTTCAGCAAGGAATATGTAATTTATTCAGAGCTGTGCATAATTTAACTACAAATTTGAAATGTATATATGGATATAACCTTTCAAAGCCAGTGAAATTTACATTCTTTTTATACAAAGAGATTTTGAGCTGAAAAGAAGAATTAGAAAGGCAAGTTAATGTTTGTAAACAGAACTTCCTCCCATTAATACCAAATAGAGCTTTAATTAAATATAATGCTAGTAAATCAGTCTGTAAGCTAATCAATGGACAGGAATCCACTAGAAATTTACTCTTTCTTCTGTATTTATCTGGTAGAAACAGTGCTTTAATTAGCTGACAAGATGTACCTTATCAATGTTTAAAAAGAATTTTAATAATATATTAATACCTCACTACATAAAGAGGCCTTCTGGAGTCTCAGATTATTGATTATGTAGTTGATGGTTGAGCAATAATGAAACATTTTTTCTTTATGTCCAAGTCTCTCCCTAGTTAGAAGTCCTGTTCTCAAGGAGACACATTTATTCTTTCAGGTCATCAGTGTGCCATTTAGTGCATCATTAGTTTAATAGAGAAAGTCTGCTCCAGTGTACCAAATAGTATCCCAGAGGCCTCAATTTGTTTAATCTAGCTAATTTAATGCTACTCTGGAATCTTAAGAAAATGATATTGAATCCAGATGTGAGTTAGCTGAAATTTGTGTTATAACCTGCACTGAGAATAAAGTCATGAGGGGCCTCAAAGGAAAGCAACCACTACTTATACGCCATGAATCTTGGAAGAGGCTGTTAGCCTAATTTGGAATAGGAATGCTATGTGGGAGGGTGAATGGAAAATAACTCTTCAAAGGTCCTATAGTATAATGCTAGAGCCAATAATCTTTCATTATATCATCTAATGAGAAATGGAAAACAAATGTTCAGTTGTGTATACTTGGAGTGATATTAGTAAGAACATCTAAATACTATTCATGGTCACTTTAAAAATTAAATTCTATCTTATTCCATGGCTCTACTATTTTGCCACCTTACTCATCACCTACTTTCATCTACATTACATATGAGGTCTTAACTACATCATTTTATAATTGCTAAATTTTAAAATCACTAATATTTAAATATTAGTATTTGATCTAATATTCAACAAATATTCATGGAATGTCTATTGGTTTTCAAGCACATTGTTTTACAACAGAAACACAAAGATGAATAGAAGATAGCGTCTTCACTCAGCCAAACCATTTCAATTGGAAAGTCAGTTATATATATATATATATTTTTTTTTTTTTTTTTTGAGACAGAGTCTCGCTCTGTTGCCCGTGCCAGAGGGCTAGAGTGAGTGCCGTGGCGTCAGCCTAGCTCACAGCAACCTCAAACTCCTGGGCTCAAGCGATCCTACTGCCTCAGCCTCCTGAGTAGCTGGGACTACAAGCATGCGCCACCATGCCCGGCTAATTTTTTTTCTATATATATGTTTATGGTTGGCCAGATAATTTATTTCTATTTTTAGTAGAGACGGGGTCTCGCTCTTGCTCAGGCTGGTCTCGAACTCCTGACCTCGAGTGATCCACCCGCCTCGGCCTCCCAGAGGAAAATCAGTTATATTAAAGAATGAGTATTTATCATATAGCAGTCCCAGTGCTAAATATGTTTTTTTTGTATTACCCCCATTAATTCTTAACAGAGTTCTCTGTTGTTTCTGTTAATATCCAACTGTCAAATTATACCAGGAATAAAATTGTATTTAAATTTAGGATTTTTGATGCCATATATATATATGTAGTGAAATGATTCCTAAAGTGAAGCAAACTAACATATCCCTCTCTTTGCATACTTATCTTTTTAATATATTTGATTTTTAAAATTTTTTCATTATTATGGGTACGTAATAGTTATATATCTTTATAGGGTACATATAATGTTTTGATACAGGCATGTAATGTAAATTAATCAAATCAGAGTAATTGGGTATCTATTATATCACCTCAGGCATTTATCATTTTTTTTGTATTAGGAACATTCCAATTCCACTGTTAGTTATTTTAAAGTAAACCCTAACTTATTATTGATTATAGTCACTTAGTTGTTCTGTCAAATAGTATTCATTATAACTATCTATATTTTTGCAACCATTAACCATCCCCATTTTATTCCCACCTCCCTTCTATGCTCCCCAGCCTCAAGTAACCATCATTCCACTCTCTGTCTCCATGAGATCAATGGTTTTAATATTTAGCTCCCACATATGAATGAGAACATGTGAGATTTGTCTTTTTGTGCTTGGCATATTTCACTTAACATAATGTTTTTCAGTTCAATTCATGTTGCAAATGGCAGGATTTCATTCTTTTTGTGACTATGTAATATTCCATGTGTATATGTACCACAATTTCTTTTCCTATTCGTCCATTGATGGACACTTAGATTACAAATCTTGGCTATTGTAAATAGTGCTGCAATAAACACAGAGTGCAAATAGATACATTTTTGATATACTGGTTTTTCCTCCTTTGGATTTATGCCTTGCAGTGAAATTACCGAGTCATATGGTAGTTCTATTTTCAGTTTTGTGAGGAGCCTCCATACTGTTCTCCATAGTGGTTGCACTGATTTACATTCTCACCTGCAGTGTATGAGAGCTCCCCTTTCTTCACATCCTTGCCAGCATTCATTATTGCTTGCTTTTTGATAGAAGCCATTTTTTCCAGTTTGCCAAGCCTAAGTATATTTCCAATAAAATGCCATAGAGCTATATTAATTTTTAAAGTCTATTTAACTTACTATAAAGCATTTACTATATGCAAAACATTCTGCTGTATGAATGACAACACAGAATATAGAATTCATCTTGTGTCAAACAGTATTTATTTATTTATTTATTTTTATTTCAGGAAATTATGGGGGTACTAACATTTTGGTTACATGTTATGACTTTGCCACGTCCCAACCATGATTTGAGACATGTCCTTTCCCCCCCTACAATGCTCACCACCTCCATTA
>CM052436.1:80264966-80337082 GCA_028533085.1 Varecia variegata | reverse complement strand
GTGGTGAGGATTTTTTCATATGTGTTGGCCATTTGTATGTCTTCTTTTGAAAAAAGTGTATTCATGTCCTTTGCCTACTTTTTAATATTATTATTATTATTATTGTTGTTGAGTTGAGTTCCTCATAAATTCTAGATATTATTCCCCTGTTGGACGAATAGTTTAGTTTTTATAAATGTAGCAAAATAAATTATTATGTAAAATGTTAACATTAGGGAGGCTGAGTTAAGGGTACATGAGAGATCTTTGTAGTGTCTCTGCATCTCTTCTAAAAATTGAGTATACATTACAGTATCATACTTGTTTGTCTTTATAAAAGATTTGTTGCTGAGTGAAATAAATACATTTTTCTAGTCTTGTTAAGTTGCTTATTTGCAAAATGTGGAGTCTGATATTGCCCCTAAAATTTGTATGATTTAGGATTTTTTCTTTTATGTTGAATACATTGATTTTATTATAAATATTGTAAAGTAGCTTTCAGCTTAGGACACTCTGTTTCCTAACAGAGTTAGGAAAAGGTGCACTGGCTTCCAAGTCTCACACTCCATTGCAATTCTAATGCCCTCATGAACATTTCTGGGAATTCTCAAATCTTTGGATACTGATAGAACAGGTCAAGAGCATATAACCACCTAAAGTCAAGACAATTGGTTGGAGTCTCTTCCCTATTATGGGTCTGTAAGTAAAGGGATAAAGCATTTAATCAGTAATGCATATTAGGTCCAGTACTGTTGCTGTTTCTTGTGTTTCCTTTTCCTATATAGAAAATGAGAGTTTGAGCATGAAATTAGGTTTAGAGCTAGGCAGTGATGGTTGCTGGTTAATACAGGGAATATAGACTTTGGGTTGAACACCACAATTTTATGTAATAATTATGTTTTGGTTTATGTTAAAGATTAAGATACATACCTTTTTATAAAAATTATGTATTTATTTATATTATTTTAGAGGTTCTGAATTGTAAATAATGCATGTTTAGTGTAAATAAAATTGAGTTAGAGAACCATCTCTTTTACTGAATATATGGAGGCCCGTGGCTGGGACCTTACATATTTGAGTTCCAGTCTCTTATTTGTGAGCTACATTAAAAATAACTAATTTAAAGCATTTTAGTGAATACTAATTGGGATACTATTTTTAAATGTTAATCTATTTGTTCTTGTCTCAAGTAATTCAGTGGTGGTCTGAAAATTCATAATCTACTTAGCAAAACCAATGTGTCAGATTTCATTAGACATTCATTTTTCACAAAGCAATTGGGGTTCTTACTGACCAACCCAAGTGGTATATTACAGTATCAATTCCAAACCCATGTGGCACTATTTCTGAAAGCAAAATCTAGCAAAATATCCATATTGGACTATCTCCTTTTGTTTTTGGTGACGCTTTTTGATCCTCTAGGAAACTAACTGACTGACTAGTCCCTTACTTTGGCTAAACTGGTAGTTCCAGCAGTGCATTCTTTAGGCAGCTGGCTAAAAAAAAAAAAAAAAAAAAAAAAAAAAAAAAGGTTTTAGCTGACTTTATTCTTTCTTCTCAAACCTGTATTACTTGGCAATTGAACCTCAAGATGTATTCGGTTCCTTATAGAAGTTGTAATATTTGTCAATTGGGAAAATGCTAAAGAGTTGAGACCTTGAGGCCCTTTTGAATAGGTACATAAAATAGGTACATAAATTGAAATTTTTGTGTTGGAAGTGGTGTGTGGATGATACACTCTGCCAGAAGACATTGACAATGCTGACTTTTTTGAGGAAGAACTCTAGAAATGCTTTATTTTGCAGTGCTAGCTAAGTAGATAGAGGAATCTCTCATCTTTTTGCATTTTCTGCCAATGTGAGATTACAAAAATGGAGTAGTGAGGTTTGCTGACAAAGTGAAAGGTAAACATTTGAAGAAACATTAATATTTATGACTAAAAACCTCACATCATCATGAAGTCACCAGTATATTTTAGTGTGAGGCCAATGACTATGGCAGTTGTTTTGGTATTCGGGGAGGAGAGCCATAGAATAGCACTCTGGACGTCAGAGTGCGCCTAAGTTAATCATGCCTAGAGAGCTTGTGATGAGAAAAGAAAGCTCAAGAGGGAAGTCTCTGTCTAGCATGATTACTGTCAGGTGAAGATATCAAGCGAGAAGCCATTCTTTCATCTCTTCCAGCTGGAAGCAAACCCTGCCATGGTAGGGGCTATACTTCTACCAGGAATGCAGCAGAGAAGGGCGGGGGGTACAATTAGTGGTTATCACCCCACAATAGGGATAAATAGAAGTCCAGGTATTTGCAGGGCATTACGAGAGTGGACAGAAAATACTCCATATCTTCAAAGACCTACCAGACATTCAGGCAGATAAATCCAAGAAAATGATTACCATACTATCTTATATGACAAAGCTAGATATGGAGTATAATGAGAGAATAAAGAAAAAGTACATTATCTAACATGTTCAGGAAGTGTTGCAAGATAATGTTAAAAAAAATAAAAGCCTTCTAGATGAAAGTCTTGAGAAGGAGGTTAATATGAGCATAGGTCGAGGCCTGAAACAGCACCCTGTATGTATAGAGAACTCTGAGCAGTTTTGGACTGTGAAGTTTAAGACTAACAGCAGTTGACAGTGATTCTGGCAAGGCAGGCTGTTTTGATCAGTGAGATGTTCTTCGTCATCTAGTTGGAATAAATGCTCAATTTAGTATCATATTATCATATAAAACTAATTCATATTTTTTTTAACTCAAAACATAAATAATTTCTATTATATTTATTGAGGTCTGATTCCTCCAGTAGAGAAAATTAGTTGTTTTTTAATGATATGATAACCTGATTTTATGTCCCCATTTTTCCATGTCATTTCCAACATTTTTCACTATATGTCAGAAACTAAAGGAGTAAATGACGGTTGATATCTTAAAATGAACCTGGAAATATTTCAAAAACCCAAGTCTGCCTTCCCCACTTATTTTATATTATTAAGCTAACACAATTTCTGTGAGTGGATGCTTCCTGAAAATCATCTGTCAGTGATGTGTTTAAAATCTGGATGCTTGTGATAATTTGACACAATTGAGTGCCAAATATGACAACATTTCAGTGTGTAAAATAAATTGGAATATTATATGTGTCAGTTGATGGCTTTTGTGGGAATAGATTGAAAATGAAGTGTTAGGAAAAAAGAAGAGAGTGTTTATAGCACCACTACATATTTGGCATACTCACTGTTTTTCTTTTTATCCTTCAGATTTCATAGTTTTCAAGAAGTGTGGAAATGTGAAAAGAATAATCTTTGGAGAACTCAGAGTAATAAATATGTATGAGCATTTTTCCAATTATGTAAAAATTGCTTTTTGTAATTTATTTTAGATTTTGTATTAAGATGTTATAATTACCAGATTACATGTGAGTAAATTGGATCTACATAGATGTTTTCCCATGTCAATTGGGAAATATAAAATAAGCATGTTGAGCAAAATATATCCCATATAATTTGTGGAAAATACAGTATCATATATTTGCAAGTGTAAACAAAGTATTTTCAAAAATTTAAAACTCATTCATCTTTTGAACTTTTATAGAATTGAAGTCAGTTTGTACTGTTTGTTTTCTCATGTGCGGCTCCTTCAGCTCCAAGAAAGATGACAAGGCAAGCTAGATTAAAGGCAAAGGAAAATTTATTGGAATGATATGGATGTATCTCAGGAAACCTAATGTTTTAATTGCAATAAGGCTTTTGGAAAGACTGACTCCAGGAAGTAGCAAGCCTTGAGGAGCTAATTCTCACTTCTAATTTTGTTCTCACTCTTTCTCCCTATTGCTTTCTGCCTCTCAATGGTCCTCTTCACCCAGAGTTATAAAATTTCTTTTTCTGTTTCTTTCATTTTATGTACTTTGTTGTTACCCATTTCAGGTGACTGTCTTTCTACCAACCTGGCCTGGCCTTCCTTCTATGTGACTTTGTTGTTCACAGACATAATAGAGAGTAGGAAAACTCTCTACAAAAACTAGAAACATTAGGTTCCAGTTTTAAATTCCAAAAAGGGAGGGACTCTAATTAGCATGGTTGTGATATCAGGTGATTCATCGTGACCCAATCACCCATGGTTCTGGCATAGGGCCACGCAGACTTGAGAGAGAGGCCCCTTAAAAAAAGCCAGTTATACATCCTTGAGAAAGAGATGTGGGAATAGAAGAAAATGATTACAGAAGAAATATTTGTCATTTTTGAGTATTTCTTGAGGTTTGGAGAGGAAGGTTGAAGGGGATATATATTTCTGTTGAGGCTGAAAGTAAATTTTTCCCCAGAATTTCAAGTTTATATGGTTTACAAGCCAGAGCAAGGCTCATTTGATTTCCCAACAGACAAGTTTCCATGTGACAATATTAGGGAATTCTATTGTTCTTCCTTGATGGCACAGAAAGAGCAAACCATCTGGAATATTATAGGACTGAGTGTGAATATTGAATTTAATTTACCAGTGTTTGAATATGGAAAATGTTACTTACCTATTCTGTGCTTATGCTTCCTAGTTTATAAATGAGGAAAATTAAAACTAATTCATAGAATTTTTGTGTTGATTAACTAAATGCTCTATATTACCATACCACCTACTCATTGCAAGTGAGTGCTATGTGCTCAGTACTCTCAGCTTTGCATGTGTGGACCTATTTAATCTATTAATACAACATAGTTACAGGTCTAGCATATAATACCTATTGCATAAATGTGAGCTATAGACACCTCTGATTTACTTGCGATTTAATGTTTCTAAATTAATTCTATTTGAAAGAATAGTGAATTTTTGAGAATAAGTGAAATTACAATAAATCAGTATATACAACTATGTATTAAAATGTATTCTATTGCTTGAAGATGTATATTAATTTCAGGATTTATGCCACAACTACATATTCTGTTACTTACAAATGATATTGTGCTAACCGATAGACAAATTGATGAAGCTATTATTTAATGACTGGTCTGATTGAGATGCATATGAACATGGCTTTGAGAGTTTTGCCAACAAAGATAATGAGATCGAGAATACATTGAAAGTGAGAGTAAATATCTATATAGGTCTTTTTTGGCCACTGACCCACACTGTCTAAAGATCTAATTAAAAATTTAGAAGGGCAAATAACTGGAATCTACAAAGAACTCAAGCAAATCAGTAAGAAAAAAAACAACCCCATTAAAATGTGGGCAAAATACATAAATGGAAGCTTTTCAAAAGAAGATAGACACATGGCCTATAAACATGAAAAAATGCTCAACATCAGTAATCATCAGGGAAATGCAAATTAAAACCACAATGAGGTATCACCTCACGCCAGTTAGACTGGCTTTTATTAAAAAGTCCAAAAACAATAGATGCTGGTGTGGATACAGAGAAAAAGGAACACTTGAACACTGTTGGTAGTACTGCAAATTAGTACAACCTCTATGGAAAACAGTATGGAGATTGTAACCAAAAACAAAATTGTAACCAAAAACATTTGTACTGCCATAATATTTTGAATTTTTTTTAAGTTGATTAAGTCAAAAAGCTTCTACACAGCTAAAGAAACAATTAACAGAGCAAAGAGACAGCCTACAGAATGGGAGAATATATTTGCATGCTATACATCTGATAAAGGGCTAATAACCACAATCATCATAGAACTCAAGCAAATTGACAAAAAAAATCAAACATCCCATTGAAAAGTATACAAAAGACATGAACAGAAGCATTGTACAAGAAGATAGACTAATGGCCAATGAACATATTAAAAAATGCTCAAAATCTGTAATCATCATAAAAATGCAAATCAAAACCACAATGAAATATCACCTAACCCCAGTGCGAATGGCTTTTATCAAAAAGTTCCAAAACAATAGATGCTGGTGTGGATGCAGAAAGTAAGTTCACTGTGGGTAGGACTGCAAATAATGCAACCCCTATGGAAAATTGTATGGAGATTCCTCAAAGAACTAAAAGTAGATCTACAATTTGATCTAGCAATCCCACTTCTGGGTATTTACCCAAAGGAAAAAAAGTCATTTTATCAAAAAGACACTTGCATTAAAATGTTTATAGCAGCATAATTCACAATTGCAAAGATATGGAATCAACCCAAGTGCCCATCAATTTATGAGGGGATTACACATTAACTGATATGTGAGTTATATTCAACTCACACTAGTTTTGACCCTGTGGCCTTGTGGAGCATATGTAATTCATACTTTTCTACCTTGGGAGCTACATGAACTATTTGTCAAGTTGCATATAACTCACACACAGAAAACAATAAAAAATAACACATTTATTAAGTTAGAAGGATCGATTTGTTTTTGAAGTTTTTATTCTATTTTCATAATAAACTACTGTGGTCCCAAGGAAAAAGAATTTTTTTTCTAGTGTGGCAGTCAATGTGTTAATAATATGTGGTATTTGTATACCATGGAGTACTACGCAACCATAAAGAATGAATTAATACCTTTTGCAATAGTCTGGATGGAACTGGAAACCATTCTCCTAACTGAAGTATTGCAAGAATGGAAAAACAAACACCACATGTACTCACTATGAAATTGGAACCAACCGATAAGCAGGCGTGTGCACAGATGGAAGTAAAACTCAACAGAAATCATGCAGGTGGGAGGAGGGAAGAGGGGATGGATGAAATTATACTTAACAAGTACTATATACACTATCTAGGTGATGGACACACACATAACTTTGACTCAAAAAGTACAAAAGCAATCCATGTAACCAAAACTTTGTACCCCTGTAATATTCTGAACTAAATAAAAAATAAAAAAATTAAAAAATTAAAAAGAAAAAATTCATAAATCTACAAAATGCTTTTGTGCTTGCTAATTATTTCCAAAGATTTACATAGTATCTAGAGAAATATAAAGTTATGAGCAATAACAAATTTTTATGTAATTAAAAGAATAAATAAAATATCTTGTCAGTTACTAGCTATGAAAATTTTTTTTTAAAAATTTAGAAAAATTGAGATCATTTATTCAGTAACAAACATAGGCTATATAGGCTTAGCTTAAATATTTGATAAAAGGAGACTACGAAGAAGTAAATAAAAACAGCCAATTATTTTTTAGCAAAAATTATGCTTGCACTCTTTTATACTTCTGGATTATGTCTGTACATTGACAAATGTGTTTGTAAACATTTGGCATAGTTTTAAGCAAATAAAATTACAGTAAATTCATTTTTATTTTACTTTTACTATATTTGACCAGAAATTTAGGTTATCTTTTATTATCTCCTTTCTTCTACCACCCTATTATACAATTTCCTATACAATTTAATTATGTCATAATTATTGTATCAGATGTTTTGGGTGTTCGGCTGCAAGCTCCCTCATTGTACTCTTTTAGGATTTCTCATTTGCAATCTCTCCCCTTATTTTCAAGTTTCCATTAAAAGGTATAAAAATGGCTTCCATTGTATGAAGTGACTCTCTCTTTACTTCTATAACTGTTTATGTGAATTTCTGACTTCCTGTAAGTAAAGAAATTTTTAAAAATGAACTCCTTCCTCCCCTTCTAAAAGTTTTGGAAATGCAAAGCTGTTATAGAAACAAGATGTCTGATTCTACTATAAGCATACCTATGCTCTCTCACACTTTGTCACTGTTCAAGCCTGGAGACTTGCAGAGAACTCGATAAGAGATTTTCCCACAATTAAAAGCATTTTAAAAAATCTAACACCCATTCATGATTAAAAAATCTTTCTATAAACCAGGAATAAAGGGAAACTCCCTCAGTTTATTAAAAAAATCTACAAATAAACTCCCATAGCTAACATAATACTTAATGATGTAAAACTCAAAGCTTTTCTAGTAAGACCAGGAACAAAGCAAGTTGGGTGTAATTCTTATTTTTGCTCCTGTATAGTTAGCTTTTCCTCTTATTTCTTTTAGGATTTTTCCTTCATTTTTTTATATTATATAGTTTAAAATTGATAAGAATTGCTGTAGCTTTATACTGCTTAGTGTTCTCTGAGATTTCTAGATCTATAGTTTGGTTCATGACATCAATTTGTGGAAATTCTCAGGCATTATTGTTTCAAATATTAATTCCATTTTTTGTTCTGTTTTTATTCTTCTGATATTTTCATTACATGTATGTTACACCTTTTGTTGTTGTCCCACTGTTCTTAGATATTCTGTGGTTGGTTTTTTCTTTGTTTGTTTATTTCAGTCCTGTTTTCCTTGCCTTTCGGTTTTGGAAGTTTCCACTGAGATATCTTCAAGCTCAGAGCTTCTTTCCTGAGCTGTGTCTAATGTACTAGTAAACTCATCAAAGGTGTTCTTTATTTTTTTTACAGTGTTTTTGATCTTTAGCATGGCTCTTTGGTTCTTTTTTAGAATTTCCATCTCTTTGCTTACATTGCCCATATGTTTTTGCATGTTGTCTACTTTATTCATTAGAGCCCTTAGCATATTAATCATAGTTGTTTTAATTTCCCAGTATGATAATTCCAACATCCCTACCATCTCTGGTTCTTTTGTTGTGTCTCTTCAATCTTTTTGCCTTTTGGCATCCCTTGTAATTTTTTTATTGATAGCTGTACATGATGTACTGAGAAAAAAAACCAAACTGCTGTAACTTGGCTTTCAGTAATGTGCTGGTAAGGTGTGTGTAGAGGGAAGCATTCTATAGACTTATGATTAAGTTTCAGTTTTTTAGAGAGTGTAAGCCTCTGGAGTATGTACTTCACAAGTGTTTCTAGCCTTCCACCTACTCCTCTCTCCCCACTCAAGTGGGACAGGATGGCTAAAGTGCACTGGAGTTGGATAATTCCCTCTCTGAGGTCAGTTAGACTCTAATAAAACTCTAGCAGGTTAATTTATGGTTAGTTTCTCCTCAGGGAAAGCCTTGTTAAGAACAGAATGCACTTATGTATTTCAAAATGGTTCATTCATTCCTTTCCCTGCTGGAAGCAAGAGGACATATTTTTTACTCTGATATTTACTATGACAACTCAGTCAAGCTCTTGGAGACAAAACTCATAAAAGTGTGGACCCTCCCCATGACTGGGTCCCCCTGGAGTTTTTAAGTTTCAGACTTGTCTACACTGAACTTCCAGCAATTTTTCAATTATAGTTCAGGTTTTCCTACCCCAGCACTGATTCCTGTGGAAGTGTCTGCTCTGTATCTGCTAGTCTGTCTCACTAATTTTGGGAGCAGCAATTTGCCCTTTGACCTCACCTCTTACAAATCTAAAAACAGTTTTTGATTTTTCAACTTTTTTACTTGCTATTAGAATGGAAATGGTGACTTCCAAGCTCCTTTCATGTGGAAGCTGAACCCCAGGTGCTACATTTTTAACATTAATAAACAGTATTCAGACATTCCTGGTTTAAGATAATGGCTAAAGACAAAAAACCCACAGAGAGAATTTTTTATTATATTTTAATTATAATCCTTTGTTTTATAACTTTTTTTCATTTTTTGCACCCCGTTCTTTTTTTGCTATTGTTCTTATAAACCTATTGTGGAGGCTTGAGATTATCTCCAATGCTACTTTGCTTCTCTCATCAGACACAATACTCCCTTAGAGGCTTCTTCAAACAATCCTTTTTATTTACTAGTTATCATAATAAATTTATAGGTATATGATGACATTTTAAAAATAGCATCAGTGAAAGAGAAATTTTAAATATTCAGATTGCTAGGGATACCAGATCCCACTATAAGAGAAGTCTTATTTATAATGACATAAGAGCATATATTAGTTATCTATTGTTGCCTAATAAAATTATCACAGATGTAGAAGCTTAAAGCATAACACATTAATTATCTCTAAGTTTCCCTGGCTTCTGTGGGCATAGCTTAGCTTCAGCCTCTTTCCTTAGGGTATCTTCAATGGTGTTTACATAAGCATACAGGTAATTCTTAGTCCCAGCTATCCTGCCACATTGATTCTGGAATCCTAAAGCCACTTGAAAAAACACAGAGGTTTTTCAACCATGCCATGGGACAGGATTAGGTCTAACAAGTGAGCAGCAATAAGATCCATTTATTAATTTTATCCCATTGATGTAGATGTCTAGTTAAATTTCTCTCAATTGCTAAATTAAGTGCATGTATTATTTTGAAACTTTTTTTTCAAATCAGGGATTTCATTAACTTTGGAAAATAAATTCGTAGATGCTTCCACTCAAGCTGCCATTTTACCAGAATCCTTCTTCTAATGATCTTTTTATAATTTGAAATGATACATGATTATTTGTATATGTGTCTTACCTCCAATACTAGATGGTACATCTCTTGTAAAATTAGTCCCAAAGTGTCCTGCACATAAGTGGTGCTCAATAAAAGTTATTGGAAAGAGTGAAACGAAAGTAATAAAATGACTTCGGGTTACTGCATTAATGAGTATTTGCAAGTTAAAAGAGTTTCAGATTAGCCACACATTATGTTTAACAAACCATGTTTTACTTTCTTTAAACTGAGAAAATGCACCTTTTTTATTTCATACATGTGGTACTTAATAGCACATTTCTGATGTTGTAAACAGTATGGTTAGATTGTCATTTGAATGCCAATTTCAAGCTCCAAAATTTTATTGTGCTAAATGTGACAGGTTTGAATACACATTTACTTCTCTGATTCACTCACACCATGGAGGTGCAATTTGGTAAGTAGTAATTTCCACAGCAATAAACAAAATGAGGTTCAGAAATCTAGAAGGTACACATTGATAAAACTGACACTTTTGTTTATTCATACAAGTTGGCTTTTGTGTTAAGAAATATACTCCAAGAACACGGTTTGGCTTTTACAATAAATTTCCTTCTACAGTCATTAAAATTGAGAAATATTTTGTCAAGTATTAAACATAAAAAATGTATAAATGTTTTAGTTGTGACTAGGGATAAATATGTTCTTAGCATCGTATTAGCATTTTCCTTATTCTAATTTAGCCTATTTAATTAAATGTAAATTTGTTTTCCATAAATTGCTTTTTATCTTATAGTTATTAAAATTCTATGAAAAGTATTGTCATATGTAGAAATAAATACATTAGAAATATAGCAAAGTCAAAATGACAAGAATTCCCATGTATGAACACATAATCTTGTGCTTAAGTTGAAGCTATATTTAAATTCAGTAACAAAAGAGTTGTAGACATTTTAAATTGTGTACTTCAGTAAAATTAATTACATTCTTCCTGTCTTCAGTTTCCAATGACTCTGTGCAGATGTTTATCAAGCTTGTGATGATACTGCATTATGAAAAACACTGAAAAGAAAAGAATTTGTTAGAAATACTTTGAGTTGAGTATTTATGAATAGGATTCAAAAATTTATAAGTGTAAGTTTTAGAAAGCCAACTGGTCCATCATCTACATGTTGATTCATTAATTAATACATATTTATTGAATCCTTATTGAACTACTGTCATTCATGAAATGTGCAGTAATATTGGAAACACAAATATATTAAGACAGAGGAATAATGGGGGAGAAGAGGAAGTGATAATCTGGAAATAAGTTTGAGTTGTATTACTTGACACATGTGGCAATAGTTAGATGATACCCAGGAGGCAGCATCTCACATCTTTCAAAAGCCCTGTTTTTGAATCAGGAAGAACAGGGTTAAATTCCTCCTTGGCCATCTATTACCTGTATTAGATGTGTTTATTTACTTAATATCTCTAAGCCCATGCTTTCTTTTATGCAAAAGGATAAGAATTTTATCACATATGATAGTTCTAAAGTTTAAACATTGTATATTTGAGGGTTTATTATGCATTAGGGAATATATTTCCTCATTTTGTTGATAATGAGAAGATTAATCATAGCAATAGAAATGGCTATGATTTTGTTGATGATGATTTTTGGAAGGTAACTAGGGGTAGATGTTCCAGATCACCTCTTGTGTTAGTCTGAGTTCTCTGGGAGGCAAATACCAAGACTGAATTAAATGTACCAGTATTTTATTAAGGGAATCATGTGCTATAGTCTGAATGTTTATACCCCTCCCCCTAATTCATATATTGAAACCTATTAATAATCTCAAATGAGATGGTATTAAGAAGTGTGGCCATTAGGATATAATTAGGACATGAGGGGATAGTCTTCATGAATTGGCTTATTGTCTTTATAAAAGAGGCCCAAGGGAGTTTGTCTGTCCCCTCTCTTGTGTGAAGATGCAGTGAGACGTTGCTGTCTAGGACAATAGGCCCTCATCAGACACCAAATCTTCCAGTGCCTTGATCTTGGAATTCCCAGCCTCCAGAACTGTGAGAAATGAATGCTTGTAGTTTATAAATCAAGAAGTTTATGTTTTTGCTGTGGTATCCTAAATAGACTAAGACAGAAAATTGGTGCCAAGAGTGGGGTACTGCTATAACAAATACCTAAAAAGGTGGAAGTGGATTTGGAGTTGGGTAATAAGAAGAGACTGGAAAAGTTTTGAGGCACTTACTAAAAAAAGGCTATATTGTTGGGAATGGACCATAAAAGGCAACTTTGGTGATGGTGTAGAAGAGGAGAGTGTAATGAAAGCCTTAATCTTCTTAGAGATTACCTAGGTGGTCCTGAGCAGAATGTTTACAGAAATATGGACAATAAAGGCCATAATGATGAGGTCTCAGACAGAAATGAATAACATGTTATTGGAAACTGGAGGAAAGGCAATCATTGTTATGAAGTGGCAAAGAAATTGACTAAATTACATGCATGTCTATTTTACAGAAGATAGAATTGTGAGTGATGAAATTGGATATTTGGCTCAGGAAATATCTAAGCAAGGTATTGAAGGAGTAGCATGGCTTCTCTTGAATATTGGTAGCAAAATGCAAAAAAAGATAAAAAACTTAAAGAGAAAATTTATAATCAAAAAGGAAGCAGAATATAAAAATCTGTAAAATTCTTATCCTTGCCATATGGTAAAAAAGTGAGAAAGTGTATTTGGCAGAGAATATCAGGGTGTGGCCAAGTGACTGTTTAATAAGGATTTTTGTATGAATCAGTGGAAGTCAGATGCTATTTATCAAGACAGTGGGAAAATGACACCTAAGGCACTTCAGGGATTATCGGTACTGCTTTTCCCATCACAGGCCCAGAGTGCCAAGACCTGGGGGACAAAATGCTATCAAAAGAGAGTTTTCAAGCACCCATGGACCTTTAGTACTTTCTGGCCAGAGCCATCTCAAGCTTCTGCTCCCTGCATTCTGCCACAGAGCTGCTCAGCCATCCAGGTATGGTTTCAGTGGCCCAGTGTAGTATGGGCCACACTGTTCACCCCTACAAAGAGAACAAGTGTTAAATCTTTCTACCTTTCTATCATCCACACACAAACTTGCCAGCCATGTCCACAGATGCACAGAGTACCTGAGCTGTGGGGAGGTAGCTACCTTCTCTAGATTTTGAAGGACTGAGCCACCCAGAGCATTGGGTACTAGACCCAGGCAGAGGATCAGCTCTAGGATAGGGCCACTATAGAAATCTCCCACTAGGGCAATGTCCAGCAAAGCAACTGGGGCAGGGCCATCTTGGGGCCATCTTGGGGCCAAATCCCTGCCCTACTGTGTCTAGAAGGCATGACATTGATTTAAAGAATATTATTTTTTAGCCTTAAAATTTAATGTTTTCCCTGTTGGTCTTGTACTCATTTGAGAACTGTTACCCATTTATTTTTCTTTCTCTCCCTTTTGGAATAGAAGGTATATCCTGTATCTGTCAGACTAGAGTATTTTAGAAACACATAACTTGTTTGATCTCACAGGCTCATAGCTGGAGGTAAGCTAGCCTCAGGATGGTTTGTATCTTGAGTCTCACCCATGTCTAGTTTTAAATAAAACTCACAACTTTACATTAAATATTTTTGGGTTGATGCTGGAATGACTTGATACTTTGGAGTCTATTGAGATGGAAGGGATGTATTTCACATGGCAGAAGGACATGAATTTTGGGAGCACCTAAATGGAATTCTATGATCTGAATGTTTGTTTACCCTCAGAATGTATATGTTGAAATCTAATCTAATATTCAATGTGATGGTATTAAGAGGCAGGCCTTTGGAGTTGACTAGGTCTGAGAGCAAAGCTCTCATGCCTTGGATTAGTGTTTTTATAAAAGAGGTGAGGTCCAGGAGAGCTTGTTTGTCTGTTCCAACATGTGAGCACACAGTGAAAAGTTGCTGTCTATGAGGAAAGGGCCCTTGCCAGACCCCAATCTGCCAGCACTTTGATCTTGGACTTCCCAGACTCCAGAGTTTTGAGAAATAAATGTTTGTTGTTATAAGCCACCTAGTTTATAGTGTTTTTGTTATAGCAGTCTGAATGGTCTATGACAACATGCTTGAGGATATTAATCAGGATTCTCCAGAGAGATAGAACCAATAGGATATAGATGATAGACAAATAGATAGAGAGATATATGAGAAGGGATTTATTAGGGGAATCAGTTCACACAATTATGGAGGCTGAGAAGTCCCACAATAGGTCATCTGCAAGCTGCAGAATCAGAGAAGCCATTAACATTACTCAGTCCCAACTGGATAGTCTGAGAACCAAGAAAGCCAATGGTGTAATTCTTACTCTAAAGGCCCAAGAACCCCAGGAAACCACTAGTACAAATTCTAGAGTTCAAAGGCTAAAGAATCTGCAGTTCTGAGGTCCAAGGGAAGAAGGAGAAAGGCATTCCACTGTGGGGGTGGGGGTGGTAGAGAGAGAGATCTCACACTTCTTTTGCCTTTTTATTCCATCTGGGCTCCCAGCTATTGGATAGCGCCCACTCACATTGTGGTCAGATCTTTTCTACCCTGCCCACCAGCTCACATGCCAATCTTCTCAAAAAATACTCTGATAAACGTACAAAGAAAGAATACGTCGTAAATCATCTAGGCATCCCTCTATCCTGTCAAGATGAAACTTAAAATTAACCATCAGAGTGAGAAAAATAGGAAAAGAATCTGAGTGAAGGATGGGAGAATTATGAGGCAGCATGCAAATCTGATCTCAAGGGAAGGAGATAGACTGCCTTAATGTTTTGGGAATGTTCAACTGTCTTCCAGCTGTCTCAAAGTCAGAGGGATTCCATGTTTTTCAGGAATAGGTCTGACTTAAGTATTTTTGCTGTGCCCATCTATTCAGGAAATCTGACTGTGATGCATTTCAGAGTGCCACAGCTGGCACTCTTTGTCAATAATGTACCCTGTAGATGGAGGTCTGCCAGACCTATTTCCGATGTGGCCCCATACCCAGAGGCAATATGTTGGATGGATTCAAGTGGACTATTTAGGAGGAGAGAAAATAGGTGCCTACTAATGGGTTACATTTTATGGTGATTCTTGTAAAGTTATGTACTGGTTCCAGGTAGATTCACTATTCAAATCTATTTCTATTTTGAGTCAAAGCCAATCCTATTTCCAACATTTCACACTCCATTCCCAAATAATCCCTTATAGGCTTATAGTATGTTATAATTTAGAGTCTTTATATCATTTTTCTTTGCTATTAGAACTCCACAAAGCCTATGAAATTGTTGGTAGATGAGACATCATTTGGAGAAACTGAGAGTCAGTGAGCATATTGTGGGGTATATGGAAGATCCAGGACATCAGAGATTGGCCTTTATTCTAAGCCTGATGGTGATTCAAATGGATCACTCATGTGCTGATTGCAGTACACCTGAAAGACTCAACAAGTAGGATGACAAAGATCAGGTTTTAAAGATATCCCCAAAGTAAACGTCTTATTGTCAGTTGAGCTGGTGATGGGACAGAGGAGACGAAAGAGTCAAAGACAGAGTTTTCAAATCTATGTGGCTGACAGAGTAAGACCACAATTGGGATAAAAATAAATAGTTCATATTATTATGCCCTTCAGTGGAGTCAGTTTGAAAAGCCATTATTTGGAGGGGGATTTTATTGAAACCTTCAGGAAGAAGTCCTTTTAAGCACATTTGTTTTAGAAGCAAAAATAGAGCAAATGTGCAGGCGAAGAGTCTTTTTCAGGATTTTAGAGGTTGTTATTTCATATTTGAAAATCAGAAAAATCAAGCAAAAAAGTACTTATTGCTACACAAATGTTATCATTTCAACACATATGATGTCCAGCTTGAAAATCATGAGAACAAGATTGTGAGTTACTCTCAATCTTACAAGACTCATATGGAGATCAATTCTATAGGATACAACTTTACCTACAACTTGATATGCACATAATAAAAATAGCAAATATTATAAAGATCATTTAAAGCTCTTTCATTATCAGCTTCCCTTTCTAGAATAGAAATAGAACTTTATTTAGGCTATCAAAAGGACTAGACACTATTTAAATATACAGAGACACTCAAATAGGTCATGACCTAGAGACTTTCTCACGATGACTATTAAGCTGACAAGCAAATATAAGGTTTACAAATAAACTGAAATTACAGCTTTTTACATTTTCCATTATGGAGAGGACAGCAGAAAAGCTAATTTGGAAAATTTTAAACTTTTTCTTGAGGTTTCACAAATATGTTGTCTTCTTTTGTTCTGAATTGAGTAAATTAAATAATAAAACACAATAAACTTACACATTGCATAATTTGGTGGATGTTCCTGCCAGCTGTTGTGACTTTATTGAGTAATACATCATCAGTGTGATAGTGTATTTGTGGTGATGAATCACATTGTTACATAATTAGAACAAGTGCGTCCTGGTGATATATTAACTCAATAACTCAGTAGCAGGCAGAAGAAAAGTATTTTAGAAATTCTGATTCCACATGATTATTTTTTAAGTACGTTCCATGTCCATTTTAAGTAAGTTACACAATAAGGGCTCAACAAAAAAAAATATTGTATCCAGTGTTTCCACTTTATAATTAGGATTACTTCAGAAATTTTTTAAAAAGTGAAATTTAGTCCTGGCTTAGCACATTTCCAATTTTATATACCTGGATAATTATTCTGAAACTCAGTTTTCGCACCTGTAGAATGAAGGCAATAATAATTATCTCAGCATGTTATTGTAAGAGTAAAGTGAGTTTAGGTGTTTAGGAGGATTTTTTGCAGGAAGATAAAAAGGCAGCATAACCTCATGCTTTGAGGTTATGGAATAAATTTATATATGGCTCTAAAACTTGCCAGCTGTATTACTTTAGGAAACTTAATTGACTTCACTGTGCCTCAATTTCCTAATCTGTACTACATGAGATATTTATATAACTTAATTGAGAAAACAGTTGGAAATTTCTCAGAATAAGCCTGCTCAATATATATGTTTGTTAAATAAACAAATCATTTAAGATTGTGCCTCAATATATCTTGGTCACTGTAATAGTTAATTTTATGTGTTAATTTGACTGGACTATTGGATGCCTGCATATTTGGCCAAACATTATTCTGGGTGTTTCCGTGAGAATATTCTTGGATGAATTTAACATTTAAATTGATAGACTAAGTAAAGCTGAATGTCTTCCTTAATGGGGTTGGGCCTCATCCTATCAGTTGAATGCCTAAATAAAACAAAAGGCTGACCCTCTCCTGAATAAGAGGGAACTCCTCTTGTGCGACTTCCTTTAACTGGGACATCTATGTTTTTCTGCCTTTGGTCTTGAACTGAAACGTGAATTTCTCCCAGGTCTCAAGCCTGCCAGCCTTTGTACCAGAACAATATCATCACTTCTCCTGCTCTCCAGCTTGTGAACTTCAGACCTGGGGACTTATTAACCTCCATAGTCATGTAAGCCAATTCCTTATATAAATCTGTCTCTATATACAAAGATATCATAATTATTTATATATAAATATGCATGAATAACTGGAATATATAATTGTAGATATTTATAATATTATATATAATATATATACATAGATATCACAATTATTTATATATAAATACTCATGAATAACTGGAATATATAATTGTAGATATTTATAATATTATATATAATATATATACATAGATATCATAATTATTTATATGTAAATACTCATGAATAACTGGAATATATAATTGTAGATATTTATAATATTATGTATAATATATATACACATATATGTGTGTGTGTGTGTGTGTGTGTGTTTTCTTTTTCAGGATAATCCTGAAAATACAGTTACATATGTGTTCTCAATAAATAACATGATAAACAAAGATATTGCTTTACATAAAATGTGGTAATATGTTTGTAAATGTGGAAAAATAAATATAAACTTAAGCTGAATATGTGTGGTTAACATAAAGTATGCATTGAAAATTACACTATACAATTCTTACAGGGATTTTAGAATATAAATGATTCCAAAATAACTCCACATTTGTTATAAGACCAAAAATTTAATTATTTAGTTTTTGGTTTGTCATGACTCCATGCACATCAGATTACCAGAGTAGATTGAAACTTAGATAATCTTTCTTCAGTCCACCTGAAGTTTTATATATTATTTAAAGAAGGCCACAGACTTAATTATTAAATAAATGTTTCATTTTTGTATATTGTTAGTGATGCAGTTGGGTTTTAGTAAATTTTTGACTATGGTACTTCTTATTTAAAAAATAGATATTTGAATGTTTCTACAATTTTAGTGCCAAGTCAGTGAAATTTGATGATATATATAAAATAATTAGTTTCAGCAGTAGCATTTTTGCTCTAGATCAAAGAAATTAATTTCTAATACACTTTATTCTCATTATTTGCAGTAGCTATGTTTTCTAAGGTCATCAAAAACACTGGATTAGTAAACACTGAACCATTGCTCCTAGAGAAAATGAAGATTTAGGTCCCTGTGTGCCTCTGGGCACAATATTTTTATCAGTAGATTAATACATAACCTTGTTTGTTGTGTGTTTCATTCTAAAGACACCTGATTGGATATATTATTAATATATTGTTGATTCATTATCATTGAACTCATTGCTAACAGCACTATAACTCATGCCTGAAATAAGTTTCTTCATAAAGATACATCACAGACTTCCTGGACCAAGCATACTTCAGCACTACAGTTGGGGACCACTTTAAATATAACAATCATTAACAAAACAAAAAAATGTGAAAATATGACATAAAATATACTGCAAAACAGAAACTTTATAGTATGGGGGCTGACATAAGAAGACTCGTTGTCTTGTTTAACCTCAAGTAGAAACATGTGCATCATGTGATTCAAATTTTTCACCAGTCTTCCCATGTCTGCAAAAGTGACACAAGTATTGATTTGGGGGTTTAGAATAAGTTTTTCAAATAGGCAAATTTTCAAATTCGGAATCTGTAGTATTGACTGTATTTTAATATTTGAAGTATTTTTAATACTTCAATATTTCTGTCAATTTTTCTAATTAACTAGAGAGAATTCTTGCTAAGTTTTCCTGGAACATGAATTTTAGAGAAAAATATTTGAATTAAAATGTGCTCACATGTAAGAAAACTGAACAACTGTAATACAGTTTTAATGGCACAGGTGCAAATGAATTAATCAGAAATAACACATTGCAAGCATTTTCTAGAGGCATGATTTTAAGCAAGTGAAATAGAAATTAGATTTAAGATTATAAAAAGTGTGATTTTAGAAATAAAATTCAGAGAATCTTAAAACATGGGCAAGTTTTAGCCTTTGGATTGCATGTCTTTATTGGTTTAAAGTAAGTGGAGTTTTGTGTCAAAGAGCATTCCTAGCAGAATCCAGATCTGATGGTTCTGGTTCATTATATTATATATGCAAAGTATAGGCAAAAATCTGTAAGTCTTAATTCATATGCAACTTGAGCAGTCAGTTTCATGTCAGTTATGAAAAAGCCCAGCAACAACAATCCCTTCCCTCAGGATAGGGCTAAAATAGTGCTTGAGAACCATTTCTAAGTCATGTAGTTCAAGTACAAAATCCTTGAACAGTAGGCATGGGCAGATGATTACATGTTAATGACTATTAAATTGAAAGAATTCGTCCCATTATCACTAAATGATTAATAGGAAGGTGGGAATATTATAAAATGATGAGTTTTATAATTAGACAAATCTGGCTTCTAAACCCATAGCCACTACTGTGAAGGTGAATGAGCAACTTTGTTAATGAAATTCACTGGAGGGGGGAGGTAGGGAGGAGCAAAAATTTACCTAATGGGTACAATGAACACTATTTGGGTGATGGTCACACCCATAGTCATGACTCAAATATTACAAAAGTGATCCATGTAACCAAAACATTTGTACCCCCTTAATATTTTGAAATAAAAAACAGAAGAAATTCACTGAGTCTCACTTTACTCCCAAGTCGTCAGATATATAATAGAATGGCGATTACTGACATTAGTTCTGGAGGAAAATTACCTGCCTTAGAATCCTGGTTCTGCCACCTACTAGTTATTGAGAAATTTATTGTCTTTTCAAAATGTACCTTTCCCATCTGTTTAGAGGATATATGATAGAATCACTGTGTATTGGTCGGATTCAGTTGCAAATACAGAATTCCTTCTAACTAGGTTGGACAAAAATAGCATACCCTAAAAAGTTTTTAGAAGTATTTAAAAGGCTAAAAACCAGACTCTACCCTTGTCTGAACAGAAAGAAATTTACCATGGGACCACAGTTCACAAACTGTGGCTACACAGAGATACCAATGACAGCTTAAATTTCTGAGGCAAGCACAGCAACATGTATTGGACACTGCAGAAATGATCTATTTAATAAATGGAGGATAGTGCATGTGTTAAAGATTATACCATACAAATATGACATGGTGTTATGGATTGAATATTTATGTCCTCCTAAAATTCATATGTTAAAATCCTAATCCCCAAGGTGATGGCATTAAGATGTAGAGATGTGGGAGATGATTAGGTCATGAGGGTGGAGCCTTCCTGAATGAGATTATAGTGCCTTTATTAAAGAGGCCTCTGAGAGCTCCTTTGTCTCATCCACCATGTGAGGACACAGTGAAAAGACCATCTATAAACCAGAAAATTGGCCCTCACCAGACATTGAATCTGTAGTGACTTGATCTTAGACTTCCCAGCCTTCAGAACTTTTGAGAGAGAAACTTATGGTATTTATATGCCATCCACTTTATGGTATTTTTGTTATAGCAGACCAAATGTACTAAGATACATAGATTTTAGAGTTTAAATTCTTATTGGCACTGTGAAAACAAATACTAAGACACTAAAGGCATTATGAATAATACAATTTTTTGAAATTTTTGTCATGAGGTTTTAAAGAGCTCACAGAATCATTGGGAAGGATGAAAAAAATGGACTGTAGGCTGAGTTTCCAAGAATATTTACAAAGCCACATTGCATAAACTACCAAGAAACTTCCATTCCTCTCACAAATTGTAAATTATCACCACAGCTGTTGGCTGCAGACCCTATTCATCTTGGCTATAACCCATAGTCTTGCCTCTCTCCCCACATGACTTAGTTCTAAATTTAAGTTTCACATGAATGTATCTGATTGGTGGATCCTAAATCACATCTAGCTCACACTATTTAAATTTAAATTAACTAAAATTATATAAAATTAAAAATTCAGTTCCTCATTCATGCTAGTTCAATACGTTCATTTCAAGTTCTCAATAACCTGACATGGCTAGTGGCTACTGTATTGGAAAGTTCACGTATAGGACTTTTCCATCATCACAGAAACTTCTATTGAACAGTGCTGCATGGAGTTACCATCAGCTGAATCTGTCACAGTTCTATTTGGATCCCTTTCTACTTATATTACCTTTGTTCTGTTTTCTTCCTTTGTTCCACATCTTGGGCTAGTCTAGACTAGAATAGAAACCCTGCAATGCTGTTATATAAACTCAGATTTCTGTCTCCCTGGTTCCAATTGCTCAACAATCTTTTCTTCAGCTTCAGCTAAGACTCTTCTTAATTTACTGTTATAGATCAGGGATGTTCAACCTCAGTACTATTGATACACTAGGCTGGATAATTTTTGTTGTGTGGTGCTGTTCTTTGCATTGTAGGGTGTCTAGCTGCATCCCTGGGCTCTGCCCACTAGACTTTAGTAGCATCCTACCCCAAGTTGTGATAACCCAAAATGTTTTCAGATATTTTCAATGACCCTGGAGGACAAAAAGACTACTGATATGGAAGTCTCATGTATATTGAACCTAAGAAATATTCCTTGGATCAATTAGGCCATAAAAAATACCTATTTCAAAGTTACCAAGGAACAGCTTCTTTTTTTCTCTATTGTTTCTTTCTGCCTGCTCTCTCACTAGCTTGTGTGCATTCTTTCTCTCTCTCTCTCTCTCTCTTTCTCTCTCAGCAGTTGCTTATTTTATTTCTTTTCCTTTTTTTTCAGAAGTGCACAACTTTTAGGCTCAATATTACTGGCAAAATATTTTCTTTTCTTAAATTATTGAAACCGTGATATTCCTATCACACAAGAAAGCCACTTCCCGGCTATAAGATCTCAGGAATTCAGTGTTTTATAAATTCCTCCTTGTAAGTTTTAATGATACACGTTTGCTCTCCACAAACAATCACAGCCAAGTCTATAGAAATCTGTCAAGACTGGGTGGGCAGTGGAACCTAGCATTATACTTGCCACCTTTCAGCACTAAAAAAATATGTAATGAGTGATGACTAAAATTATACATAAACAATAGATATGAGACATTCTAGAGGATAATATAGACAGTAACCAGTAGAATCTAAAGCAGATGACTGAAAGTATCTTAGAACAGTGAGTCCCAAATATGTTGGTTGTAATTCAGTGCTTTTCAACTCTGATTACACATTAGAATTGCCTGATGAGCTTATCATTTGCTACCTATAGCAAAGATTCTGATTAAATATATCTGAAGTGGGGTCCAGAAATAGATTTCTTTGAGTTTCTCAAGCTATTCTAAAATATATTCAGGTTTGCTAATCCTTGCAATATGGAAATCAATGGGGGACTTTATAAAATATTGATTTTTGTGATACGGGTTGGTTTCTAATTTAATAGGCTTGGGATGTGTACCACAGAAATTATAGTTTCTTCAATCCTTCCTATGATTATTGTATGTAATCAGATTTAAGAAGCACTTTCTTGTTAGAAAAAAAAATAAAACCTAGAAGTGGAACCTTGCCTCTGTGTCAGGTAATGCAAAAGTGTGCAAGACCCAAACACACTGGCAGGTGGATAGAAAAACTTGGACAATAGCAGGAAGGTGATTCATGAATGTGGCAAAAAAAAGTCGTGGGAGGCTGCAATGGGGACCAGGGTCCAGGGCAGAAAATGGGGCTGAATTAAAGGATGACCAGAAAGGAAACTGGTAGAAGTGGATAGGAAAGGTTCTCAGTAATTGTAACTGAAATATAAGTAATGATTTGGTTGTGAAGAATAAGGCAAAATATGCAAAGAAATACAAGTCTTAGTAGGCAGCAGGGCATATCTAAGACTGAGCCTTGAATTGCTTTGATTTATGCCATCCCTAGCTGGTGATCAGATTAAGCCTGGAGCCTGCAGGTGAAAGTTAAGTGGCATCGGGTTAGATATTGGGAGTTTTGGAGTAAAAGTGGATAGAGCAAGAAACTCTGAAATACTTTGCAGCTTTTGACTTCTATGCCACATGCATTTCTCTATTGCTAAACAAGATATTAGATAGTTTTACTAGGACTCAGATCACTTTTCATTTTGAAAATATGATGCTCATACTTTTTCACTTTTTAATGAGAAGATTAAGTTATTATAAGTTGAGGCAAAACTTGTAGGCTAATTAAAATTATTCCACTACTTGAGAAATCTTAATCTATTAACATCTCAGAGTATTTTTTATTTTCTTTTTATTTATGTATTTATTTATTTATTTATTATAGCTTATTATGGGTTATTAATATATAGCTTATTATTATCATAAAGCTTAATATAGCTTTATATTAACCAGAACTGTTGTACCAATATATTTAACCAGAACTGTTGTGTTAACAATTCTGGTTAAATATATTGCCCATGCCCCTCCCAACCCCCCAAAATCTTTAAGTAGAAATATTAAGAACCCACAAAACTCAAAGTTGATTTTGTGTTTTTTTTAATTTTCCAAAGTATCAATAAATATTTTCTCCCTTGAAATTGACTTTAGTTCTATATATTAGACAGTACATACAAGATAGGACACAAAAATCTTAGAAAGGTGTACACTCCTAATTGGTATGTTGTTTGTAACCCAGTGTCTACATTTAAAAAATGTTCAAAAAAACCACGTTTTTACCACACAATGAGGCAACCATCATCTTTATTTTAACTCATTAATATGATATTCAACTCATTTCTTTAAAAAATAATTTTCCTATATCGGGCCTTTCATAGATTATTCCAGAATCCATGTACATGTAGACAAACATTCTATTTGACGGCAGGCAGCTTAGATGAGCACTTGGTCAGAGGCCCTAGGTTCACTTCTTAGTTGCATATACTCAGCCTCTCTATGTCCACAGCATTCACTTTTCTTCTTTGTTCCTGATTTCTTTAACTTAAAGTATTTCATAAGCAAATGAGTAATTGCTTAAGCCACACACATTTGACTTATACAGCCTCACTCTGATTAAAGTGTACTCTGTTCAGCTTGCCAAGAGAAAATAAAATATCTTTGTGTTACTTTGGCAATTAGTATGAGAGTCCTGTTCTATTGTAAACACAAGACATACCCCTCCAGGTGTACATGTCTTTTCGAGAAATGAACAAAAATAGCTATTACAAAAAATCAGCTAAAGGAGTTACAACTGTAGCTTTTAACATAAATGCCTTGAGCCTTTTTACACTTGCTGTTTCCTTTGCCTGAAAAGATCTGTTAGCTCCTTTTCATGGCTGCATTCCTTCTTGTTATTCAGGTCTCACTCAAAAAATAACTTCTCGGGCTGCATTTGACCACCCCATTTATATCATCTTTTGCTATTACCTGCAGACGATTGAAATTATCTCATTCTTGCATTTATTTATTTGTTCATATTTTATTTTTTCTCTCTACCACACCTTCTCACCATAGGAACAAGGAATTTATTTGTCTTGTTCACCACAGTTTGCCAACCATCTAGAAAAACATGAGGCACATGAGAGATACTTTTTTTTTTTTAATTTCAGAATATTATGGGAATACAAATGCTTTGAGACACTTATTTAATATTTACTGAACGAATGTGAATAAGAGTATATATTACCTCAGTGGACTGAGTTTCAGTTCCCTCAATTTGAAAATGGTGATAAAGATAATATCTCTATTACAAAACGGTTGTATAGATTTAACAAGATATTACACCTAGGAGAAAACATGTTAGTTATTATTAACCATGTTTGTGGAAGAGTGAATATTCAAGTGCCTTTTCTCAGTGCTCATGACAAAGCAGTTGTTCTCCATATGGTTTTCATTAAACAGTGTCCACTGTGCTTTTCAACATATGGGGTCGATGGACTGCCTATATCGGAATAACCCGGCCTGCTTTTTCCATCTCTGAATCTCTGAGAATGGGAGAAGGAACTCAGCATTTTTAAACAGGACCTCTGGGCTATTTTTATGCACAGTAGACTTTGAGAACCACTATCCAAAATACGTTGATATCTGGAGTAATGAATCTTCTAGAAGTGAATTCTTTTATGATAGATTCAACACTGTTACATGGAAAAAAAATAATATCATATATCCTCAGCTTTGATGTTTGTACCTATCCATGCAACTTCTCTTTGTTCCCACTCTGGTGGAAGTAAATCTATCTAACTCTTTAAAAAATGTTAAAATCTGTGAAAATCACTTATTTTGAAACTACCCTTTCTATAGCCTTTTCATTGCTTGTTCTTGCCTCAAGCAGCAAACTCTCTCTGTTCAGTGCCAGAATGATGTCTACCTTCTGTAAGGCTTTTCCCTATTAAAAATAGAAAATAAAACAAAACAAACCAAAAAATCCCCTTGTCAGTCTTTTACATTGACATTTTTTTATTATTCTTTGACAAAAATGAGCATCAGAGAGTTAACCTATAAACATTATGCCATTCATCCTTAAGAATAAAATAAATAAAAAGTTTCATCTCAAAGGAAAAAAAGGGCAGTCGCCAATCAATACACTGATAGATAAATAAATTTTTATGTGGAGGGGACAAACGTAGGGTGTTCTCATGGAATCAAATCAAGACTGATTCTCAGGCAAATGAAATTTAACTGATTTTTGAGAGAGTCTGGAGAAGATTTGATTTTGTCAAGGAAAGAAAAGTGTAGGTAAATATTAGAGAGCATGTAATACAAATGATGATGGTCTAAAAAGGAGGAACTACTGGTGTTGAAGGCATCTGCCTCTTTTTTGTATGAATTTTACCCACACCTAGAGTTGCTATGTCACTTTACCCTACCCAAAGCAGTAAATTTGTACAGTTTTGGGAATATATTTGTCTTTTTTTTTCCTGTTTAACAGTATTTCAGTACTATAAAACACAACCCATCTAAATTTCACCTTCTACAGCATAGATCTAAGCCTCTTTTATGACCTATGATTGTTCACTTTGTTGGGAAGTGAAGATCAGTGAAACGTTGAGCTACACGGGCTTTATTAATGGAGCTCTAACTCCCTGGTTTCTTTGCTACCACGTGGCCAGCCTCCTCTGGTGTCTTTTTTGTCTTATTTGAGCTCAGTGACAATTCTACTGTAGAGAAAACAGTCAAGCAATACAGTTATTATTCACTAGTAATAGTAATATATAAATATTAATTACAGTATATAACATAATATATAAATAAATATAATATATTTAAACTTTATATTTAATAAGACCTGGATATGTGAATATTATATTCTACAGCTTTGTGTCATACATCTTCTTGTATGTCTGATCTCTGATGCATTTGATGGATAAAAATACATTTATTACTATGTGAGAATGATTACTATGTGATATATACTTAGAATTTTATGTTTTTTAAAGTGCTTTGCTGCACATTCTTTAACCTAACTATTACAAAGCCTATGTGAGTTCAGTAAGTGTATGATGTGATTTGCTACCAAGAGGGTAGAGCTGGGAACCTAATCTTGATTTGTAATTCCAAAATCAGGTTTGTGATTTTTATTTTGTCCTTCTAACTCACACAGTCCCTAATTCTTGGTTTGGTATTTCATTTTCACTTGGTATTGGCAACATGTCACTTATTTTTTCCAAATGCTTATTTTTATGAAGAACATTTTCTTTTAGTGTACAACTCCAATTAGATAAGTTAAATGAGAGATATCAAGCACTGGTTTCCTTTTCTGTATGATGAAGGAGCTATTTTATTTATTTTTTGCTTATAGTGTACATATATATAGTTTCAGAGTTTAAAAAAATATTATTGATCTTTCTCATTTCCTAAGTTGAATATTATCGTGGGAGACTGAATATAAGCTATGCATTAATGAAATCTCAATATCTTAGCAGGCTAATGAAACAATAAACTAATTTCCTCTGGAATAATTATTGTATTACTTAATATGTTACTTAGAAACAAATTCTCAAATTACATGTATACTTTTGCAATGTTCTTTTGAGTGTTTCAAGTTGTATAATGTAATTGTGTAACTGTTGAATTGTCATTATGACTTACATAATCAGAAATTATAATATTTAAATAGAAATGTGAGACTAACACAACTGAAGGTTTAATTTAGGCTAAAACATTCATTTGTTTTCCCAAAATATAGACTGAATAAATATGTTTTATTTTTAACTTGTTTGTGGAAATCAGCTACTAATTTTAGGGACTATCAACAGAAATCAGTTTTTGATGACTAATATTTTAATATCATCTGTATGACATGATTCAAATTCTATCATCCAGTTTCAGCACTACTATGCATATGCAAAGATCATTTGCATAACAATCCTAGCTACCTGGTGTACATTCAGGAATCATGGAGTAGAAATGTGTCTCTAGCCATGGGAAAAAACACAATCTATATTCATGTATGTTCTACTCTGGAAAGATCTCCTTCCTGCCTGGTTTTCTCCAATTCTATGCTCTGTGGTGGTAGATGTATCTTCCAGTTTCAGAAGTTTATTTCTCCATTAACTTAAAGTTTGTTGCATTATCTGTTTTTATTTATGCTGTATGATGCTATTAATCACAGATTGTAGGTTATATTGTAAGTTTTCCCTGTTTATGTAATATATATAAATATAATATTTTGAGGTATGCTGAAATAATCTGATTTAGCCCTCTTATCCTATAGAAACCCAGAAACCTTTTTCTCATTCTCCCTTGAACCAAAACCAATTAGATTTTTGTTCTGACTACTTTCAAAAACTTCTCGTCAATGATACCTATGACTGGCCGGGCGCGGTGGCTCACGCTTGTAATCCTAGCTCTCTGGGAGGCCGAGGCGGGTGGATCGCTCAAGGTCAGGAGTTCGAGACCAGCCTGAGCAAGAGCGAGACCCCGTCTCTACTAAAAATAGAAAGAAATTATCTGGCCAACTAAAATATATACAGAAAAAATTAGCCGGGAATGGTGGCGCATGCCTGTAGTCCCAGCTACCTGGGAGGCTGAGGCAGAAGCATCGCTTGAGCCCAGGAGTGTGAGGTTGCTGTGAGCTAGGCTGATGCCACGGCACTCACTCTAGCCTGGGCAACAAAGTGAGACTCTGTCTCAAAAAAAAAAAGAAAAAATGATACCTATGACTTTCACATTGCCACATCCAATGATCAGTTGTTATGTATTACCATTTTTGGTCTTTTCTCTTTCCTCCCCAGAAGCTCCTTTCAGTTATTTCTTCTCACCTTCCTGACTACAAAATGTTGGAGTTTCTATTTCTACTCATTCCTTCAGTAATCACAACATCCCTGTATGTTTGAAAACAATCTATGTACTTACATTTTTAAAATTTTTGTTTCTGGCCTAGATCCTACCTCTGAACTTTTGAATCATATTTCTAAGTACCTATATAATACTTGCACTTATATATCTAGTAGGTACATTACCCTTAGCTTAAACAAAATTGAACTCATGATTCTCAACCTAGCAGAAAATTTTCCCCCCGAGTCTCTCCAGTTTCATAAATGGCAACTCCATTTCTCTAATTGCTTAAGACAATTGTTATTCTTATTTTCCTTTTATTTATTTCTAAATTAATAGACTTTATTTTTAGAGCAATTTTAGGTTTATGATAAAGTTGAGCAGAAACTGCAGAGATTTCCCGTATACCTCCTTCGCCTACACACGCACTACTTCTCCCACTATCGACATCCAGCACCGAGTGGTACATTTGAACCTACACTGACACATTGTTATCACCTGAAGTCCATAGTTTACAGAATAGTTCACTCTTGGTGCTGTACATTCTATTGATTTTGACAAATGCTTAATTTTACTATCTCATATCTCACATATAGCCATCACAAATTTCTCTTGCTTCTATAATCTAAAAATATGCAAAACCTAAAGACTTCTTACCACCTATACCATGGATCTCTGGATAGTTGATATAGCCTCTTACCTACTCTGCCTTGACTCTAAAACAGTCCGCTTTGCCTGGACTTCTTTTTTTCCCTAGTTATAAACAGAGTTTAATCCTGAAATTTATTCAAATTTAACCTTTTAAAAGTTGAAATTCATGATGACACTATGTAAATGAAATCCATGACAATACTACTTGTTCTGTGTGTGTGTGTGTATGTATACATATATATATGTACACACACACACACACACATATATATATATATATATATAAAATGCACTTATATTTGTTACCAGAGAGAGCTAAATCCAAAGAAAAAATATAACAACTGGATCATTTGGTATGTCTTACTATTAATCTTTCAGGGAATACCCTAAAAAGGAATTAATGCCATATATTTCTGTATTTTAACTCTCAAAAATTTCCCCTTCTCCTTCTTCTTCACTCCCCTGCCACTCCCCTCCCTTTTCCCCTCATTCTTCTTCTACTCTTCCCTTCTTCTTGACACTTCTGTATTCCTAAACCATATCACACACTTGCCATATCCTCGATAACATACAGACTCTCCCAATTCCCTGAATTCTGAGCCGCTGTTGTGACCCTTTGATGAATGAGCATCTTGCTGTCTTGGTTGAAGCATTGTCAAAAATCTGAATTTCTCTCATTTCAGTGACAAAGACTCCTTTTGGACACCTCAGATGGCAAGACTTTCTCGAAACACATTTTGTTTTCTTAATCCTTTTATGCACTATTCTTTCAACCCACTGCAGCTGGCTCAGTTTTGCCAATCTTCATCCAACTTATTTTAGTTAGATTCTTTCTGGTATAGTCAGCCTGAAAAGAAGGACATGGTATACTTTAATTCAGGCCCTTTCAAATTATATTCTGGGGCACATATTGGGACTTAGCAAATGAATGCATCCTGCTTATAAAGCCTGTACTGCAGGACATTTTCCTTGAAACTTTGACTATTGCCATGGGGTACTTTTATAATTGTCTCAGAAGACTATCTTTCTGCAAGCATATGGACAAGGCTTATGTTCAAGGCATGGAGTTTTTGTCTCACACAAACATGTGCATAGAAGAGAAGGCTTAGCATTTTCTAAGGATTCAGTTAAGTATTCCTGAAGGAGATGATTTCTAAGGTGAGCTTATGCTGCATACCCTGTATGCAGATTTATATTCTGTATTTTTCAGTTGTTCCAAAGTGCAGGACTGTGGTGCTGTTACACCACAATTTCCGGGGAGAGATTTACTATACTAGAGTGTGCTGCGTCAGAGGTAAATGTTGGCCTTTTTAAAGATTGAGTGTTCCCTAGGCTCAAGGTTCCTCAGCTGTGATGCAAAGCAAATGCATGTGCAGCAAATACCTGGGCCCTCCTCTGCACCACCCCTTTGGGACTTGGGGTTTAAGGGAACTAATGCAAATGCAAAGTTCACCCTGCCTGCTGTGCTGTACCAGAGTCCTTTGTTCTGACTCAGGAGTCTCATACTTTCTACCAGCATCCAGGAAATTGTGAAAGGTTAACTTGTTAGCGTACAGATGGGAAAAAAAATCTCATACCCTTCACAGTTCTTGACAAAGACTTATTGAAATATTTCCCCATGGAATTCTCTTCTAAAGGCCTTAACTGAGATAAACAGGTCAGTTACAATGCTTCTAGAGCAAAAAATGATATCATTATTTTACATGTCCATGTACTCTAAAACTTTTTCATTAATATAGTCCTAGCCCAATATAATATACCTGAAAAATAAATTGGATGGGAGCAAAAATTAATGTGTGTGTTGAATCAACCATGTTTAAGTGAGTAAGCCTACTATTTATGTCTTGTCAAACTGATAGCCTGCATATCACTTATGTAAAAGCAATGCTTAATTTTTAAAGATTTAAAACTAGTATTATACTAGTCTACCTTAAAGTACATTGGAAGTAAAAGTAATCCTAAATTACAACTGTTTTAAACTCCTTATTTCAAAATTGGGTATACTGACTATTTGGGTCCAGACAAGATGGCATAGATCTATTTGTGCTTGCTTCTCCACACTAAGCGCAACTATAAATCCTGGAAATGGTACAACAACCAATGAAAGGAGGCCTCTCAAAGGAAATAAAAAGAAGAGTTATTTTTGGACCTCAGAACTGGAGGAACAGCACAGCAGCAGAGAATCTGAGACCTCTCACTCAGGAAAAAAGACCAACCAAACCTGGCATTTATGGACTCCCAACCTAGCAACAGAAGGCAACCCAGGTAGGCTGATTTCTCCTCTGTGTCAAGTGGGATTTCTTTTCACATCAAGTGAACCCAACATCACCCAGAAGGAGGCTCGATTGGGAACCTTGCCAGAAATAAGCTGGAGACTTTCCAGTATCTTTTAGCAGACAGATAGAACCAGGAGAAGAGACCCACTTTCAGCAGAAGACCAGCTCCAAAACCCCTTTTTATCCCAGTAAACCTGAGACTTTATTCCCCAACCCAGAGATGCCTGGGCAGATAGGTAGAGGTAGCAAAAGGGATGCAGCCACAACAAGTGGCCTTGTTTGGAAAGACTTTTGTCCTCATAGGACCTCCTGTACACTCCTTTCTTTAGAGACACTATGGCAGAGAGAGGATCTTCACCAAAAGTCATCAGAAGCCTTGTCTGGGAAAACTTATTCTGTCCCTCAGGTAGCAACAGCAAAGAACAACAGGAAGCCCAGCAGTATCAGAAACACCAAGAAGACTGTGATGGCTAATTTTGTGTGTCAACTTGACTGGGCTAAAGAATACCCTAAAAAAATAGATGGTAAAACATTATTTCTGGGTATGTCTGTGAGGGCATTTCTGGAAGAGATTAGCATTTGAATAAGTAGACTGAGTAAAGAAGTTCAACCTCACCAATGAACATAGAGATCATCTGAATAATTAAGGGACTGGGAACAAATAGAAAAAAAAAGGCAGAGGAATGGCAAATTACCTCTCTCCTTTCAAGCTGGGACATTCATCTTCTCCTACCCTCAGATATTGACACTCCTGGTTCTAGGGCCTTTGGATACTGGAATTTATAGCATTGGTTACTCTGGTTCTCAGACATTTAGACTGAGACTAAATAACCCCACTAGCTTTCCTGGTTCTCCAACTTGCAGACAGTAGTTGGTGGAATTTCTCAGCCTCCATAATCACTGAGACAGTTCCCATAATAAATAATATGTATTTTATTGATTTTATTTATCTAGAGAATGTTAACTAATACATAGACCAGCACAGCACTGCAAAGACTCTGAAAATTAAACTGTCATTTGAGCCGCAGCCCACAAAAGTATACCAAAACCCATATGTTAAGCCTAAATTGGATGACAGCCTACTCATATAAAATATTTATGTAGGATTTAGAGCCTCCTTACATAATGGATTCAATTTCCAGAACACAATTGAAAATCACCTGTCATACCAAGAACCAAGAAAATCACAATTCAAATGAGAAAAGGGTGATGCCAACATCAAGTTGAATCTGAAGTTCAACTATCTCATAGGGATTTTAAATCAGCCATCATATTAATAAAAGTGCTTCAGCAATTAATTATAAATTCTCTTGAAACAAATGAAAACATAGAAATGGCAAAAAATAGAAGTCATAAAAGTAACTAAATGGAAATTATATAATCAAAAATACAATAATATAAATATGAAAAAGTCACTGGATGGACTCAATAATAGATTGGAGGTGACAAAAAATAGAAGCATTTGAACTAGAGAGAATAAAACTAGAGAACTCTCCTGTGGGGGCTGGGCCTAGAAGAAAAGATGGATGGATGGAAAGAATGTGAGCAGAGTGAATGAAGGGACAGGTGAAAATGCCTGCGCGAAGCTGCTGGTTTGCTGTGTGCAAAGGTCGGGTAAAAACAGCTAACCATGTATGGATGTTGTTAAAGAAGTTAGCAAAGGCCCAGACCTTTGTCCTCCAGCTAAGTCTTTGTTCTAAGAATTATTAGCTGATATCTGTGCATCTTGTTCCTTATCTGCAAAGAGCTATGCTTACTTGAGTTTCTTGTGTACTCTCTGACCTTCTGCACATATCCTTGGTAATAAATATGGGAAAGAACTTAGCTGAGGAGGCCATTTTCTCCTTCAGACTTTGGTCTCTCCCCTTCTCTCTTAACACTATGTGTTTTGAGTAATCATTCCTTCACTACGGAGCTCAGGAGCAAAAAGTGGCTGCTACACTCTCCCACTCTAAATAATGGAGACAAAATAGATTGGGAAAAAAATGAACATAACTTCAAGACAGTAACTAAGATCCAATATTTATATCATCAGCGTTGCAGAAAGAGAGGAGAAAAAGTGTGAGGCTAAAAGAGTATTTGAAGACATAATGGCTGAGTACCTCACTGATTTGGTGAAGGACAAAAACTTATAGATCTGAGAAGTTGGGCAAACCAAAACAAGATAAATCTAAAAACATTCATACCAAAACTCATCATAATTAAACTTTAAAAAACTGAAGCCAAGAAATAAATAAATAAAATCTTTAAAAAAGCCAGAGAGAATTTATCCTTTATCTATCAATTCAAATGACAGGAGGTTTCTCATGTGAAACAATGGAATATTTTTAAGGGATGGAAAACATTACAAGAACAAAATCCTCTCTATCATGAATTCTATTTGGTGAAACTATTTGTGAATTAAGAAAAAATAAGAAGTTTTCAGGTGAAGGAAAGCTAAAATAACTTTTTTTTAAGAAAATATATTTTTAAATATTGGCTAAAGAAATATTTTCAAATAGAAATGAAATGATAAATGAAGCAATCTTGAAATATCAGATGAGAAGAAGGCAGAAAAGAAAGAGCAGAAATATTGGTACATACAATAGATTATCTTGCTCTTCAGGAGTTTTATACATTATATTTAATGATAGAAGCAAAAATTATTGTACCATCTGATGTATAAGATAATAATATTTAAAAGTGAAAGAAAAAGGTAAACCAAATGGACGTAAGGAAGTCCACACTTCACCAGAAGTTTTAAATTGTTGATATTAGTAGACTATTATAAGTCATTTGTGTATATTAAAACACTCAGTGCCATCACTATAAAAATTCTACAAAGAGATGCACTCAAACCAGTATAAATAAATCAAGATGTAATCCTAAGAAGTATTCAAATAGCCTGCAAGGAGGCAAGAAAAAATGAGACAGAGGGATGAGAATCAGAGGAAACAAACAGAAAACCAATATATAAACCAATATATAATAAAGTGGCAGAATTATACATTAACATACAAATAGTTACCTTCAATGTAAATAATCTATGCAAATTAAAAGACATAAATTGGCACAGTGGATTTAAAACAAAAACATAATCCAATTATATTCTGCTTATAAGAAACTCAATTCAAACTCAAAGATAAAGATATATTGAAAGTAAAAGAATGGGAAAAGATATAAATGTACAGATGATAAAATGCAGGTGTGGCTATATTAATATCTTATATAGTAGGTAACTTTATAGTATTACCAGATGGAGAGAGAAAGTAAGTGGAAATAAGAAAGTATTTGAAAATGTAAGGAATAAGAATTTTCTGAAATAAAGAAGGATGGAAAATATCTGTCAAATATTTCATAGAGGACCAAAGAGGATGGATTAAAAAAAAAGTCATACCTTGATGTGTTATAGTGAAATTTAACAAAATTGTGAACCAAAAGAATATTCTAAGTATTTCCATCTTGTTATGGAATTTTAGAAAAAAAAAAAAAAAACAAGATGATTGTAAAAGCTTAAAGAGAAAAAAACCTGATCACATAAAATGAACAAGAATCAAATTATAATCAGATTTTTCTACCAAGGTCTCCGATTGGAAGCAGTCAATGGAGTAATATTTTATGGGTGTTGAAAAAAAATTACTTCTGTATTCTGGGCTCAGGGCAAACAACAGCTGCATTGCTTGGTGCTTGCTAATGTCAAAGGCATAAAGGTAGAAGATGTTTCTCTGATTTCCTGATTACTTCCTAGTAACTTGGTCCAAAGCTGAACTGATTGACCTGGATACCACCTCCTGTTCTTATTCCTTTTTTATGGGATAGCCTCTTGTCATGGAATGGCATCAATTTAAAGCAATCCCTGGGAAAATAATTTCTCATTCTCTGGAAACTAACAAGGTCTATGGAAAATGGCATAGAGGAGGCTGCTGTGGAGAGGGTGCCATGAGTCCCAAGGGAAACTGGGGCTGAGTACACTCTCTGCCCAGTTACAAGTAGGGCCCAGATACAAAGCCAGTTTTTGGCCAGGCAACCTCCACATTATCAGATGAATAAGGCTGCTCATCTCCACAAATATTATATACAACAGAATGACAATGTGAAGATGAAAGTGAAATAGTGGCCATCCTGGAAAGTAATTTGCTCGTATTTAGTAGAATTTAATATTTTGTATTCCCTTTAACTTAGCAATTCCATGCCTGTGTATGTGTATGGCACGTATATATATATATATAATTTCTCTGGTCTGTATAGAAGGTCCATAAAAGACCATTTGAATATGTTTATTGTAGTTGAGAGTTGGAGGGACCCTATACCTTCATATCTAGAGTAATGAATGGATTAAATACTGTGGAGAGAATTCTCTTCAGTGTCATGTGATTATTAATAGAAAGCAAGAATAAGATGTTCCTAAAGAAACAGATGAATATTGAAGTATAGTGGTATCAATAAAACGTACAAAACATAAACAATGTACATAGCACAATATTATAATTTTAAAGTTGAGATAAACATGAAAACATATTTTACAGGGAGCATCATTATTTAAGGACATCACACAAATAGGTGTTGTAATGATGTTTATGGAGCATTAGATGTGACTTGGACTTATGGATTAATAAGAAAACTAAAATGAAATAAACTCAAATAAGAATATGATCTTACATGTACAGATAATGATAATTTGTCACAAAGTGAGTTGTTTGAAAAATTCAGCTCATTGTAAATATCATCCTCCCATTGATCAATCAATTAAAATTTGAATTTTTATTAAAATAAGTAATAATTTTAATGAGATTATTTTCAATTTCCCAAAGGAAAAAAAATACCATTGCAGAAATTTTGTGTTGTATCTTCCTTATAAATTTAATAATCAGTAAAAAAACTTTTTTATATTAAAAAGATATCCACATTCAAATTAAGAGTAATCATGCTTCATTTGGTCAAATCTTAAAAGATTAACTGAAAGGTTATGTTGAAATTGAGACTGCTGATGTTGCTGATTTTGTTTACTCTAAATTTATTAGTTTTATACACGTTGCCTAAATAATGTTAATCTTGTACTTGTTAAATTATGTGTTTAATATTATACAAATTAGCCTCTCTCCCCTTCAGTTTCTCACCTAATTATTGAGAAAATATATACAGAAGGGAGATGATGTAATGAAACAAAAATGTTTCTGATTAGGTGACTGGGCTTCAAATCTCAGTTTACTTCTTCCTGAATGTTTAACGTTGAATGTGTTTTACCCATATTCTTTTATGTGAAATGGGACTCATGAGTAATTCAGAGAGTAATTACAAATATTGACTGAGATAAGAGCTAACACATCTAAGACAGTAAACTGCCAGAGAATGACTCCCCTACATTTCTCACAAATTATATCATGATGACAGGAGTTACACATGATTCAGATTCAGTTTGTAACATCACAGAAATGCTAAAAATGTATATTAGCATGTTTTTATATTAAAAACTGTTAAAATACTTGTATGATGAATTTTGTCATTAGTCTGATGGCTTAGTATTTCCTTAGTTTCCATGTAAACAGAATATAATCTGTTTCATGAAGTACAAGTCAGAAAGACATTTTTGATTTTATAATTTTAATTTGTTTTGTTTTTCACTTGTTCTTTTCTTTGTTCTTCCTTTCTCCCTCCTCAACTTCCTCCTCCTCTCCTTCTTTCTTATTTTTTCTATTTTTTCAGAAATATAGACTAAGCCTTAAAATCTAATTAATAACTAGTTCTAAAATGTGAGACATGAAAGATTTAGAATATACATTTATTTTGTCATTAATTGTTTATGTGTTATAATGTACCAATCTTTACACTTGTATTACCCATTACAAAGGGGTTTTAAAACACTTTTCATATATATTATCTTATTTACTTTATGATAATCCTATGTTCTCCCATGTGACACATAAAGAGACTGAGTTGCAAAGGTCTGTAGAATAGTTTCCCAAAAGTTTTTAAATAAATTTTTCATAGACTAGAGGCAAACAATGGATTACAAATCCACTTCTTAATAGGAATGTTGCATAGATAAAATATTAGTTGGTATTGTTGAATTACTGAATTATTATTTAATATTATTACTATTATTTAACTTTTCTACTTGCATTTCTTTATGAAATTTTAAAGTTTTCAAAGTCACATTGTTTTTTAAAAATTTTAAGCAGAACAATGTATCAAGTTTTATATTATGCTATCATTTATAATATCATAATTCATTATAACTTTTAATATGGCATCTGATTTTCTAAAGTGACCACTATATTTGTCTTCCAATGTGATTTATTAATAGTAGTAGAAATTATCCTGAAGAAATTCTAGTTACATTAAAGTATTAGGTAGGTAACCTTTGGTGCTTGGAATAATGAGCCCATAATATACGATGCATACAAGGCATAGGACAACCAATCCATAGACATAAAAAGAATCTGTCTATTATAGAAGACATTATTTATAATAAGAAAACTGCTCAGCAACCTAATAGCACACCATTAATATGTATTATTAAAGCATAGCATTATTACTTTGAAAATGGCTAACCTAAAAATAGGCATAAATGAAATATGAATATTATTATGCATTATTAATTTCACCCCAAAGCTTTTAAAGGGAAAAGTAAAATTTTCAACCTTCTCTTTAAAGGGTCTTCTGGAATAGTAAAATTAGATAATGTTTAGTTTTGTTTGTAAGACATTAGGCAAATTTGAATTTTGAAAAATCTGTACAATATAAACTCAAATAAAAGAAAAATATGCATTCTAAATTTAGATATTTGTAAGATTTAGAGAGTGTAGGTCACTTATACTACCAGTGAACATACTGTAAGAGTAAAACACTGTACAAATATCACTGTCAGAATTTTCTCTATTTTGTGAATTTTTAAGATATTATATTTTAAAGAGAATTTCAATACTATTGGGGTTTCACGTGCTAAAAGTTTTGTAAAAAGATAAATATCAAAGTTTATATTCATTTCACTTTTTATTTGTTCTCTTTTCGAATTTTGTCTTTATGACTGACAAGTTAGAATATAATAGCAGGGAATACACAGAAAGAAAAAGGATTAAAAAATGCATTTGTGTTTCACAGAGACAAAGGGCCTTACCAATTTTAACTTTACTAGTAATCTATTTTAAAGTCAATTGTTCTCACTTTTTATTTATATGGTGAAAGCAATTTTGCATGAGATATTTTAAAGACTTCACTATACTCGAGTAACTATGAGCTAATCTATATTAGTAGAAACTTAATCATGGAAAGAAAATACCTGCATAAAACTCTGAAAAGATTGAGAGCTGAATTCACCTCTTCCCTTTTGCTCTGAACTTCGCATTTCTCTGCCTATCTAGGACTCTGTGGAGTCCTAGACTTCGTGGTTGTGCTAAAGATCTGGAATGAATATTAGAATATCATATCCTGGAAAAGCTTAGCTCTCTGAGATCATCTGACTCATCTATGACATGTTAACACAAGCAATGTGAATAAGCGTGCTTGTCCCTCCTCAACCCTAAGGCCTTAAGAATGAGGAGACCCAGTATTATACGTCTCCAGGTGCCTTTGTGGGTGAATGGCAGCCTGTCTAATGCTGCATCCCCATCCCCACAGAAGTGGAAAATACTTTCATGCATCCGCTCACAGGTAGGTGGTGCTGCACGAAATAGACCTGAAACTCCCAAAATAACAAGAAAGTGTGATAACAACAACAAACTTAAAGATTCCAAGTAACAAGACAAAAAGAACAGTTAAAACAAAAATAATACAGACTAAGGAAAACAAAGTAATTGGTGTTGACAGGTAGCTACTTCAATAACAACATAAAAAACAAGTTAGTAGATTCAAGTGCAGCATACACACATGGAAAACACTTATTTTAGAGCTAGGACACATAAAAACATGATTTCCCAAATGAACAATTTAGTAAATGAATTGAAGATATAATCACTGTTGAGATGAGAATTCTGTCCTCAAATAGCAAATGAAACATTCAAAGCATGGAAGAAAAATAATTTGATAAGTCAGGGACAAAAAGCACAATAGGAAAATGTGGAAATGGTATGAAGAGGTAATTCTCAAAGGAAGGATTCCAAATGGTCAATAAGCATATGAAAAGACACTCAAACTGATTAGTAGTCAAAAATGCAAATTAAGGTAACATTGAACAAAAATTTATACCCATCGGACAGAACATTTTAAAACTCCAGATAATACCTAATACAGATGAAAAATCAGAGAAAATTTATCTTATATGTAATTGGTGGTAATAGAAACAATTATAGCAAGTTTAAAAGCAAAATGATGACTCCTGTTAAAAAATAAAAATAGATATTGGATTCTGATCCATCATTACACTTCTGAAAATCTTTTTTTTTTCCAAACTTTCCTTGTTAACAGTTTATACCATGATATGAGAGATTCATATCTATGAATTGGGGAAAATTTATGTACCTATGGGAGAAGGAACTTTTCTGTAGTTTGTCCAATGTTTTACTACAGTATATAGAGTACTACTGGGAATATTATATTAATAATTATTCAATAAATAGGCATCTAGTGCATATATGTGATGAAGAAATGTACTTTATTTTTAAATTTTCTTTTTAAATTTTGAAACAGTCTCAATAAAGAAAAGTTTCAAGTATAATACAATCTTTTTTCCCTTAACTACTGGAGAGTAAGTTGCTGAATAATTCTCTGTCACTTCTGTAAATTTTAGTGTGTATTTTATACAATGATGTTCTCCTGTAGAGTCACAATATAGCCATCAAACATTAAAAATTAATATTCATATATTATTAATATCTAATCCTCTGACTCCAACTTTAACTAGTTGCCCCTATATTGTCCTTTATAGCTCAAAAATTCAGTTTAGAATAATAGGTTACATTTTTTTTAAAATGTCTCACTAGTTGCTTTTAATCTGAAATAGTTCTTCATACTATTCTTGAGATTTCTGACCTTGGCACTTAAAGATTACAGGCCACTTATTTTATAGAATGTTTCTTAGTTTGGGATTTGTCTTGTTTCTTCATCAATAGATTCAGGTTATTCATCTTTAGCAGGAACAACACAGAAGTCATATTTTCCACTCATTTCATCTTATCTAGTGGCACATGATTTAGATTTATCTGATTATTGATGTTAAATTTAATCACTTAAAGTGGTGTCTGCTAGGCTTCTCTTTTGTAATATTACATTTTTCTCTACAATTAATAAATAATATGTGGGAGTGTAATTTGAGACTGTAAATATTTCATTTCTTTTCAAATTTCAAATGATATGTTTATTTACTCATGCCATCACAAAGTCATTATTTCCTATTTCATTCAATTATTATCTGTTCCTATCTGTATTAGTTTCTGAGGGCTTAACAAAGTACCTAAAACTAAGTGGTTTAAAACAAGAAAAGTTTATTGTCTCACAATTTTGGAGGTTAGAAGACCAAAATTAAGCTGATGGCAGGGCCATGCTTACTCTCAAGGGTGAAGAAAAATCCTTCTCACGTCTTCTGAGCTGCTTCTGATTGTTCTCTGAAATCCTTGGTGTTCCTTGGCTTGTAACTGCACTATTCCAATTTCTGCATCATCTTCACATGAGCTTCTTCACTGTAGTTATCTCTCTGTGTACTCTGCTCTCCTTATAAGGACACCAGTAATTGGACCTTAATCCAGTTGACCTCATTTTAACCTAACTGGTTACATCTACAAAATCCCTATTTCCGCATAAAGTCACATTATGAGGTTCTGGGGAGACTTAAATTTGGGGGGGAGCATTATTCAACCCACTACACTATTAAAATTTATTTTGATGTTCAAATGCCCTAGATTTTGGCCAGTAGGAGCCAGTCAAGCTGAACTTTGCATTCTTTTAACATGTCTCCATTATATTTTCAGCACTTCCTCACTTTTTGGTATAATAAGATAGTCTTGCATGGTCATTTGTGACTGTAATCGCCCTCATCCTGGAATCCACCATTTCTTCTAGCAGACCTGGTTGCTGTTTGTAGAATACAGTATTTAGAAACTGAAATCTGAGCCTAGATATATTCATTTCAATTGAGTTTGGGCTGTTTCTAGACTCACTCGGTGGGGGGGAGAAAAGAAAATATGTGCATGCATATCTGTGTATCCACACGCACATGCAGATTTTCTCTTCACTTAGCTTGAGTTCAGATCCCCCCACCCTGTCTCCTTGTCATAGAGCAAGAATACTCTCTTTATCGTGTAGCTGGGACATCTCTCCAAGTAGAAGCTCTCCCAACCAGGCAGCGACTCCAACATGCAAACCAGGTTTCTATTCCTCATCAGAGATAGGCTCCTCACTCTCCTTAAACTCGAACAACTTTCTCTGGGTCACCGCAGCTTCCCTCCTCACCTTGGCACAGATGTCTACTTTGCTCAGCACCACCCAATGGCTACTGGACTGAATTGTTTAGAGAGGGCAGAAGAGGAAGTAAAGAAAGTGGAAATCCCTTTGGTTTTTAATAATCTCATCTTTTTCTATTTTATTAGAATTTTAAGTAAACAAACACTATCTTTGTAAATCCTCTTGATTTCATCTTTTGTTTTCTATTGTTCCTTCCTTTAAATTTTTGCTTGTTTTTGGTTAAATTCTGAGGTTGTAAAATTATCTCATTGATTTTTAGCCTTTCTTCTTTCTAATACATACATTTAAGACAAGATGTTTCCCTGTAACTACCACTTTCTCCAAATCACATAACTTTTATTGTATTTTTATTTCAAAGTGTTTTATTAATTACATTAAGGTTAACTTTTCTGACTATGGAGATTTGTTTTTTGTGTGTTTGAATTTTTTGTTTTCTTATTGACTTCAAAATTCATTGTATTGTGCTCTGTTAGAAATATGTTGATCCTTATTTTATGGAATTTCTCAATTTATATAAATATTCCATGTATTATTGAAAACAATGGATGCTTTCTAATTGTTGGGGGCTGAGTTTTATATATGCCTATCACATAAGGCAAATTAATTGTGTTGTTCAAATGTTCTTCTTTGATTTAATTACCAATAATAAAAAGAATCTGTTCACATTTGCCACATAATAAGGACTGATGGAGTTTGTGGGGAGGAACTAGACCTGTTGTTACTTGTTTTGTTTGACTGGCATAAATAATACATTATCTTATGTCTATTGATTTTATGATTTTTCAGCTTACTACTTTACCACAATCTGTGAGTACCCTGTGGACCTAATTTGGGAAAGTTTTTCTCCAGAGAAGATGTGCTTTTGCTTTTAATAGTAGCATCAAAAATCTCAGTTCACTTCAGGAACTCTTGAAAATCTCAGCTCACTACAGGAGTCTATAGCTCTTTTTCCTCACTTTGCAATTTACACAGTGCTAACTATCCTGTTACTGGGGATATTGTGAACATCTGCAATTAAAAGAATGCTACTTTTCATTGCCTACAGTTTAGTTCTAGCTACGCGATGATGATTTGCTTCCATCTCAGTGTGTGTGTGTGTGTGTGTGTGTGTGTGAGAGAGAGAGAGAGAAAGAGAGAGAGAGAAGTTAGTCTGTGAAGAATTCTCCTTCTTTCAAAACTAATGATGTCTTAAAATGTATGTACATAATTCCAAAAAAGTAAGGCTCATTAATCTGTCTTGTAAATAAAGGTATGTAAATTAAAGTTGAGTAGATTCAAGATTTATTGAGGGTAGATTTAAAGCAAATAAGAAAAACAGGTGCTTCACTTGGAACCTGAAAAGTTCCCAAATAGCCAAAGCAATCTTAACCCAAAAAAATGAATCTGGAGGCATCACATTACCAGATTTCAAACTATACTACAAGGCTATGGTAACTAAAATAGCATGGTATTGGCACAAAAATAGAGACATAGACCAATGTAACAGAACAGAGCACCCAGATATAAAACCATCCACATATAGCCAACTGATCTTTGACAAAACAAACAAAAATATACACTAGGGAAAAGAAGCCCTATTCATTAAAAGCCCTAGGAAAATTCGATAGCTACATGTAGAAGAATGAAACAGGATCGATATCTCTCACCAGTCACAACAAATATTTCAAGATGTATCACAAGAATGGAAAAACAAGCACCACATGTACTCACCACCCAATTGGTATTAACTAATCAACACTTAAGTGCACATTTAGTAGTAATATTCATCAGGTGCCGGGAAGATGCGGGGGGGACAGGTATATACACACCTAATGGGTGCAGTGCGCACTGTCTGGGGGATGGACACACTTGAAGCTCTGACTCGGGCGGGGCAAAGGCAATATCGGTAACCTAAACATTTGTACCCCGTGATATGCTGAAATAAAAAATAAATTAAAAAAGATGTATAAAAGACTTAAATGTAAGGCATGAAATCACAAGACTTTTATAAGAAAATGTAGGAAACACACTTCTAGATATCAGCCAAAAGAATTTATGGAGAAGACCCCAATGGCAATTACAGCAACAACAATAAATAAATGGGACTTTATTAAATTATAAATCTTTTGCACAGCTACAGAAATAATTAATTCATCAAATAGACAACCTATGAAATGGGAGAAAATATTCACAAGTTATATATCCAATAAAGGCCAATAACCAGGATCTACAAAGATCTCAAACAAATAAGCAAGAAAAAAACAAACAACCACATTAAAATGTGGGCAAAAGACATGAACAGAAGCTTTTCAAAAGAAGATAGACAAATGGCCTATAACCATATGAAAAAATATTTAACATCACTCTCATCATCAAGTAAATGCTAATTAAAACCACTATGACATATCATATTACCCCAGTTAGAATGGCTTTTATTTAAAAGCCCCCAAAAATAGATGCTGGTGTGGATGCAGAGAGAAAGGAACACTTACACATTGCTGGTGGGACTGCAAATCAGTAAAACCTCTATGCAAACAGTATTGAGATTCCTCTGGGAACTAAAAGTAGACCTACCATCTGATCCAACAATCCTAATACTGGGTATTTATCCAAAGGAAAAGAAGTCATTTTATCAAAAAGACACCTGCACTTGAATATATATTGCAGCACTATTCACAATTGCAAAGATGTAGAATTATCCCAAGGTCCCATCAATTCACGAGTGGATTAACATGTGGTATATGTATATCAAGAAATGCTACTCAGTCATGCAAAAGATGAATTAAGGCCTTCTGCAACAATTGTGATGGAGCTGGAGACCATTATCCTAAATGAAATATCTAAAGAATGGAAAAACAAACACCACATGTACTCACTATTCAATTGCAACTAACCAACCGATGAGCACACATGTGCACAGAGGGAGGTAAAACTCTGTGGAAATCAAGTAAGGGGAAGGGAGGAGGAGGGGGGGGGCAGACACCTACATAATGGGCACAGTGAACACTATCTGAGGGATGGGCACATTTATAGCCCTTTCTGAAGCATTACAAAAGTGTAACCAAAAACATGTGTACCCCTGTAATATTTTGAAATAAAAAAAAGGGAAATAAAATAAAGACCTTTTTAGCCACAGCATTCAACAAGAGTCTGGAATCTATTTGGTAAGTTGATCATTATGATGTAAAAAGCATTTAGCTTATTTTCCTACTGCTCTACAAAAAGGTATTTTGGAGCTATCTAGAGAGCTACCAAAGATCTCTTACAGTTTTAGCATTTCTATTATTCTATTCTATTCTATTCTATTCTATTCTATTCTATTCTATTCTCAGCCTACATTGGAAAAATTATTCTAGGGCTTGAATGTGGCATATTTTGATAATATTGTTTATGTGAATGCTTACTTGAGTTTGATGGACTACTGGCAATTTCTGCCACCTTGCATGTAGGATGACCCTTACTTCAGTTCATACTGATTCTATTTCTTGGTCATTCTTCAGTGACCAGTTCAGTGTTACTCTCCTGAGTTTCTGGTTTCTGTAAGCAGTAGTTAAGATATCTATCTATCTATCTATCTATCTATTTCAGTGTCATTAAGTTACAGTCATGTATCTAAATTAAACAGTGATCTAATTTATTATTTTGAAGGCAAATTTACTTTTTCAAGAAAAGCAAAAAATGTAACTACAATTTATCTTAGGTTTACTAAATGATTTTATTTCTTGTTTTTGAAATATTGGCTCACTTCTCTAAGTGAATTAGTGCTCAGTTTTTCTTGCCTCTTTTAAAATTCATTTTTATTTTATTATTTCCTTTTACTTTTAAATATCAACTTTATATTCCATCCTTAGCTCATTCTTTCCTGTTTTCCAGATGGAGGAAATTCTTTAAAAAAGAATAAAAAGAACTTCCTTACTTTATATGGCTTTTTAAAAGTATATCTTCTGTGTTAAAAAGGATTCATATCACTTATATATTTTTGGAGAAAACAATTTCATGACTAAAGTACGTTGGCAAAGCAGCTAATAACCAAAATTAAGGATTTTATTCCCAAAGTATTTGTAGACTATTTTTCATGATTTTTATAACTTTCTGATATTTTGCCTTCAATTTCTATAGCAGTAGTTCAGATGTAGTAGACAGTTCTGTGTGCCATTATCATTTGTTAAAACTCACATAAGAAGGAATTCATGTTCATGAGTCAAAAAAAAATTCAGGAAGAAAAAGTAAAAACCAAGATTTACTTTAAAAATATCATAAAGCCATTAATTCTACAAAGAAGTCATCTTACATTAGCAAAGATTAAATTTATACCTGAAATGTTTATATCTATCTTTAATTTTCATTGGTGAGAATTCAGACGACAGGTTTCTTGGTCTGTGACATATATAATGTGTATGTATAAATGTGTGTGTATGTATATATGTGTGTATATATTTATATGCACAAAAACACACATACACACACAAATAGTCATCCTATTCACTAGAACTGACTCTTTACAAATTATCTTATCTAACTCAGGGTATTACAATTTTAAACCTCTCCAAATAGAAAGACAGAGGGGAATAAAAGATATAAGGTGGGTAGTGGAGCACCTGGCTAGGAGGGTAGGATGCAAATGAAAGATGACGGGATCAATATAAATCTCACCATATTAAATAATCCATGCCAAAACCTCAAAACATTTTGTGGTTTTGTTTATACGACTTTTTGAAGCCTCTTCTTAACATTGATGTTATGTATTCAACAGCTAGAGGAATTAACCAGAAATTAACTTTGTATTTTAACCAGATTCTCCATAACCACTATCAGTGTTATCGAACAATAAATCCTTAATAAATTTCTCTTTCCAAAAACAATAATTTTCTTTTATTTTGATGTATATATTAATACACTGCTTTAAAATACAAATGAGATAGATCCAAATAGAAAAACTTGGTGTGAAAAGAATCAATATTCTGTGCTACCAATTCCAACCCGCAGTCACTTCTTTAAAATTAATTCCTTTAAATCCCTCTATTTTAAGTTGGTTTGTTGGTTATTTCCATAACTATAATTCATATGTTAATAAATATATTTTGCTTTATCAGTTAAGATAACATATACATCGATGCACCATTAAAAAATGACAATTTAATTTGCTTGTACAACTCCTATTTAGCTTCCTTTCTTTCTCCTTTTCTTGTAATTCTATTGCTATTTCAGTATGTTCATTTTCTAACTTTCCTATTCTACATCTTCAAACAATCATATCATGATTCCATCAAGAAACTTGAAGGTATGAATCTCATACTCATTTTCCACCATGCCCTCCCCTTCTACATCTCAGTCACTGTTGATGTTGCTTTTATCTTTTCATTTTTCAGAGCTTAAAATATTTGTATTGAATTTTATAATATTGATAAAATCTTAGTTGAATGATTATGTAAAGTCAAATTCAAAGATCTTTTTTTATTACTATGTTCAATGTACACTATGAGACACAGCTCTGATCTTCCTTTTTAGCTGCTTGTAGAGCAGCCAGAAAATCGATCTCAGCTATCAGATTTCCTTTGAAATGCTTCAACAGAGGAAAACTGAATTTCTAGGGGATCCTTAGACCACTGAATGAATGAAATGCTGTAGTGAAGGTTTTATCACCTCATCCCAATTTGAGACAACTCAACGGGACAGAATTCAAAGCTCCCCATCTGCTGCTTATGAAACTCAACCTGCTGTGACAATTGGTACCAGAAGTGATTGGAGAAAGCAAGTGCTCAGATGGGATTTTACATTGTAACAGCACCTCTCTGGCATGAGGACTGTATAACTAGTTGTAGCTAGGGCATAGAACTCCTGTCACAAAAAGACAATTGTTAAAATTTTCACTGGTGATGAACTGAGAAGGCACACCTAGAGGAATGAAATGCATTTGGTTGTGCAAATGTATCAAAATTTTGAGAGTTATGGGGAAGGAGGAAATGTAACTATAAGGATGGTAGAATTATATGGCTATGGCTAGGAACACTTAATATCAGGGAAAGAACAACAAAATGGTAAGAGTGAATAGTAAGTTGTCCATTTAAAGTCAACTGTGAAAACCAGAGGGCCTCATTTGTCTCATATAAAGAAGTTCTCATCTTGGCAGCTAGCAAGCAGAGAAAAGGCAGGATCAGGACTAGGAATTTATTGTGAGAGTAGCCAAACTCCAAAGAAGCTTAAAAGTCCAAATAAAGCAGATCTGTTATGTCAAAATTAGGACAATAATCGGGAAAAATAGGATCCAGAATCATGTCATGGGAATATCTAAATTGATGCCCCCAAATTCTCAAACCCTAGATTTCTCTGAAATATTTGTCCATTAATCTGCTCTCTATTAATTATAGCACTTCACCTACCAACCCCCCCCCCCCGCCACATACACATACCTTGTTTAATGGCAAAGAACAGAACTCTCTTCTGAAATACAATAGGTTCTCACTTTCAATCTGCCTCCACCTTCCTTCCTTCCTGGACATTAGGGCATGAACTATAATTAAGTCACAACAGAATCTGTCAGAAACATGCTGAGCCTGATGAGAGAAAAGGGACTAGAACATTATGGAATTGTTAGACCTAGCCAACATGTACTGTCAGGGCCCTGGAAAGTACATATATTATTGACTTCTGAGGGTGCTGGAATAAGAGAGCGAAAACATAATTTTGGATAAAATATGATTTATCAATATAGGAGAACTCTTCTAGTATACAGGATTTAACACTCTGGCAAAGATACTGAGAAATGGTGTGAATGTGTTTCTGGGGAGGCTCCTATAAGTAAGAAAAGAAACAACAAAAACATTGCCCACCTTAAGTGAAGCAAAATGCCAGAATTACAGAAATAAATCATGGGAAAAATGCTCAAAGAAGTGAGAATATTAGATTGGATTTAATAAATAAGGCCAGAACATACCCATGTGAATACATTCCCATCAATAGCCTGGAAGATATACCATTTACCAAAGCAATAAGCAATGTGCTGACGAGAGGTCACCAGCATCACTAACAATTCAGAGGCAGCTCCTCTGAAGGCTAGGGTTGATAGTCTAAGATGATATTACAAAACTGGGCTCACTAATGTCACTAGGGGTAATAGCAGCCACCACAATAAATGCCAGGTTGGAATACAATTCTCAAAAACCTTGTGGGCACAGTCTTTGATTTCAAGACTTTTGAATGGCAATTTGGAGAAACAGTCAAGGTGTTCTCTTATTACACACCACAATAGGCCACAGCATATTTAGGAACAAAAAAGGATGATACCAAGGGTGTGTCTCAACTTATCATCAGAAGTCAAAGAAGGATGATCATGGGCCTAAGGTAATCACTCCAATAAAAAGTCATTAGTCTTTTCTCAGCTTCTGAATCAGAACCCATTTTCTTACATAGAATTCATTGCCTGAACAAAAGACAGGTCCCCAGGAGAAATGACATTGCAATGACAAGGCAAGTCTGCACATTAATGATTCCCATGATCCATGCTCAACGAGACATAAAGATATTTATTCAGGTACCTTGAAGTAAAGGACATATTCAAATATTTTGAGGACTGTTGGACATAGAGTCAAAGTTGTCATTTATGTCTAGAGATAAGAAGTGCCATTATGGCCCTGTGTTATATGGGGCATATTAGGGCCAAATGTAAATAGTTCTGGCCTGGTCTAGTCAAAGTGGGTACACTAGATTTGTGTATATACATGGTGTTTGTTGCCTAGCCACTGAATTTATCATTGAAATAGACATATATGTTTGCAGGCACAAAACTCATATTAATCTGTATACAGCAGTGTAAAAGATATTATAGTGAACAAGGCCAAGTGAAAGTCTCCAATTCTCTACATTTTACCCTCTCACAAATAGTAAAGCAATACCAATATTTTATCATAGGAAAAATGGCAGAAATTAGTGCCACATTTAAGAACTTAAATATTCAAGGTGGTGATCATCACTATCACAGTTCAATTTAATCTACCAGCCTGGTTGCTTTACAAACCAGATAGATCATGGATGATGACAGTGGACTGTTATAAACTCAACCAAGATGCAATTGCAGCCACTGTGCCAGATATGGGGTTTTTGCTAGTGAAAATTAACACAATATCAGATGCATGATATATAGTTAGTTATTTGTCAAATGATTCCTTTTACATTCACTTCAGAAAAGTGGATTGTATATATTTGCAACAACAACAACAACAAAAACCAAGAAAACAGTTGTTCTCCAGGGCTATATTAACTCTTTCTCCTTCTGTTATAACATAATCCAGAGAGATCTGGACCCCTTTGATATTTTGTAGAATTTCACACTGATCCATCCTATTGATAACATCATGACCAGTAGAGCAAGAAAACACTAACTTATTGGAGGCCTTGGTAAGGTATATGAACTCCAGATGGTGGAAGGTAAACTGTAGAAAATGAAAGAAAGATCACATTAGTAAAATTGTGTGTGTGTGTGTGCACCACGGGCCTGAGATCCACTGGCCATTCTCTCTATAATAAAGGAAAAAAATATTGCATTTCTTATAGATCCCAACAGCAATAAGGGACAATAATGCCTGGTACTCCTCTTCAGCATATTCTACTCTTAGAAATACTGCTCTGACTGATGAACATTATGACATAAAACACTCCCAGCTTTGAATGGGGTCCAGAGCAAGAAAGGGTTGTGAGTTGAACAGCCCTACAACTTGGGACATATAATCCAAAAGATCTGATGCCATAGAATATTAGAGGTATAATATTATACTGTGGTAGGGGTGGCAAATACACCAATTAGAGTTTATGGTCTGCTCCAATGGAAGACTTATAACCTTAAACCCTATATTTAGCAAACAACTTAAATAAATATATACATTTTAGGAAAATAGCTCTTGGCTTGTCATTGGGCCCCTGTAGAGATGAAATACCTCACAAATTGACAGTCACAAGTTGGGTTCTATCAAATCCAACAAGTCATACATAGGACCAGAAACAACCTATTTTAAGATGGAAATAGTATTAATACAACAAGGATTGAGTACAAGCAGGGATGGAAGGCAAAAGCAGGCCATAGGATCAGATCGTAGTGGCTTCATGTCGTCCACCACTCTTGCACAGCTCAGCTCAGATATATGGTAAGAGATGAATCCCCAATTGGTTGTCTGATTCTTTGGTGCAATAAGAAACTGGTTAATGACTGTAGTAGAGCCTTACTCAATGAAGACCTTAAAAAATTAGTGAGAGAAAAACTTCCTAATGGCCTGATCATCAGGTCATATACTTTGTATGGAAAGAGAAGTAGAACATGGTTAAGATACAAATTCAAGAGCAGTTGTAGATGGCTTGGCTGTCTGGCCAGAAGCATGCAAAGAGAAAGAAGATGGACTAATGGACAAAAAAAAAAAAAAAAAAACAGATTAAAAAATGCTCAACATCTCTAATCATCAGGGAAATGCAAATCAAAATCACAATGAGGTATCATTTAACTCCAGCCAAGAATGGCTTTTATCAAAAAGTCCCAAAACAACAAATGTTGGCATTGATGCAGAGAGATAGGAATACTCAAACACTGCTGGTGGTGGGACTGCAAACTGGTACAACCTTTATGGAAAGTAGTGTGGAGATACCTCAAAGGAACTAAAAGTAGAACTACCATTTGATCTAGCAATACCACCAGTGGGTATTTATCCAAAGGAAAAAGAGACATTCTATTAAAAAGACATCTACACTAGAATGTTTATAGCAGCACAATTCACAATTGCAAAGATGTGGAAACAACCCAAGTGCCCATCAATACATGAGTGGATTAATAAAATGTGGTGTATGTATACCATGGAGTACTACTCAGCCATAAAAAAGGTAAACTAATACCTATTGTATTATCCTGGATGGAACTGGAGACTGTTTTTCTAAGTGAGGTATCACAATAATGGAAAAACAAACACCACATACTCACCATTAAACTAGAGTTAATCAATCAACACTTATGTCCACATATGGAAATAACATTCATTGGAAATCAAGTACGTGGGAGGGAGAAGGAAGGCAAGGGTAAATTCACATCTAACGGGTACAATACACACTATCTGGGGGATGGGCACACTTTGACTTAAATGGTACAAAAGCAATTTATGTAACCAAAATGTTTATACCCCCATAATATTCTGAAATAAATTTTAAAAAAGAAACAAAGAGAAAGATTGGAAGACTGGTATGGTAGGCAGAAGAATAGTCTCTCAAAGATGTCCACATCCTAGTTCTTGAAAACTGTAAATATGTTAGGTTATGTAGCAAAGGGAACTTTTACATATGATTAAAATTAAGAACCTTGAGATGGGGAGATTAGCCTGGACTATCCAAGTAGGTGCAATCTAATCATATGAGTCCTTATAAATGGAGAACATTTCCCAGCTATGGTCAGAGAACCAAAAAAAAAAAAGATGGTGTCGTGAGAATAACTTGGACCAGAATTGCTGTCTTTAAAAATGGAGTAAGAGGCCAGGAGCCAAGGAAAGCGGGTAGCCTTTAGAAGCTGTTCAAAACGGATAGCCTTCCATGTCACCTGGTATATGGGCTGGAACATTATTCCTAGATGTAAAATGTAAAAGAAACTGAAAAGACCTTTTTTACACTCTACTTCCCTCTTGATAGTAAGGAATGGAAAATGCAACAATTCGTCTCTTATTTCGAAGGTGATATACTGATCACTGGACCCCTAAAACCTTTACTGAAGTGGCAGATCCTTGAATATTTAGTAGAATTTATCTTACACCCTCTAGAAAGCATTTGTCCTTGCAAGGCCTCCAGCATGCTAGCCACTTCTTGTTCATGCTGGCCAATTAGATCAATGCCATTGATGTAATGAAATGATATAATAACCTATAGGTTGTCTAAACAAAAATTCAGTCCGTAACAACTACTTTGCTATCTGTATGATAGAAACTTCAAACCTTAAGTATGAGTATTTCACAAATCAATATCAGTTGCTTGAACAACAGCATCAACCCATTTACAGTGTCAAATGTATTTTTAGGTATTTTACCTACTTTCTAATTTCTAAGAATAGCCTACTATCTTATGGCGGAGAAGCTGAAGTATTTATCAATATTTTCATGAAATTTTTAATTACAGTTTTGAAGTAGTTTCACTAAATTCTATAGGTATAAATTTCTTTAAGTGTTAATATATTCTTGGGAATAAAATGTTTATATCTGTTACTTGAGGTTCTATCAAATAATAAAGTGCATAAGCATATTCTTAATTCTTCTGTTTTATTTTTCCATTTATTGTAGAATATGTTGAATGTAATTGTTATCAAACATACCAATGATGGAAGTCAATTTAAAAGAATGCTGACCCTAGACTGGATCTTACTTTTTTTTTTCTGGAAAATATATGATAAACATGGTAAGTACTCAGGACTCTGCAAAAAAATATAAGGTTGGGTTTTAGTCTATCACTTTGGTGTTTGTTTTGTATTTGTTCCATTTGGCTATTTAGTTTATCTTTGCCTCTTTCTGTCTTTTCTGAGTTAATTAAATCATTTCAATATTCCTATTTGATTCCTCTTTTGCCTCTGAAGTTATACCTCTTCCCACAATTATAATTATTTTTATTTTGCTCTATGGATTAAAATAGGCACCCTTAACTTATTATAATCTACTTACAGTTAGTATTTGTGCCATTGCTATTCTATATTTCATGTTTAAAGATATTATAAGCTAAAATAATGTTATAATTTTGCCTTAAATAATCGGTTGTGTTTATCATTTCAGATGTTCTGCACTCCTTCCTGTAGAGATAAGATTCATTTAATGTCCTTTCTCTTTATTGAAAAATATCCTTTAGAATTTCCTTTAGTGTAGTAAGCTAGTGACGAATTATCTGATTTTATGGTTTACATTTTACTGGGTGCTATAGGATGAATGTTTTTGTTGCCCAAATTTCAGTGTATTTAAAATGTTATGTTTTTTCTGCCTGCTGCTTCTGATCTCTGAGGAAAAATCAGGCCTAATTCATATCAGTGTTCTTGTCTGGCTATAGTCAACATTTTTTTAAATTTATGTCTTTGATTTTCTATAGTTCTATTAGGATTTGCCTAGGGTTGATTTCCTCTGTAAAAATCCTGCTTGAATTGTTCTGAGCTTTTGGATCTCTACATTTATGTTATTTATTACATTTTAAAGATTTAAGGATTTTTCTTCTTCTTCTTTTTTTTTTTTTTTTGCTTCTTTTTCTATCTCCTTTATCTTCTCTCCTTTTTGGACTTCTAGTTCATTTATATTAGACCACTTGATATTATCTCATAGGGCACTATAGCTCTTTTATATTTTTGCTTCTTTATATTAAATGATTTCTTTTTTATTTCAGAATAATATTACGGGAGTACAAACACTTTGGTTACATATATTGCCTTTGTACTGCCTGAGTCAGGGCTACAGTCGTGCCCATCCCCTATACAGTGCACACTGCGCCCATGAGGTGTGAATTTATCCATCCCCTTTTTCCCCCCACAACCTGCCCAACAGCCCATGAATGTTACTTCCATATGTGCACATAAGTGTTGATCTCTTTTCATAGTCACTGAAACTTTCTTCTGCTGCCTTCATTGTGTTTTTTAGCCATTCCAGTACATTGAATTTATTTCAGATATTGGAATTTTCAATTTTGAAATTTTTATATAGTTTTCTGTTTTGGTTTTATATTTAGTTTTATATTTGGTTTTTATAGTTGAGATTAACTGTATTTACTTATTATGACAGTCTTTTCCTTTATATTCTTACCTACATTTATATTGGTTTCTTTAATGTTCCTGTTAAGTCTCACATGTCCAGTTCTTATTCTATTAGTTGTTTTTATTTGCTCCCAAGAACATGGCTCACATTTTCCTGTTTTTTCATATGCATAGCAATGTTGGATTATACAGTGAAAAAGGTAGATAATACATTCAGAGGTTTTCAGTTATGTTTTTTTCTTTGAAGTGTATAGCTGTGTTTATTGTTTTTTTAAGCAAGCATTTAAATTATTGGTTGATACCTCTGAAATGAAGAAGGCTCAGTTTTGTTTTTTGATAGAGTTCATCTACAGAAAGTTTGAAGTGTTTACCAAGCACTTCAACTTTACTGGATTCAAAATTCTAAACTCTTTCTGTCCTGCAGTGAACAAAAATTGAAATCTTGTCCAGTTCTCTCAGGCATCCAATTGTGTGTTTTTGTTGTTTTTGTTTTTGTTTTGAGCTCCCTGAAGTCTTCCAATGCTTGTGCTGTTCAGGAGTCAGCCAAGGATATGAAGAGAGTTTTTATGCACATATTTCACCTCTTCTGGTAGCCCCAAATTCAGCCTTCCGGGTCAATAAGGCTCTCTGCTTAAACTCCATCCACCTCACTCCAAACAGACTGGTGAGTATTCTTAGCAGAAAGCAGAGAAACATACAAGGATTGATTTCTTCCAATATATATATTTTTTCTTTCAAGTGTAGAATTTTTTCAGTTTCTGCCTGTTTTTGTTCACTGTCCAGAGATTTCAAATAGCTGGGTTTTTCAAAACATTTCCAAGCTTTATTTTATAATTGTTATTTGCAGGAGGTTAGTCCAATAAGACCTATTTTGTCATTTCTAAAGGTGGAACAACTCCCTTAATATTTTTGCAAAAAATGTTTAATTAATACTCCAACATTTATAGAATGTTTCATATTCCAGATATGAAGAAAAACTACTATTTTGGTTCTCGAATAAGGTAGACAAGACACCAGCTCTCACAGAGCTTATATGTAATGGGGAAGATAAATCAGTAAATAGCAAATTAAAACTATAATAAATGTTATGATGAGTAAGAAATTATTTGGAATGAGTTAGGACCTAATATAGTATTTTGAGTCAGGAAAATATGCTTTGAGAAAATTAATTTTAAACTGAATGTGAGCTGTGACAAGTTAGAGTATGGGTGGCAGGAGTGGAAAAATATGTTTCCAAGAGGAGGGGACAAAATGTGGGCAATTTTTATACATCAAATAAAATAATGTGCTCAAAGAAAAGTTGAATAAGGCACAGTATTGTTGGAGTGAAGAGATTGAGGGTTATAATGGAATGAAACGGATGTAAAGACAGAAATGAAAGAAAAAACGAGAGGAATTTTTTTTCTTTAGAGGTAAATAATTGCTATAAGTTATCTCACTTATTACCCCATTAGTCATCCATTGCTTATGAAAATATCATAAAACTGAACAAAATGTTTGACCAAAAATAACTTTAAGATTTCTGTCAGATAACAATTAGAAGATACAGCTTTGAGTTTATATTACATATAAGATATTCTTCTAAGTGTCATATATATTAAATTATTCAATCTATAACCTTATAAGGATGCACCATCATTATTCCCAATTTACAGTTAAACAAACTGAGGGATTGGGTTGTTAAATAATCAAGTTCATTGGCATAATTGAAAGGTTAAAATGAGTAATAAAATTTCAGAACAAAAATATTTTAAAATAATAAAATCAATAAAAATGGAGAGTAATGACTAGAAAAATCAAAATAAATTTGATATATATATATATTTTTCTTTTACTGGATATGTTCCACAGTGGATTTAATACAAGGAATTGGTTACACAGGTTTTCAAAGTCTGAAATTTTTAGGACAGGTAATAAGATTTGAACCCTAGTAGTCTGGCTTAAATGTGTGAGCTCAAAACTATTTCACTAAAGCTACTTTTTATTTCTTTGGTTTACCAAATTATGAAAGAAAAAAATTAAAATTATATTAAATTAAAATACTATTTTCAAATGTTTATTTTTTACTTGATAATATCTTTCCTTTTGGTTTTCTACATTTTTCTGGAAACTCTCCAAAAATTAAAATAATAGCTCTGTATTTTCTAAAATTATTGTTTCCCTGATTTCAAATTTGAATAATTCTAAACTACTTCTGCAGACCTTCAAGGAACTTAAAGTTAATATCTAATTACCTTGCAATATCACCTGCTGATTATGCATGAATCCTGCAATACACAACACCAAGAAGTGTTGATTAAGAACATTGCCAAAGGTTTTGGCTTATGCTTTTTAATGTGTTGCCTTGATTTTACATCTTGATTCTTTCAAGTAGAAATACAACACTTCGTTAAAATCCACAAATAATTAAAAGAACATAGCGATGATCTCATAAGAAAGACAATTATTTTTAGGTAAATATATGTACCTGTATTACTATTTATCTCATGAACTGAAGCATTCTTCCTGGACAATCGCTGCATCTCACATAATTGAGCAATGTTGTTTCATTGCTGTTAATGGGCCTCTCAAACTGCATCGCCATTTTTGTTTGCACTGCTTTCCCTACCCACATATACTATTTCTTCATATTCCCCCATTGTGACTTGCCCTGACTTCCTGTCTCAAGATCATTCTTGTTTGTCTTTTGGGTTTCCTTAGTTCTGGACTAAGCCAATTTGATGCCTTGATTTCCTTTTACACTTTCTACATAATTAGCTTGTGTGCCTGTGAAAGTGGTTGTTTAAGAAACATGAAGTTTACTTGAATTTCTCCATCTCTTACTCTTTATTCCTCTTGCCTTATGATTATTAAAAGAAAATTTGTCTTAAGTTTATTTTTTCTCATTTCTCCCTTAGATAACTGGAGGCAATTTTATTATTTTTCCTTCATTCTAAATAATAGACTTAGACATATACCAGTTGTTTATTTCTTTCTGCCCCTAATCACTATTTTAAAATCTGTTCTGTGCTTGAGATGAGAACAGGAGAACTGCATTTTCCCAGTGCAATTACTACTTGCTTCTTATTAGGTTCTGCCAATGAGGGGCACTAAGGGAAGATTGGAACAAAGGAGGAGAGAAACAGGACTTGCTTATTTTTCCAGCTGTGGTTAATATGCTGTAGGAGCTGAGGACAGGTAAGGCTCCAATCTCAGTTTATAGGCACTCCCAGAATCACCATGCCATGTTTGTTCAGGGGTCGGCAAAGTAGTACTTCGTAGCATCTGGGAATATGTGGGGGCCTCTAATCTAAGCAACTGCTTTCTGATGGCACCACCTGTTTCATTTTTCACCAGTCACAAGGTTTGTAGCCACATTCATGGTTACTATGTGGGTTACTCCTTTCTCCACTTAAAAAAATCCAGCGTTTCAAAACCTGTGTAACCAATAGATTCCTTGCATTAAACCTACTTTTTTTGAAATGCATCTGGTAGTAGAAATATCAAATTCATTTTCATATTTCTGGCTCTTGCATTCCATTTTTATCGATTTTATTATTTTAAAATATTTTTATTCTGAAATTGTTTATTTCTTATTTTAATCTTTCAATTATGTCAATGGATATTCATTAGTTGTTTTTCTACCTGGAGTTAGGAATCTGGAGCAGCACAGCCATAGCATGAACAATATGATAGTCACGAAAATAGCACCATTTGTAAAGAGAATACGATATGCTAAGAAATATAACCCCCTTTTAGAAATATTATTCCATTTAAACCTTATAACAATCTTGTGCTATTATTATTTCTCTGTGTTAAGACAAAGGAATTGTCAGTCAGAAGAACGAAAAGCTAAGAATTGGTAGAAACAACCTTTAAACACTGGTGTGTTTACTCCAATAACTATGCTTTTAATCACTAAGAAGAAATGCTTTTATAGACTTCAGTGAATAAATATTAAGCCTAGAATGTGACTTAAATATATCCTAATGCTTTTGTTTTAGTGTTGCCTTTTAAATAGCATTTTGAAATGTTAATACGTTCTAATTTAAACTTGGAATTTCTAACATCAATTTTCTGAGACATATTTTTACTTTAGATTAAAATGGTCAAGAACCTACATATGCAAATAATATCTCATATTAGGTTGTTGTCACTGCTCAAAAATTGTGGTTAAAAATTAAAAAAAAAAAAAATGAACTCCTTACCCTCAAATTTCCAAACTACTTCTATAGAATATTGCTTAACTTAGAAGATATTTTTTAAATGCTTAAACATTTATTAACATAAAAATCACTTGTATTATAGTATAACCAGGGAAGACATTCCAGTTGATTGCAGGGTTAAACTGATGCAGAGTGGTTTAAGTGTAACAGCAAGCATTATATTTTATTTACAAGCATTATTGGTTTATCTAAGAATAAAAGTTTTAGAAATATTTAAGTATTAGCTTAGTCAAAATACTGAAAGATAGTTGTAATAAAACTCCACATGTATGTCTAAAAACTTACCAACAATAATTGAATTGAAAAATTCATGTCAGCAAACTATGAATGAATGATAATCCTTAAAGTAATTTCATTATTTCACTTTTCTGTGGTTCTAAGCATTGTTGATTTTCTCCCCACCTACTTAAATATGCAAGAGGACCTTACATAGCTTTTGGCCAAGCCCATCTGCTTTATGACAACAGATATAAATTAATAAAGTTTGAAACCTCACATAGTTGTAATTCTGTAATTTCTGGTACACAAGTAGTTGGCAACGATTAATTGGCCAGAAGTTTTAAAGGTAATGTTTATTGACTGCTTTTGTCATCAGTGTCTACTTTTCTTCAACAATTTGCTTCATAAAAATATAATATTTGTCCCTCAGATGCAAATGTTAATTCTTAAAACATTCCTAAACTTGTTGTTTTGACAAAGACATTAACCTATCCTTCTTTTCCCTTGTCTCTTTCCTCTCCCAAAATGCAAAGCTGAAGCTACTGATTTCTCTACCTGAAAATTAGGCTCTTTAACAGTAAACAAACAAAGAAAAAGCCAAGCAACAAAAACACCCAGATAATAAGATAACTCCAAAGAGGCATTGGTGGAAATGTGGAGGAAAGCCACAAGATCTAATCAGATGTTCTAAAATTCAAAAAAAATAAAAAAAATAAATAAATAAAAAACTCTTTAGTCATAATGATGCATGCTGCCAGCAATGACGGACCCCTTCATCTCACTGGTCTCCCTGCCTTTCTTCTCCACGAAGGGTATCTATCCCCTAGTCCACCGACATGGGCATATATAATATATCTTCTCTGTGTGGAAATCAGTGATCAGAAAAGTAACATCGCATCCCTTCACTAGTTTTCCTCAAAGGATAAAGAAGTTCTCTGCTGGCACCATCATGAAGCACATATGCTTTCTGGTCATTCTTCATCTTTAAGCATCTGCAATCACTATTGACACCTGAATTGCTTTTTAAATTATACCTTCCCCTTTCTTTCAGGGCTACAGTTCTTAGCAGGAGACTACTATTGTGATTATCATTTCCCCAAGATTTAATTTAACTGTACAGTCGTCCAGCAGAGTGTGAGTTGATGGATCCTGGGTACAGATTTCACAGATATTTGTTGCCTAACACCTGCTCACGACTGCATTGCTACCAATTCTCGAGTATTTCTTCTTGAAATCCCCAGTTCCACTTTATTCTTGAGATTAGTACAGTTCTTGAAGCCTGAGGAAAATACATACAGTGCTTCCATTCTCTTCCCTTAAAACCAGGTTGGTTTCCATAGTAGCTTTATCATGCTAGGTTTATTTAGGTACTTAACCAAGATCTTGCCTCCCTTGCACCTGTTATATATTACCTTTACAATGTCTCTAATTTTCAATATATAAGAGAAGAATATACAATTGTAATTATCATTACCAAGATTTTGTTGGCCTTTATAATTGCTTAATATTTGTGTAAACATTTTTTATTTATATTTTCTCTGGTACTTTTATGATCTCTATGCTTTTCTTCATTTTATCCCACTCTCCCTTCCTCATCTGAATAATACATATTCTGTACATTGGTTTCTATTCCATTCTCTAGCAATACATTTTTTCTTATCTCTATTGAAGGGGTTAAGGCACATTTTTTTTTGTAAAGGAACAGATAGTAAATATTTTCTCTTTGCAAACCATATCATATTGTCCCTATCACAACTATTCCACTTTGTCAATGAGTGCAAAATCAGCCACAGTTTTTAAATGGATGGGCATGGTTGTGTTCCAGTAAAACATTACTTACAAGCAGAGATGGCAAGTTATAGTTTCCTGATCCCTACTCTATATTATACGCTTCTATTTGAATGAGAAAAATGAATACATTCTCAGGATATTTGATTATTTTGGTGAAAGTATTACTAGAAAACTAACCATTTTTTCCCAAACCTCCAAAATCCTCTATTTACTAGAACTTTAAAATAAAAAATAGAACAACAACAACAACAATATACCTGTATGGCAAGGATCAGAGTAATCACAATTTAAGTTTATTGAAGTCCACAAATGACCTACAGTTATCATACAAAGCAGAAAAAGTACATGTAACATTGACATTTTCAATTAGAAATTGACTAAATCTGTCAAACATTTGCTCTGGTAACACCAATTCTCCATCCAAAGCATATTGCCCACTTGAAAAATTGATTTAAGTATAAAATAATATTTTATCCTTCCACACCCTAATTGATACATTTCTGGCTTTGAATTTTTGTACAATTGTTGTACTGAAATTTATGCAGCAGCAAAATGTTCCAAAGAAGAAAATTAAGCAAAAAAAAAAAAAAAAAAAAAAGAAAGAAAAAAAGAAAAAAACTGAAAGCAATTACCCAAACCAAAGGAATATAAAGAACAAAGTTAATTAGCATGATATCATGATTGGATTTATGCTGACAATTTATAGAAGCTATCTACCCTTGCCATACTTGCTGTTTGATTTAGAGTATAGTCAAATACTATAAATGCTACCAAATTAATAAGGTACAAAATAGTCATTCATGGATAACAACTCTATTGACTGGTATTTATAATAAATTAAATTAAAGTTCCTTCAAGGTAGAATATTTTTTTCCAATTCTGTACTCCAAGTGCCTTATACACAGTAGCACTCAGTAAATATTAACTGAAGTAATACGTGAACAACTTTATGGATAAAATTAATAAATATGCATCTCCATTGATATAATTTATGATTATGTAATATAATTAGACTGTTGCTAGCTTTCTCCACTCTGTTGCATGAAGGAAAGTAATAATGCCATCCTACCCTTTCACATGACTTCCATGTCCAGTTTTTAATGGACATGCTATTCTTTTGACTGTTGTATAATGAAACTAATAGCATTGTCTGCAGTTAACTAATAAATTGCATACGTATTGTGTAAGAGTACAATGACTTTTAGATTAGTATTTTGTATCTAAATTATAATATATCATTATATGTCAAAGCTATATAATATTGTTTAAAACACAGAGATCCTTAATTGAATAGAGATAATCTTTAGTCTAGATATAGAAAGGAGAGCAGCAGTGACAAGTCCTAGTAGCCACAAATGATGGCATGCCCTAGAGTAATTTAAGGGTGAGAAAGTAATATAAATTAAAAAGAGATACCGAAGTATTTCCACTAAAAAATTTAATCTCCAGTAGTTTGATAGTTTTATCCAATATAATTAATATTAATTATTATTAGCAAAACCTTGGAGAATTTTAAGTAAATTCCCATGTATAAATGCTAAAGGTCAGAAATCCCTAATTTAGATCTATTTTTAACTTATTTGTGTTTCAAGGTTTCAGATGTGCTCTTAAGAAAAGATCTTGATATTCTGTCTGAAAGCTAAGACTTTTTAGAAGAAATTTAGTATTCTAACAAGACATTTGTCTTTGTTTAAGGTCATCCTTACAACTTTGAAGAGAGAACATGCTGACAATTTATGAAGCAAATGTCGTCTAACTACACATAGAATAGGGCAAACTTACATTACCTGTCAAAGCTACACTGAGAAATGGCAGGGAAAGACAACTGTACAGAGAATGTATCTATACACTTATCATTTTTTTTCTCTAAGCTGAATATGCCACTAGAAAGTTAGAAAGAATCAGATTACTTCTCTGAACAGAAAATTAACAAAGAAAACTCTAACAAAGCTGTGTAGGTTACTATTTCAATTTATTTGAAAAAATACCCATAGTCCTAAGATATATCCATTTCAGTCATTAGTCACAATCCAGTTGGAAAAAATATACACTGAAGCACATCTTAAGTTCAGTGTAAGGAAGGATATTGCAAATGCCTAAAACAATACTTGGATTGCCATAAATGATCAATAGATATATTTGATTGAGTAGAATAGTTGAATCTATTTAAAAATTGAATGGGCTGCCTTGAGTGTTAGTAGATTTTTTGTTACCAGAAGTATCTTCTTATTACTTGAGTATTAAAGGAAATCCTGGGTGACTATCATTAAGGTATGAAGTATAAAGAATTCCTTCATTGAGTTTGATTTTGAACTAGATTGCCTGTCCTATCTTTTCCTACACTAAGAATTATAGTAAGAGCTCAATAATTATGACTACATATGAGAATTCAATCAGATGAGATATTATGCTTGAATATATTTAAATAAACATACAGAGAGAATGTGTATATATGAATATATAGCCATTAAGGTATGAAGTATAAAGATTTCCTTCATTGAGTTTGATTTTGAACTAGATTGCCTGTCCTATCTTTTCCTACACTAAGAATTACAGTAAGAGCTCAATAATTATGACTACATATGAGAATTAAATCAGATGAGATATTATGCTTGAATATATTTAAATAAACATACAGAAAGAATGTGTATATATGAATATATAGCCATTTTATTTATCATATTGATGTTTATAAAATTACTATAATTTTCATGTGCCAATGCATAATAAAGAATAGATAATTCAGTTCATGTACAGGTAATCAAGAACTGATTGCATATGAATCAAAAATTGTTTGAATTAGGTGAATTCTTAGAAAGCATCCATTCTAATTGTATAATTTTCAGAGGAAGAAAATGATACACAGAAGGCATAGGCCACATTCAAGTCTTCCAGCTAAGTAAGAGAATCAGAACTCTATTACTACTCTTTCCTTTGTCAATAATATTTTCCTAATGTATCCATGCATTTTTATTACCTACTCTCAGTTCTGTGTTTCAAAATTTTGAATGAGTAGATCTTTATTGGAAACAATATTTTCATTTAAAGATATTATATACAGTCATAAATATATTTTTATTTTGATGAAATTTGGTAAAAAGCAATGGCTAATGAATATGAAAGATTATTACTTAAAAGGTTTAAAAATAGAAAACTAATATAATAATCTAATAACGATCTTGAGCTACTTGAATTTAGCAGCTTAAGAAGCAGACTTGAAGACTACAAAAATGGCTGGATTCAGCAACTTTGCAGAAATTAAAAGCATCCAGTGATTACATGACAATAGGAGGAATTTTAATATCCATTAAAATCGTTAATGTGGAACAAAGTTCTAATAGCTCAACGGATATTTCAGCTAAGGCACAAAAGATTGCAATTCCCCAAAACCTAAACATGAAAAGGTAGAAGAAATATTAGCACTGTGTTATTTTCATTAAATATCAACTTGTGAAGGTTGCCAGACCAAACACAAATGGAATATCTAATACCTACCAGCTGTTTGAATCACATAGGGTTCATTTGGTCCCATCTGTGGCTTATCTGGATTCCACACTGTCTTTGGTTAGAATATATTACAGATGTCCTGATGATGTCTTACTTAACCCTCCCCAGTCAGGAAAAATTTTCTCTCAAACTTTTAAATTTATTTGCAGAGGCATCTTTCTCTCCCTCCATCTCTCTCCCTCTCTCTCCCTCCAACCCCTTCTCTTTCTCTCCTCTTTCTCTGGTCTATTGACATAAAAGAAGTATTGACATAACATGCATAGAACTGAATATAAATCATGGGAGGCAGTGATATAAATGGTTGCCAAGTTGCCATCAAAATAATGAAGTAAAGCTATGTTAACAAATACAAAATAATTAAAACTAGATTGAGATTTACTCATGAAAACCAAAGGGCAAGGAACCAATGTTTGAAAAAATTGAATGAAAAGTTATGGATGAATAATTATGTTACATTTATGTAATTTTTACAGCACCAATTCATTGCCTCTGGATTGTACTCTGGATCAGAGTACATAGATTTACTAAAGTTTCCAATAACACAGCTTCCCAACAGGTATATGACTGCCAGTGCATCATTAATGGGTCAAGGCTGTTGTTGAAAGAGTTAGGGCTAAAGGACAACTGCTGCATGCCACTCCAAATCCTTGTGATATTCTTACTGTATTAAGAAGTTCCATGAATATTTTTTAACCAAGTTTGCAAAGGTGCAACCTCATCTCAGGCCTTCAATGTGTGCCTTACACTTCCTGTCACAGGCCTTCTCTGAAATGCCCCTGAGGGGCACAGAAACCCACTGAGTACTCATGGCATGTGCAATTTAGAAGTGGGTACTGCTAGCCCATGGAAACACCCTTGGTCAATAGAGAATGGAAGCCAATAAACAAACAAACACTATTGTCTTTTGTACACCAGGTGGACAGTTTGTGACTGAGCCCTAATAGCTCACAGTGATGCTCAACATGGTGAAATGCATCCTTCTTTCCCTTTTGATTTCCTTGTTCCTCATGCCTACTCCCTGATGTCACTTCCCAAATAAAGTATGTCTACCTGCAACTCTTTTTCTTGGCATATACTTTGGAGAATCCTAGTCTAAGACAGCCAGTATGATATGCTCCCACAACCCTCAGAGTGGTTGACTAGGTCTTCAGTTAGCTGGAGCCTACTTACCAATCGCCTACTGATGAAAGCAGACCCAAGTTCTTACCCCAGTGTGTTGTGCAGGTAATATAATTTTTGAAGTATACCATGGCATGAAAAGATTCAAAGTTTCAGATAAACTATAAACATATGATGGCTTGGTATTATTTATAAAACTCATCATTTACAAAGAACTAACCAAAAACAGTTTATACAATTTCATTTCTGAAAACAAAATGCTGTTGGTTATTACTCTATCCAATTTAATTACTAATTTAGAGGGTGATATGGATAACAGAGTAAGACAAAAGGAAATTTAATGTCTAAGGAGCATAATGACAAGGTATGAACATGAATAAAGTGACAAATCACAACATAAACATGAATCATTTTGCAGTTTAGCTGAAATGTGATTTGGTGTGCCCTAATCATTACCATATGGAAAACTAGTCTGTGATTTTTGCATTGTATGATAAAAATTAATCCATTCCCATTTCAGGATTTTTATTTTTTAAAAACTTTTTATTGAGATGTAATGTTAGACCATCTTTATTCCTGCTCTCCAGAATGGAATCACTGAACATGAGGGAAATATACCTAAGGGATAGAAAGGAGTTAAATCCTAGTATAACATAGACTACTAAAACTTAGTAAGATTCAAACTTTCATGACTGTATCAATAAAATAAAGATTTACCATTGTTAAATGAAAGAAGAAGTTGGACTTTACAGTTTCTTTTATCCAGGTGCTAGTGGACATGATAATTAATTATATCCCATCTTCTATTTATATCAAGCAAATACAGTAAAAATATTGTTTGGAGATCTTTTATACAGAAAAACAAAGTATAAGGGTCAAAGAAAAAGTGAAAAATTATAATGTATATGTATAAAAATGAAAATTCATATCCTATTCATAAGTATTTTAAAACAAATTAAGAATACAAGAATCTTAGATAAAAAATAAACTAGAAATACATTTGAAACCTCACTTTAATACTGACTTTAAAAGGCCTGCAATGAGAACTCCTTGTAAATTGAATTAATTTTTAATATGTCCTTTTGTATTATTGTAGATATAATCCCATAAAACTGAAGACAAAAAGGGATTAGTTTTAAACAACAGATATATATTGAATCCCTATGTATTTTCATATTTATAAATGAGTTTTTTGTTCTATGAAATATTTCAAAAGATACCTTTCAAACCCTGAAATATTTATTAAAACAATAAAGATATCTCTCCTGAAAAGTGATGTTGTTCCCAATCAACTCAGTGGTCTAGCACCTCTTTTCCAATTTATATGTTGACTGTGTTTCTTCAGATTATCAAGTGATTGAGATGGAAGGCTACGATAAAGGATGAGAACTGAGTTTACCCTGTACTCCATATTAAATTACTGCTTGCGTTAGGACTATGAAGTCAGCATATTTTAAAATAGTGAATAAATCCTTTAGGAAATGAAGGCATCATGGGAACTTTATTATTTCTTGTCATCTAATTAAGACTATATTTTGAAAGAAAATAAAACTGTATCACTTCTGATTATAAAAATTTTACACTTGAAATACATTTTAAATTGTTTTTCTTCCAAAACATGTGAACCTTATAAATGAGAAATTGGGTTGCAAAATTCAAAACTTGATATCTACATATATTAACCTGTGCTTATCTCCTAACCTATAGAGGATCGTAGGTACACACACTACTGATTCAGCTGCCTCTGCTAGGATGATCTCATCTTTTATCCCCACGACATAGAACTATTCTTTGTTCCAATGTCATTAAATCCCTTTTCCCCCACAAGCTTGAAACACTGGTGTCATCAATTATTCCTTTTCTTTTTCAACTCTAACCTTCATTGCATTACCACGTCCTATGGATTCTATCCATAAAAGTATTCTAATCCATCCTTCCTTCCATTCCCACGGTTACCACCTTGGATCAAACATGTTCTCCCACTGTAGTGCATATTGGGTGAGAATGCAAACTCTGTGAATCTTCGGTATGAATCTACCTTCTACTACTCAGTAGATTTTGATACTGGAAAAATTCCTTAACCATTATGAGATTTATTTTCTCATATTAGGAAAATAATAGTAGTTATCCATATCACAGGTATAATATAGGATGTTATGTATATAAAATAGAAATGTATACCTACATCACAAGTAGGCTAATAAACATTAAGGCACTTTGAATATTGCCACACATATAATGAGTTTATAAATATTAGCTGCTATTATTGCTGTTATTGTGATTGTTAGGTCCTAACTTAACCTTCTATCACCATTCTTTTTGAAACTAGGCTATCAACTTGGTCTTTTGAAAATACCTATGTTATTTAAATTTGCCTTTAACTTGATGTAGCACATAAAGAAAATCACAATTACTTAGTTTACCTTGTAAAGGCTTCTGTATATCCCAAATTTATAGTTTCATACTTTGTCATTTGTGTTTCACATTTGTTGACCAATCACTATATAAAATTTTGTGTCAGATTTTTAGAGGACCCAAAATATCTTTCAATGCCTCACTTCAATTTCTCTATATTCTACCCAAATCCTTTTGGACTCAGAATTTCTCATATTTTTATAACATCCTCAAATCTTCTGAAACAATTAAAATTCAAAAAAATGCAATGACCACGACGCTTGTGATATGTTATCAGGGGAAAATATTCTCTCCATTCTGAGAACTCTCACAAATATCAAAAAAATCTATATTACTGGTATTTAAGCACATACTTATCAGGTCTATAAGACTGTAGAGTGTAAATGTAGGACCCATGACTTTTTCTCACATTGCCTTTGATTTGTCTATGTTTATTTTCTTTCTGGAATTTTATAGAGTACTGTAAATTTTCTTGTTAATTTGTCTGTTTACATGTTTTATTCCTTCCTCCACTAGAATGTAAGTTTTATGAGGATAAGAAACTTGACTCTTATTCCCTAGTATTTCACTCATGCTAAACATAAAGACCCACCTTCTAAAAATATGGTTACTAAAATATAGTTACTAAACTAATTGAAAATCTATAACTTATAATTTACTTTTCAAGTAGATAAAATAATTTTTGGCTAAGAAAGCTCAGGCCATTTTTTGACATTATCAAACTCATACATTAGAAAATATCTGTCTTTGATTTGGAAGATGAGGGGGAAAAATAAAATTAAAAAAAAAAAAAAGAAAATGTCTTGTTCCTTACTACTGGTACACTTGTGGTTAAAGACCGCATAAATTCTTAGGAAAAATTGCAAGGCTTTGGCAATTTTTAACATATTTCCACTTAACTTTTTTACTTTTTCTTTAAAATAATTTTGTATTTACTGAAAAGTTGCAAAATTAGTAAAGATCTCCTTTATACCCTTCACGTAGGGTCCTCTAACCATAATTTTGGTACACTCATCAAAACTAAGAATTTAATAGAAATAAAATACTATTAATTAAACTACCAATTCCACCCTGTTTTCTATTAATGTCCATTTTTTATTCCAGGTAACAGTTTAAAGTACCACATTGTATTTAGTCATCATGTCTCCTTAGACTCCTTCAATCTGTAGCAGTGTCTTAGTCTTTTCCTTGTTTTTCATGCCCTGGGCACTTTTGAAGAGTAGGGGTCATGTTATTTTGTAGAACATCCATCAATTCGGATTCTTCTAATGTTTTCTCATTAAAAATTTAGATTAGACTGGGGTTATAGATTTTGGGGAAGGATACATAAAAGTAAAGATAATGGAATCAAATAACCTGTGCCCCTCCTGAAAGCCTTCCAGAGAAGCAGAATCTACTACTTGGCCAAAACAGTAAAGCAGTCACTAAACCTGGCCAACAGGATGGCAGTTTCAATGCAGATGGCAAAAACAAAAACTTGGCAACTCTGGTGTAGTTTTAGAACACAAGGGCAAGATAGAAAGAGACAACATAACAATGGTGTTGACTTTTAAAAATCCATTTTTATTCGTTCTATAAGAAAATAATTTTATAATTAGCCAAAGTTTCAAAACATTGTAAAAATTCATGTATTTCATTAATATTTAAATAAATTTTTCACTAAAATATTTTCTCAAATAATTGATCCTAAAATTCTATCAGGAAAAAAGTAAATTTTTAAATATTTTTAACTTATTAGTATGTAGTAAACATTATTTTGGTCACTTGTTAAACATTTCAATGATTTTTCTGAGTTGCCAGCATTCAAAATAAACTAGTTTAATGCTCACTCCTGCTGTTAACAGTTTTTCTTGATATGTTAACTTTCTTTGCATGTCAAACTAGGGAAATAAAGATAATATTGATTTTCTATAATATTTCATAATTAATTTCAGAAAAACTTGAAATAAGTGGTGGTATGTTTAGTTGAATATTCCATTTTATGGCTGTAAATTTAATTTTATAGACATATTTCAAAGGCTAATTTTCTATGTAAATTTCTTTTATAATAAATTATTTTTTCTTTCAGGAAAGACAGATTCAAAATGATAAACAATATTGTGTTTCTAAGTTGCGTACCATGTTTAACCCATAAAATCAATTTAAAATGTGATAGTAACAAATCTATATGAGCTTCTGTCCCTAAAATGCAAATATGTATTTTTCTGCTTTAACTATGAATATGTCTGGCATGAAACTGTTGGACTTCAAATTATAATGGAATTAATTTAATGACTTCACAAATTGTCAACATTAAAGTATTTGCTCTTTGAGTTTTCTCTGTTCCAATAAAATAAATTTTGTCAGTTCCAGAGCATGATTGAGTGTAAATATATTAATATTATGTATATTTTATATATATGAATAATTATATATAATATATACTATTAATTCATTATTCAATAGTAAATAAACTTTTTTAAAACTCAGATTTACAGCTACAATGTAATGGACTCTGACTCTGTGACTAGGAAACTTCCCTTGCAAAACGGATACAGTTTTTTCCACTTCAAATTCTCTTCTCTATAGCCTCTGCTGTCCAGACTTAGTATTTTTATAGCAATTTAAAAAATATAAATCAAGATTGGCATCTTTGAGTGAGTTTATATGAAGACATTATTTTCATTTTAAGTAACTAAGTTTTTAATTTCTCACTTTTAAAATCTAATATAGTAAATACTGATAGATATAGTCCACATAAACAGGAGCTCTTTGGAATCTTTAGTAATTTTTAAGACTGTTAAGAAGTCCTGAATCTCCAGAACTGGAGAGCTGCTGGTTTAATGGCACATAGCATTGGGTACCCAGATGCTCTTTATCTGTCACTACCACAGGTGTTAACAATTTCTCTCACATGCTCTTATCCACAATTGGAAGACTGCTGTACTAATTCCAGGTATTACATGCAGTTACGTGATGCAGCAAAGAAGACAATTACTCCCAAGTGCTTCCTTATATAGGGAAAGCAAACCTTCTTCATAACTCTCATCAGAATTCATTTTATGTCCCTCTGGTTTGGAAAATATTAATGCATGTCTTTGTTAAACCAATCACTCTCACAGAGAATGACATCACTCTGGATGGCTGAAACCAATTGTGACTCATCCCTAGGGAACAAAGGAGGGAGAGCCACTAGCTGGAATTTGTGGCCAAGCAGTGGGTGAACATTCAAAACCAATAGGGCCTCTGAGAACTGGGAAGAATATTAGCTTGAGAATGGATTGTGATACAGTGAGTGTGTCATTTGCATCTGTTATGCTGAATTTATTTTCAAAACTCAGGCAAATATTAGGCACTGTTATCATCTCACATGTGGATGTGTTCATAGTCCTTCTCCATTTAAACATATTCAGAGATTCCTGGGATTTAAAGTTGAAACCTTTATAATATTCTTTCAGGTTGAAATAAAAAAAAAGAAAGAATAAAAAAAAAAGAAACCTTTATAATAGTTGGCATTTAAAAATTAATTTAAGGTAACACATTTAGCAGGCTAGCAGTTAAATGCTTTTATTAAAAAAGAAACTTGAGACCATACCTGACATTAGTTTGGGGGTAGGCACTCTAGTACAAAGAAGTGAAGATTCAAAATAAAGAAAGGCTACAGATGTCAAAGAACCTTCAGTGTATTTAAAACAGAATATTACATTGCTTCCTTCAAAAAAAAAGAATATTTTTAATATATATTAAGAATAGATTATACATGTAAAAGTGTGTGCAGACTGTAAAACACTAAATTAGTAGCAAATTTTTATGCTTATATATAGTTGCTAATTTATTTATGTTGTACTTGGGACCTCTGGACCTTTTAATACCAATGGACTATGATGAGATGTTTTGTTTTGTTTTCTTGAAACAGAGTCTCCCTCTGTTGCCCAGGGTAGAGTGCCATGGCATCAGCTTAGCTCACAGCAACTTCAAACTCCTGGGCTCAAGCAATCCTTCTACCTCAGCCTCCCGAGTAGCTGGGACTACAGGCATATGCCACCAAGCCCAGCTAATTTTTTCTATATATTTTTAATTGTGCAGCTAATTTCTTTCTATTTTTAGTAGAGATGGGGTCTTGCTCTTGCTCAGGCTGGTCTTGAACTCCTGAGCTCAAACAATCCACCCGCCTCGGCCTC